>JALAZF010000418.1:4755000-5355000 GCA_022829125.1 Lathyrus tuberosus | reverse complement strand
CCAGAAAGCGTGGTGTACTAACGGTCACACACGCGCCGTCATCACAATGACGCCACAGACCGCCCACCTCACACACAACGTGCTAACACACCAGCGACAGAGCCAGCAGTGGAGAACGGCGGAACCACCATCCACCACCAACAACTACCATAAACACGACTAAAGTCTCCTAAAAATTAACCTAACCGCATGCAATCTACCGGAAATCATCAATATAAGTAAAAACGCAAACAATCGAACAACTTACTTGGATAATCGAAGACTTGAAAAGGTTGCTCGGAGCTGAAACGCTGACTGGGAAACGAGCTACGCCGACGGGCAGAAAATTTGAAGAAAACAAAAGAGAAAAGTTCAGAATGAGACGTTTCCCCCTTATTTATACAGAGGGGCACGTGCGAGCTCACACGCCCGTAGGTCATGATGACTACCAGCCAGCCATCATTACCTAGCAGCGGCGACACAAGTTCCAACACACACGTGGCGCCCCACAAAAGCTTCCGCTTCCCGTAATAGTTGGTACCCACGTATGACGGGCAACCGTGGTACCCACGACCATCAGTTGTCACGGGCACCACCGGTCGAACATCCTCCATCTTCAAGCCCAGCGTTCAGAGCCCCCGGGATTGTTAGCTATCCTTAAGTCATCACTTCCATGCTCGGAAGCAACGACTTGGGGGCTACTGTTCTGGACTGGGCCAACGACCATGCACGGTCCAATCCACTTCAACTCCAGCAACGGCCCAATTGCTTGGGTCCAATATAACAAGGGGAGAAAGTTACCTTCCTGCCCCTCCTACCGGACAAGGACTGCACGGTCCTCCACGAAAAAACCGTCGTCCTACACGGCACGAATGCTCCCCGAACAGCTAAAGGGCAGGTGCCCGTAACTGCCAGTTTGCCCGGTGCAATGACTAGTTTGGCCACCATGCTGTTTACGGTGAAATTTGGTAAACAACCTCTGGTCTACAATCTTGGGTAAAATTGAGTAACTTGCAGGATCGACCATACAAATCCTAGGACATGTGCTAAATTTAAAAGAAAGTTTAAATTGAACTCCACGTTCGACTAAGCTTCAAAAATAAAACCTAAATGAACTCCACGTTCGACTATAAAACTTTGTAAAGTAAAGACAATTTAGAAAGTAACAAAGCTGTAAAATAAAGGGTGCAATTCTTAAAAGCGTCGAAAGTAAAGATCAAGAAATAAAGGATTTAAAAATAAAGGCAATGATCATAAACAGTTTGAATTAAAATAAAATGATAGTCGAAGACATGTAAAAAGCATTTAAATAAAAGCTGAAATAAATGCAATAATGTAAAAGGCTTGAATTTGATAAAAGTGCAAGAAAGTGAATGTCGAAGGCAAGTATTTAGAAAAATGCAGTAAAGTAACAGTCAAAAGCAATTTAAGAAGACTTTTAAATGGAAAGTTAAAACAAAGTGAAAAAGAAAACCAACTGATAGTGAAGATCAAAAAGTAAAGTTTTAAGGAAAAAACATATAAACGTGAAAGATCAAGTTCAGGAAAACATGCAAGATAAAGTGCTGGATAATCAAGAAACATACGAATGATAAAGATAAATAAATTGCATTGATGAAAAGAAATGGTGTTACATCACGTACATTCTCACGAACTCGTTTCTCTACACATTGGTACTTTGAGTATTTTGGAGTAACTTGTACAAGAAAATGAACACCCCTTATTCGATGGGATTACTCCTATTTATAATGCTAGAAAAATAACTACTAAGTGACGGTTGATGCTTCATAACGTGTCTTTTGGCGCTTCTTCTTGTCTTCAACCGTTCCCTCGTTTGCCAACTGCCCTTTTTGAATTTCAAATATTGGAAATTTCCCTCCAGCTTTTAGTGATAACTGCAACGTGCTTTTTCAGCACCCTCAATGTTGAAGGACTCTCCAATACTTAGTAACTTTAGAAGTTTTCAAAACTTTTCTTCGACTCAGGCTTCACCAAACTTAGGTCGAAGCCTTTTTATGCTTAAAATAATTTTTTAACTTGAGATTGCTTCTAAATTTACTGGCGTCAAAATTGAGAGCTAACAAATTGCCCCCAAGAAATGTCCTTTCGCCAGAATTGGTAGGAAGGTCATTTTTTATCTCATGACCATTTCGACGCATATTCATTCGGCTATAAAATTGCATGGCTTTAGCTGAATAACCTATTACTCACTTAGTGGCTAAACTATTCAGTTTCTTCAACCCACGCTTGTGACGTCACGCCATCATGACAAATCCTTAAATGTCTTTTCAGCCGTATTCATCATAACTTTTTCTTGAAAACATATGTTTTGCAGTCTGACCATAACTGCTAATACTCATCATTTTTCCAAAGAAAGACACGCGTCCCACTACCTGATCAACTTCAACGGTGGATTCAAGGTCTTTAGGATTTCCAAACACCTATAAGTACTCTTTTTCACCATTTTGTAAACTTTTCACACTCTCAGAATTTTAAGCAACTTATCTCACTTCCTTCAGTTTCTCTTTACGCAAAACCCAGAAAGCACCATTTCCTTTTATTTCTTTAACAATGGCATCCTCCCAAGAAAATGTTCAGGAAAAGAAAACCCAGAAAGGTAGATTTACTCAGTTCAAACAATCTATTCCACCGTTCGCAAATGTTCCTGGCCCCCAAATAGTAGATAACCGTCGCTGCATGCCAGAACCCACCACCAAAGAAGCAAGAAGCATCTATAAATCTCAGGTAATGATTCCTTTGATTGTTTATGATAAACCATATGCATTGTCTGGTCCTCTGGCTGATGTTGAAATTTCTGATGAAAAACTGAGTGAGTTTTTCCCCTCGTACCGAAAATCAAGACCATTAGGGCAAAAGAGTTTCCCTAGAATCACTGAAACCCCTGAAGATCCCCCATTGCCTAAGATTAACCTTAGTTATCTTACTGATGGTACTAGACTAGTAAGGGCTGTTAATCCCTTAAAGGATTTTGACCTTTGGATGACCAAAATGGAAAAAGTTAAAGCTGAACATTGGAAGTCTATAGGTATCTATGACCTCCTTATGTTGTCGAAGACCAACATTCCATATTGCTTAAACATGCTGGCAGCATCTTTGTATTTCTGGGATAGCACTCACTACACCTTCCATTTTCCATGTGGAATGGTCACACCAACACTCTTCGACCTGGCTGCCATTACAGGGCTTCGCCCAGATGGCATCCCATATAACCCTGACGTGGATGCTGAAGATACCATTGACATTTCAAGCTCCAAACTCACCTACACCCTCTTCATTAAACACCACTTCGACCAAGACCATGAAGAAGTGTCTGATGAAGAACACATTGCGTTTCTCACTGTATGGCTATCGAGATACGTTTTCTGCACCAAATCTTTGCAAGTAGCCAAAAAGTATTTGCCCCTCGCTAACCAACTCCGCAGAAATAGAGGGGTCTGCTTGAGTGAACTTATTTTGGCGAACCTTTATGAATCCATTAGTGAAGGAGCCTCTCGACTAAAGCATATGGAGGCCCAAGGTTCTGTGCACTTGAGTGGTCCTCTTTGGCTACTTCAACTGTGCCTTAATGCAACCTTTGAAGTTAGCCTTCCCAGAAAAGGGGTAGTTGATGAGGCTTCTTCTGAGATACAAGGAAGGAGTATTGAAGGGACCCGTTTGGTCAAGCTCACTCCTAATGATGATGGAGAAACCCTTAAAGGGGCTTTCACCAGTTACATTATGATGTTTGCCAAACGCTATGAGTTCACTCCAAGCATGGCACCCTTTGCTGAACGAAAATATGGCCCTATGTGGTTCAAAAGGCCATTTCCCAATCCTCACAAAAAACTTGACAAGGAATCTGTTGCTATTTAGGAAGCCTTTTTAATTCCCCGATTCCTTATCAACAGGTTAAATTTGGGGAGAGGCATGGCAGCAATGACTGCATACCAGCCAAACCTTGTCTCTTGACAGTTTGGATTGGCCCAGATCTTTCCTCAATGCTTATATGAAAAGAAGGGCCATGTAATCCTACACACTTCTATCTTCGACGAAGAAGGGGTAGCCACCACACTCGATGGCTGGAATGGTAGAAGAGGAGTTCTTTCTCCTGTGTTTTTTGAACCCACTTTCTTATGCACTCAGTCATTCCATAACTGGTGGTCGAAGCACTACAATGAACATTTTCTTGATGTGGCTACCTTTTCTTCTCTACTTGACCAAGCTTTTCTTGATGTGCAGGACAAAACAAAGAAGAGTAAGTCCACTCATATCCAAGAAATTCAGGCTTTCCAAAAATACTTTGAAACTGTCTATCAACCGGATGATCTTGGTCGAACCATTCACGAGGCTGCTGTCACTTTAAAGAGCAAATTTCTACAAAAGTTGGATCAACTAAAAATCCCTTCAAACGTTCCTCGTGAGAAACGTTATGAGGTAGCTTTTGAACTTTTTCCTCCAAAATTCCCTCGACTGCCTAACGCTGATTTTGGAGTGGCACTTGCCCCTCCATTTCCATATTGGTTTGTCTGTGGTGAACATTTAAAACTTCTTCGACAGCAGTCTCAGCCAAAAGCCCAACGAGTATTTCCGACCAAGCATACACTAGACAGTTTCAAAGGACACCTTCATATAGGAATTCAGGACATTCGTGTCGAATCCGAAATATGTGAAGGTTTGAGGCCCTTAATTCATGGTTTTGTAACTAACCACTTAATTATTAATTTGTAATAATTTTTCTGTCTTTCAGCTGTGCCCAGGAAAGCCCCTTCAACCAAAGCTGTTGCTACATAGAGTAGTAAGGACCCAAAAGGCAGACAGGTATATTTCACATTCTTTGCCTATGTTCTCATTATGTGACTCTCTTCTCACATTGGTACCACTTTTTCTTTTTAGACTGGTCAAAAGCCTCCAACACCTTCAAAGAAAGGTAAAAAGGATGCTCCAGCTGTTATTGTTTTAGATGCTGATGATGAATCTCCTGAGGAGGTTCTCATCAAAAAGAGAAGAAAACCTATGAAAGCATCTGGACCTACTGGCCCACCTCCCTCAAAGGTGTCCAAAATTCTTGAAAAGACACCCACTACAAGTGGTGTCGAAAAACAACCCTCCATGGTAGCCTCGAAAACACCTCCTGGCGACCATGAAAGTGGAAAATCAAGTCCTGATGTTGTACCTGCTCAGGTATGCACACCATCTTGTTTATTATATTTACATCTTTCACCCAAATTTCTTAATCTCATTTGCTTCACTTGTGTTGTTAGGCTGATACAGTCATCCCCAACCCTCAACACACTTCAGGAAGTTTCGCCACCACCCTCCTCAATAGCCAAGGTGAGCCAACTTACCATCCCTCTTCTGATGTTGGCTCTGGCTTGAGTGAGATTAATCAACCTATTCCTCCTGCTGCAGAAAACATACCTCCCCCTGTTCAAACCACCACCCAACATGCTCAAGTTGATGGTTCCAATTTTGGGGATGAAGAAGCTTCAAGTCCACCACCTTTCAACCAAGCTGAAGCCATGGACACTGAAGAATTGATTGTCGAAAAAGAAAGTGGTCCTAAGGACCAACCACCTAATGACAATCTTGGTCCAGTTGTTCATGAAGAAACAAATAAACCACACCTTGAGCCAACTAATGACCAAGATGACAATCAAACAGCCAATGAAAGAGGTGAGGAAGAATTGCCAGTTGAAGATGAAGAAGAGGAAGAAAAAAGAGATGAAGAAGAGGAAGAAGACGAAGAAGAAGCAGAAAGGATCGAACCAGACCAAATGTCCTTTCCTGTGGTTAATCAAACTTTGGCTAACATTCCAACTTCTGAAGATCCATTGGCAACACTCAAGTGGTCGAACCCTCGGGAATATACCAAACTGATCCTTGGGCAAAAGTATGGCTCTTCTTCTGGTTCTTCGACTCCAGCATCAGATGACTTCGCCAACTCAGTTCTCTAAACCATCAAAAAGAAATTCTTCAGGGGAGACATCTATAGAATCTTGGCCTCAGACCCCACTGCACGTCTCTTTCTAAAAGACAACCTTCAGAAACTTGATCTCACAACTCTTAACCCAGAAGTTTCTGGTTTTTTGATTGAATTGACTACTGTGGTAAACCAACTATCTACAGAGATAACACTACTCCCATCCATCCAAAAAACCGTTGTGGCTACAGCAGGTCATGAAAGTGCAGCTTGGTGCAGCGCACAAGAATCAGAGGTCAAGGTCGAAAGTCTGGAGATTGCTAAAAAACAAAGACAAAAAGAAATAGCCTCCAACCAAAAAGACATTGAGGTCTGGAAGCAACAACTCAAGGAGCTACAAACAAAAATTTCTAATGCTGAAAAACGCAACCTTGAGTTACAGAATTTCAACGACACTGTAATATCTAAAGAGCTAAAGAATGCCATAGATCTTATTGATGCAGCTCAGAGATACGAAAGAGAGCTTGCAGCAGCTAAACTCGACGAATCTCTGTGTGAGGCTCGCCTCAAGCATCATATGGATACCTTTGCTCAGTTGAAGTTGAGGCTTCCTTTCTGATGACCTTATAACCTTTATTTGTAATATTATTTAACTATCATTTGTTTCTTGACCTTTTTTAAGGCCTTTATGTAATGACAATCTCATGCTTCTATCATTCAACTAATCATTTGCACTTCACCATTAATTCTTTCGATCCACAATTTTATGGCGTATATTATGATGTGTTTTATTTATGGCCTCAAATTTGAGTCAAATTTGCAATTAAGGCATTCTGCCTCTTTTCTTGGAAAACATAAACTTATATCAGCTTTATTTACTTAAGGCTCAAAAGGCATATTTCCAAGAACAATTCACATGTTTGCACCGTTTGACTAGCCAATCTAATCAAAGCTTCGCCTCTATAAAATCTCTTTCACATGAGCCATGTTTTTCATTCATAGAAACGAGTATGAATAATTCTTCAGAAAAATCAACAGCCAAGAAACAAGTTAAGGAGGCAAGGTGTAAAGCCCACATATACATACATACATTAGAGCATATATCATACATGAATAATACGTTTGGTACTGAAATATATGTGTACAAGTTCCTAGTTAACACATTGTATACATTAAATGCCCTAAATACAAAGTTCTAAAGTCTACGGCATAACATGCACAAGATGTCCAAAAACACTAAGAACTAGATCAATATAATGATCTCAAAATAAAGCGCCATAGCGGAAGCCAAGCCATCCCAAAAGCTACGATCCGTAAGGGAAAGTCAAACCACCTTATCCTTACCCTTGGCTGAACCTGCAGAACCTGTGATATAAACAACAACAGTGGGGTGAGATACATCAAATCTCAGTCAGTTCGCTATCTTATAGTCCTCTCGGCTCTACAAGATTCTAATAAGCCTAACTCAAGTCAAAGGGAAAGGGAAGTGACTTTGAGTACACACACACTATATGGAAACATGTCATGAGTTCATCAACTCACACTATCACTAATCGTTAACCACACCAAGGCATCCCCTTTTCCCGTCTGCTTCTACGTCTAGAAGTCGACCCGAGTCATGGATCCTTGTAACCTACTTGACATACGAGTGGATTAGGGTCCTACGGGCCATTAACCGTTATGAACCGTCACTTCACACAGGCCATTAACCGTCACAAGCATACGCTCCCAGAGCGCCATTCGTACTGCATGCGGGAAACAAACCTGCCAAGTAGTTGTGCACATGTTTCAGAGGAGCTCGAGACCCATGGAACGCACTCACAAAATAACCGGTTACGATTACGTGATAACACTCACAAACGTGATCGTATTCGACGATCACAAGGCCATAACGCCTTAGCATAACCACAAAGGTTAACACACATGTTCCATACTAGTGTTTGTTCCATCTACATTTGTCGACACTGTTTATGGTAATATTCCTCACCCTACCTAATTCGTATTTCCACAACGTACATAAAGGAAACACATAATGTAACATATTCCACCAATTTACGGTTCCCTCCGATTTATTTAATCGGGAAATAACCAGATGTTTCTCACTACCATCAGCTAGAATACGTTCCTAGCTTCACAATGATATCAAGATTACGCAAAATGGATAACCGAGTCAAAAGTTATGCAAGAAACAAATTGGATGTTCTGCTATGTTCGCATTGCGAAGAAGCCAGCGAACGCTCGCTACTTCATTCGCAGTGCGAAGCGTCCAGCGAACGCCTAGCCAACACCTGTTCGCTGCACCATTCGCAGTGCGAACTCTGGCGAACCAAGGCAGTGGCAAAACAGCATAAGGTTCGCAGTACGAACCACTGGCGAGCCACTGGCGAACGCTCGCCTTCGCATTCGCAGTGCGAACTGCCAGCGAGTCCACGATTTCCCCTTCGCTGGGGGATTTGCAGTGCGAATCTGGGAATTTCAGAAACTCCATCAGCGTAACAGCTGATCTCCCATGGTTCCAAAACCCCACCAAAACATAACCCAACCTCATACAATCAAATATAAACGATTCTACACTCATATAACCCATACTACTCAGTTTATAACACATTTTAACCGTTAATTTCCAAGATTTGCAATTTATCCAATTTCCTTACAATTCTAACCTAAGTCTTAGAATCTAAGAGAGTCTAAAACAAAAGCATCTAACTAGAACCCACCTTGAAGAGATGAAGGTGGTGAAGACTTGAAGATGATTGGATGAAGATTTGATGATGAGATGATGATGATCTTGCTCTTGAACTTTTTCTCCTTTTCTCTTCCTTTCCTTCTCTTTTCTTTCTCTCCAAAATCCTTTCTATCTATTTTCTTGGAAAATGAAAGGAAAGAAAATAATATAGGTGTTGCACCCCAAAATTTGCCCTCCTTACTTTTTACTAACCGGCTTATGTTTCATTTCATTATCATGTATGCATATCATTAGCATGGGGTCAAGGTTCCTGAGGCAATCCAGGAAGGTCATATCTGGTCCATCACATCATCAAGGGTTCATAGGTGACAAGGGATCTCAAGTGGATTACTCCCTCCTAACCAGTGCATCAATTAGGGTTTGAAATTTTTGGGTTTATTGCTTCAATGGGCAGGCTCCTTGGGTTTTTATCATCACCAAATGGCATATCTTATCTTTGTTGGAGAGGATACACATCATGTTCAGAGGAATTTTGATTTGGAGACTGTGCTATTTCCTCCTAGACGGAGGGTACCAAGACTAGGGTTTGCTATAAAGTCAGTTTATTTCTGATTTTTTGGGCAAGACTTGATTCCATGGTATTCCTTGGGTCCCTGAGTACCTAGGAGTGAAAGGTTTGTCCATCAGTTTGATTCAGGAGAAGTTCAATTGGCCAATGGATTGAGAATCAGTTAACTTGGTCAAAAAAGTCAACTGTGGTCAACACAAAGTCAAACCTCAAGATTTTGGTCAGCATCAAGATTTTGGGTTGAAATTCATCATTTGACCAAGGGTTGATCATGATTCATCATGGAAACTTCAGAATCATCAAGAATCAGGAATTACTGAATTAGGGTTTTTGTAGGAAAAGTCAACTGTACTTTGACCAGGCCTAACTTCCACATACTTCATCAAAAATTCCTCAACCAAAGCCCATCTTGAAGGAAATTTAATTCTCTACAACTTTGTGTCTCACAAGCCAAGGCCAGAAATGCTTCATTTGGGAGATATGAGCCAAGACATTATAGGTCATTTTGAAAGTCAACAAAAGTCAACCTTCTTCAAAAGCTCATAACTTGAACATGGAAGATCAAATTGACATGGGACCAAAAGGGTTGGTTAGAGGACATCTTGAGGTTTCGAAAAAGTATTAATTTGCATTGAGGAGCTAAAAATTGAAGGAGTTATGCTTAGTCAAAGTTGGGTAATTTTGAGGAGGTGCACAAAGCAAACTATGCCTAAAATCCAAAATTTGACAAATGGGCCATAAGTTTCTTAAACCAAACATAAACATAAAGCCATGCACGACCCAAAGAGCATATATTCGGTTTTTCCTCATTTTATTTTATTTTTATTGGATTTATTTAGTTTAAATTCAATATTAAATGAAATAATTCAAAAGTAATTAACCATGGATTATTCAGGCCCAAGTCATGATCAGAAGAAAACCCTTGTCTTTATAAGCCAATTCATGTTAGGGTTGAAGGTCATGCACGTGCAATTGGAGGAGTTCTCAAGAAAACCCTAAAAGAGGATTTTTCATCAAAACTCACAATCCACAAGGGTTTGGCCAAAAGTTCTTCCACAAATATTTTCCTGGGGATTTCTAGAGTGCAAACCAACCACCGTTCGCAGCCAAAGGCAAGGATTGGAGCTGCTCCATCACAGGTTGAGAGGTTTTTTCGTGTTCTTAAAATGCCTATTTTTTGCATGAATATTGACGTGTGATGAATGGTGATCACTCTGGTATAATTATTTTTTATTATGGATGTGTGAATTGCTTGCAATGTGGATTTAAAGTTTGGTACCCAATTGGTTTTTCATTCGTTTTTTATTATACACTAACAATTTGAATTTTTTTAAGGCCATATTTGGATTCCTGGCGTTTTTCTGGTCAAAATAGTGTACCCATGCGCAATTTCTGGAGAAAAACTCATCGCAGCCCACCGGAGAGGGTGGCCGGAGCCCTAGCTCCGGCGGCTGCCTCAAACCAGTCCGGCAGGAGAGTTGAGAGGAAGAAGAGATAATCTTGACCCTTCATCGCCAGATCCAACGACCACCGTGTTGCCATGTGTCTTTTTTTTGTTTTTTTATTTTTATTGATTATGTGTAGGTCCATACATGATAACTACCGTGAGTTTCGTATCCTCGTCCGTTGATGTTGATTACCCAGGGTGTTTACTTCATCGTGCGGCTGTGGTGATGACACCACATTAATGAAGCACGCGCGATGCACATGGCTGGTGCATGGTGCACCAGTCGTTCGCATGGGTGCGCGTCCATATAGCTTGCATGTGCAGAGTAATCTCGTCCGTTGGTTCCTATTACTTTCTCATATCATTGACTCGTTGACTAGTTGTTCCCGTGCGTTGGATCTTTCCAATGGCTGAGATGGAGTTTGAACCGTTGACTTCTACCATACTCCCTCCGTTTTTTTTATTTTTATTTTTCTGATACATACGGGCGGGCCTTCGCTACTTACACCCCACCTTCTGGCCCAGCTACCATCCCAACGCATTTGGGTTACTAAACACACCCCCAGTCTTTTGTTCCATTTTTAGTTTTTTATTTCCATTACATTTTCATAATTTTAATTTTAAAAATACTTAGATGCATTTAAAAAATCCCAAAAAAATTATACATCATCTTTATTCATTTATAAAATTGTTACAAATTTTATTTTTTATTTTTATTTTATTTTCATCATCCTAATTAATTATTTTCTTAATTTCCTTTTTAATTACACCCATAATGCATACTTGAACTTCTTCATTTTAATTCTCTGCAATCCCAAAGCATTTTTCACTCGTTCTTTTTGCATTCATTCATCAACACCCTAAATTGCTTAAAAATATTTTTCTTGCATTTTTAAATATTTTTCGTGTTGCATTTAGGTCCTTCTCTTTGGCACATTGAATCCTATCCCTCACTTGAGTTTTGTATGACCGTTTGAATGGCTAACACTTTGGATTTTTGCAGGGACTTTTTATATGTTGTTTGCCTCTGGTTGAGGAACTTTAATGATTAATTTGGAAATTTTAGGAATCATCTTTCTAATTATTGGAGTTATTTTCACTTGAGATGTTCTTGCAGGCGCATCTTTGACCTTATGTGATTACCTTGTTTGAAAGGCACTTGTGCCATTTATTTTGGGGCTTTTATTTGTTTCTTTGATTCATGTTTGGATTATTATTATCATTGTTTGCCGTTGTTTGATTTTCATTCACCTCATTGCTCTTATTCATATCTGTTTCTCACTAACCTTTTATGCAGGATCAAGGTAAGTTCCTTAAGGCTATGGATAAGTTTCCATGGTCACCCTTACTCTTTCCTTCCCTCATCTTCTTCCCTTAGGTTTAGGTTTTCTTAAAACCTCATTAACCGTAGGTCACCCATGCATGATAACTTTAGGGTTCATAGTCTCCCTTAGAGTTACCCTTGTGTCTTCTCTCTTCTCATCTCGAATTTCTTTAAAACACTTAATAATAATAAGGTGTATTGCGCACGAGCCTTAAGTATGGGGAATGAGAAATGAGGGGCTTCCTCTCATCTTTCTAGAGTGCTTAGCGAGTGTCCTGTCTTGGGACGATGCGTTAAGTATTCGCCCCTGTGCCCTAGACTTTGGTTCAATGCAGCTTAGGAACTAACTTGAGTCACTTCTGTCCTAAAAAACACAAACCTACCTCAAACCTTTTTGTCCTTCGGGACCTTCAACTTAAAGGCTATTTTCAAAAAGGGCACGTTACCCTCCGTCTGAGACGCAAACAGGCATCGACCCTAACTGCCGGACGCGAGCTTAACGTCGCTCATAAAAAACACAAAAAGAACTTGGTCTGAACTACGTTGACTCTGAATTCCCCATTGCACAGAGGGGGTACGTAGGCCTAGGACGTCGACGTCCTACCGAGTCGGTCTTTGTCTTTCCCCTCCCGTTTTAGCACAGCCCTAGATGATAGTATAACTTACCCTTATAATAGACAACAAGCGTGGATCCCATCGAGTACGATGGACGCGTGGGGTGCTAGCACCTTCCCCTCGCGTAACCGACTCCCGAACCCAGGTTATGGTTGCGATGACCATTCCTTTCCCTTTTCCTAAGGTTTATGCGGTGTTCCCTTTCCCTCTCTTGGGATAAATTTAAACGGCTGACGACTCTGTTTTTCCGCGCCACTCTCGCGTTTGTACCTGGATGAAAATCCTGGGAGCGACAGTTGGCGACTCTGCTGGGGACTCTGGTTGACCTATGCTGGTCCATCCCTAAGCGAGTCAATCCTAGCGCTTGCTTGTCTCTGTTCTCTTTGGGGTGCTTTGTTTTTGTTTTGCTTTATGTGTTGTATTTATTTTTACCGCATTTTCTGCATTTCATTTTCTATTACTGTCATACTGCTGTGCTGTGCTGGCTGTCTTTGTTTTGCAGGTTGGGTGGGTTTGAGAGCTAAGCCCAATACCAAGGCTTGAGAATACCCTAGGACTAGAGTGGAAGTAGTGGGACCTACGTGCCCGCTTGGTACGTTTGTGTGTTCACGAAATTCACAACCAGACGAGGCTATCTTGGGACGCATTCTAACGTGTGTGTCTTGCGCATGTTGGGGTGTTGATCTAGAGAGCTGTCGACTCTGGTGACCGATCATTGAGGACCTTAGTGGAAACATCCCTCTTTAGTGGTGACAGTGGCAGACCACATCCTGTGGCAAACCCATTCGCACCCGAGGGCCTGCTTTGGAACTCGCATAGGACGGCCCCTACGTTTTAAAGAGAATCAGCGGAGGCACTCCTCGATTGACTTTAGTACTGTACCCCGAGGAATGAATGCCCCTCGAACGTAAGGATACTTTAGCAAAAGACGTTTACGAATAATATCATCACAGTCCCTTCGATATAAAGATCATAGTCCCTCGATGACCCTTCAAGTTGCCTACAAAAAATGATCTTGTCCCTCGATGACCCTACGGAAAAATGATGGTAGTCCCTACGAATTGCTAAGGTATCCTTACATGTTGCCTCCTATGACCATTTGATGACCCTTCGCTGTCCCTCCACATCCAATAGATAGGACTACCTACCCACTAATGGTATGGATAATACTGTCTCTCAAGGAAAATGATAAGTACAAGAAAGACCTTATAAATTAAGGGTAGGTAACTTTTAAATGCTCGCTCACAACTCAAAAAACAAATACTTTTCACACCTCACACTTTCAAAAATATTTTCAAAAACAAACACTTTGTATACGTTCTTACACGAATTATTACAAAGTCAACTTTTATGAAATATTTTCTAAACACACACCACATTTAAAAAAAAAAGCAAGTTAAAGTGAGCTAGCAATTAAGAGCCCGTAGATAACTACGGATGAAAAGGGGTGCTAACACCTTCCCTTTTCATAACTTACCCCCGAACTCAAAAATCTTTTCAAAACGGTCTTTCCTATTCTTTTCACCTTTCCTAAATTAATTGGATAAAAGAAAAGTCGGTGGCGACTCTTGCTAACCGCAACATGTTTTGCGAAAAACAAAAGTAAAAAGTCATTTCTCCACCGTACTATTGTTTCTCGACCTCAGTGCCAAAGCTGAAGACATTCCGCCTTGGAGAATCAGTTGAGGCCTCCTCGATTGATGATGATGCCAAACCAGAAATGGTGAACGTATCATCATTTCTCGACCTGAGAGCCCGGGATACTGAACATCCTAGTACCTACACGTGAGAGGGGATGGGCGTTTGCAGGTTTGCAGGTAAACAAGACCTTCAACCTACCCCTATTCTGGATTTCTCGTCAATGTCTGATTATGTGGGTTCCTCAGTGGTTCAGAGCTCTGGTTATTTGGTTTCTCGTCCAGCTAACAGCACAACACATCTAGCAGTGTGCCTTGACCCCATGTTTGCATGAGCATATCATTTTTTTTGCATTCTGACATGTTTGACATTTTTCAGGGCTTGCATCTTACTCTTGATTCCGGTTTTCTGAGGTTACTTCAGTATGGATGTTCAGAGAAAGAAGACTGTTGCCTATTCATTCCCAGAGCCGACTTTGACACTGATTCACAAATTGATTAATATGGCTAGTTCCGGAGTTCGTACAGAGTTCAGTGGAAGGTATGGAAGACTTCTAAAATTTGTCTATAATATCTCCCAGTATGAGAAGGATGCCATTCACACACTTCTTCAGTTTTACGACCCGCCTCTGCGTTGCTTCACTTTCCTGGACTACATCTTGGCTCCGACGTTGGAGGAGTTCTCATTTATTTTGGGAATTCCTGTCAGTCATGATATAGTTTTCTTTTCTAAGGAACACCCCGGTATGAAAGAAATGGTTGTGGCTCTTCATATTGATGAATCCGTTCTTAACAGTAATATTGCAGAAAAACAAGGAGTTAAGGGTTTCTTGTTGAAGTTCTTGTTCGATCAGGCTTGCATACATGTCAAAGAGAAGAACTGGACTGCTTTCCAAGCTATTCTGGCTGTGTGTATCTATGGGATTATTTTGTTTCCGAATATTCCTGATCTGGTGGATATGCACGCCGTCAGGATCTTTATGTCGAAGAATCCTATACCTACCTTGCTAGGAGATGTGTACCATTCAGTTCACTATAAGAATGAGAATAGGCGTGGGAAAACTGTGAGTTGCTGTGCGCCGCTCTTAGCTACTTGGTTTCTGAGTCGTCTCCCTGAATCTGGCGCTTTCGTTGATACGAAAGATTCTCTGAAGTGGTCTAAGAGGGTTATGGGCTTGACTGCTGATAACATCGTTTGGATTAATCGTGACTTGCTAGGAATGGAGATCATTTGCAAATGCGGAGAATTCCCTAATGTTCCCTTGATAGGGAGGAAAGGTGGAATTAACTATAATCCCTCCCTAGCTATCAGACAGTTTGGCTATCCTTTGAAGAATCCACCCGAAGAGCGAGATGTCCGAGAATCCTTATTCTTCAATGGTATTGAGGATCAAGGGTTGATAAGGAAAGTTGTGAATGCTTGGAAACAGGTGACTAAGAAGGGTAAGATTCCATTCAGGAAAAGTAACAATCGGGCTTTCCATCCATATAAAGAGTGGATTAAGAAGAGAGCAGAAGAGGAGCTTCTCCCATTCCCGGTGGAACCACCTCTGTATCCTTTGGTGATCGAGCCTCCTACCACCATTGAGTTGGAGAAGTATAACACATTATGGGCTGAAAAAGAAAGGTTGCGGGAAGAGAATAGTGAGCTAAAGAGAGAGATTTATCAGTGGAAGCATGAGCGGGGTGAAGTTGTTCATACCGCCAAGTTAAAGACAGAGCTCCTTGCTAAAGCAGAAAAAGAGCCTGCTGACATGGTTGCATCCAGGGAAAGAATGAAACAAGCTTTGGATGGTATCAGTAGCGTTCTCAGGTCCAAGGATGAGGAATTAGGCAAGGCTTTGTTGAAGATTCACAGGTTCAATGATCACCAAGAGACCGCCATGGCTGAGAACAAAAGAAAGGAAGACGACTACATAGCTAAGATTGATCAGTTGAAGTTGACGCTCAAGAAGAAAGACGCCGAGATCTTATCAGGGATATTCAAGAGATAAGTAGTCGAAGGTCGACTCAAGGAAGCAATAGCCTCCGTGGAAGAACTGAAAGTCCAAGCTGAAGAGAAGAAACCTAGACATGAGGGTCCTAGCATAGATGGTGCTACTGGAGAAGACGCTTGGGAGCTACATTGCCGATACTTGGATGGGATCATACACAGGAGAGACCTTCTCATTCAAGGGCTAATTCAGAGGCCGAAGCATCCCGATACCAGAAAGCTGTTCAAGGAGATTCAAGACTAGTGCAGAAAGCATAATGGATGGGGAGGATTGACGCTTGTAAACTTTGATGATATGCCATAGTTTTTTTGTTTTCTTTCATTGTATATGGATCACCACCAGGCTTGTTGGTTAGGACCTATGGTCTTTATATTCAGACTTGTTATCTCGGATTTGTGATTGTTGACATTTGGCTTTTCTCTGGTTTTCTTAATATATGAGCAGAAGTTCCATTGTATCTTGTTATTAAACCGGAATCAAGGGGTGGATCGCCCTGCTAATATTCAAACATGTTCATTTGCATTTGCATATTCATAATCATTGTGCATAATCATTTTGCATGACAGGTGTTTATCTCCGGTATTCTTATCTTGTTCTCATCTCAGAATTGCAGACTTAACTCCTCAGGCCGTTCAGGGTTGATCATGGAGCAAGTTCAAGCTGAGTTGAGGGAAATGCGAAGCCAGATGGGGCAATTTGGGGAAGACATGCTCCAGGAGCAGAGGATGCTAAGGGAAGAGATCAATCAGATGAAGACTCAGATGGGTTTGATCATGGAAATTTTGAATAGGGTGTTGAAAAAGGAAGACAGTCATGTGCCCGCTTCCACAGCAGAGGATCTTACTCTTCCTATCTCTTTGGGGTCTCCTCTAGACCATGGATTGCCTCGTGGATCCTCTCCACTGTCTGAACTTTTTCATCAACAACTGTTTTTTGAGGAAAAGTTTGAAAAGAAGTTTGACCAGATCCCGGTGCCATACGCTCAGTTGCTTCAGCACCTGCTCAAGTTTCAGCTGATTGAATTGATTGCTGCGGGACCTCCACACACCAAGTTTCGTATGGGTTCCAACGTCCATGATAGGTGTGAATTCCATTCAGGGGCACCTGGTCATAATGTTGAAGACTGTAAGATGCTCAAGTATAAAGTCCAAGAGCTCATTGACTCAGGGGCAATCAAGTTTACATCAGTTGGCACTGGTAAACAAAGTGATGTTACTCCCAGTGTTGCAAAGGGACTGATGACTCCCTCTTTTGCCAAAGGATCCATCTCGCGTCAGGGATCTCCTCCACAACCCTTGTTTGTGCCTCAGCCGAGTGCAGAAAGGAAAGTGCAGGGCCAGACTGGGCGCCCAAATCAGCACCGACAGCAGAATTATCAGCAACAGGGGCAATCGAGACCAAGAAGGCCCAAAAGGATAATCGATCCTGTTCCTATCCCTTATAGTCAGCTGTTTACGTGCCTGCTTAAGAAGTCTCTGATTCAAACAAGGGGTACCGCGCAAGTACCGTACCCTATTCCTCCCGATTATGACATAACTGCTAGGTGCGAGTTCCACTCGGGAACGTTCGGGCACACGATTGATGAGTGTAATGTATTCAGGCATAAGGTGCAAGACCTGGTGGACTCGGAGATCATTGTATTCACTGAAGATGATATGTACATCAATGGAAGCCTCCTTTCTCAAATGAACACTCAGCCTGCAAGTACGTCCAGGCAGAATTAAGCTTCCTCAGCAATGGCAATCTTCAGCTTCTTTACTGCATTTTCATTTGTAATGTTATTTCTTGTTAAAAGCATCATATGTATGCAAGACTTGTTTGTGTTTTTTATGATGATATTAATGCAATGAGTATGTTTTCCTTGAAGTAATCCATTCGTATTCACTCTTAAATGTTTATATGCACTGCAATATCAATTTTTCTTGTTAAGAACTCTTGAGGGAGGATGACGAAATAAGAACGCAGATTCCTAATGGTACGCTTTTGGATAGAACCCTGTTGAGGATGTGCAGGCATTGTTTCAAACCCCTAAACACTGGAGAGATAAGGAGATAAACCGTCGTTAACCCCTTTGAGCCTTGAAGTAGGAGTTTCTTCCGTACGAAAAAACCCTCATACTTAACCCAAGGGCAGGGTAGGCGTCAGTTAGTTTGACCGAGCGCTCAAATTCCAAGGAGAGTGTGCAAGAGACGTGAAACCACAATGGTTATCCTCCAACAATCAGGGAGTGAGGCAGTCACAAGCAAGTAAGACAATCAGTGTCACACGCTTTGTTCAAAAAGGGGAATAAAAAGAGAAATCCCGCTAAGTCGAAACTTGTAAACAAGTGACTTAGGCAAAAGTTAGGGCGTCCCGCTGGACTTCAAAATCGAAGAAACTCAAAAATTAGGGATTTTTTTTATAAAAAAAAAAAAAAAGAAAGAAAAAGCGAAAGGCGAAAATCCCCGATAAGAACAAATTCGTGTGATTACAGAAGATAAAAGGGATGACTGTCACTCCAAAACCTCCTTAGGTGTCAAACCATTAGTGGCACGGGTTCCCTAAAGATCATAAACCTTTTTGAGAGATAAGCGTTTGGGTCGTATTAACTGAACATAGGACTGGAGAACATCACGAAGAGTGGGTGGGCACCGATAAATTTTGAGCCATAAATCCTTCTTTCTGAAACCGTGAACCAAACCACGTTACAACCCTTAAAAGTCCTAATTGAAACAGGGTTCATTCCGAAGGCGTACTTCAACGGGATAGCGTTCCTGACTCCTATAAGTTGTGCTAATAAGATTTGTTGGTATGGCACGTGCACGTTGTTTTTCCATTCAAAAATCAAGGTCGCATCCCGGCTAGTGATTCGTTCACAAGGTTGGGCGACACATTTTCAATAAAAAACTTCAAGGTTAACATGAGTGTTGCATTAGAATTGTCATTCTTATAATAAACATTTTCTGTTAGCATACATGTGCTTGCATAGTGAAAGACAGTCAAGAAGCTTGATCCTGCCAAGTTGGGTTGCTTGAAAATTCCGAAGGACAGTCATATCAAGGGGCATGCTGCCAAGAGACTCGGTGTAGAGTGGGCTCTCCCAGTAAGTCGTGTTAAGATGTAGCCAATCTGGGGCAGTCACGTCGAGAAGTCCCTCTCTGGGGCATTCATTCTAAGATCAGGGGCAAAGTCACTTCAAAGCTCATATTAGGACGGGTCACCTCTAGAGGGTGGAAGGTTGTCCACTCCTATAAATGGTTAATTGAAGCACCTCTTCAAGGTACAAAATACCGAGGCAGAGTATTTCAGGTCATTATAAATCCCTTTCGAGGTAAAGTACTTCATTGATTATGGCGTCTGGGGCAGTTATGTCGAGATCTTATAAATCTCTCCAAGAGTTTGAAGACCTCAGGGCAGTGCGAAGGCCCGGTCTTCTGTAAAATCCTCTGGAGATGATCTCTTCCACTAGACCTGTTGGTCTGGGGCAAGTGAAAAGTTCCAAGAGCCGCCTATGACCATAAAGACAAGTCAGGTTGCAGGGCAGCAGGATCATGCCTCCCCAGCAGCTTGCTCTCCCCAGCATTGGGATTGCACTTTCTTCAGCAGAGCAGACCTCCCCAGCAGGAGGCCTCTCTAGGAGCGAGACTTTATTTCCCCACAGAGTCTGAACCTTATCCAGTCAGGAAATGTTTTTCTCAGCAGCAACGGTGCAATCTAATCCTCAATAGATAAGTATGCTTGATGTTATCCGCTAGCAGGGTGGATGTCAGCACTTACCGTTCCCCCAAGCAGAGTTTGGTGGTGATCCTCGCAACAGTTTGTCCAACAGGGGTTGACATCCCTAGCAGGTTTTAAATCCAAGTGATATCTGGCACTCTTCTGATTCAGGCCGTGGCCTCCCCTTTCAAAGAGTTATGTATAATCCCTAGAAGAGCGGATGTTCTTTTGGAATTTCATCCCCAACTGAAGTTATCCAAAGATTCGGTCGGAGTGATCCTTCTCAGCAGAGTTCGTGGATTCAGAGGACAATTTATTTTTGTCATCCCCAGCGGAACTGGTCTTTCCTCTCCGGCATTTATTTTGCTGGAGGGACCCCTTTTGCATATCATAAGCATTTGCATTGCATCCTCAAAAACATGGCATTTTCATTTGCATTCGAAGCACAAGCCAGGTTTGATACTTTCTTTGCCAGCAGGAGGTGGCATCACTCAGGAGATTTTGGAGGGACACGTTCCTCATACTTGTACTCCCCGACAGAGTCTATTATTTAGACTTCTTCGTCCCCAATGGAGTCATCTTACCAGTAGGTTCTGAAACGAGGTGGTTTAAAACAGAAGTTTTGTTTTCACGTTATCCCCAGTAAAGTCCACTTTATGTTGGTTATCCTTTGCGGGTGCAATTGAGGTTGTGTTCGTTTTGTGGGTGCGATTGAGGTCGTATTCATTTTTTATTTGTGGGAGTGATTGAGGTCAGTCTTCCTTGGCGGGTATAATTGAGGTTGTATTCGTTTTATGGGTGAGATTGAGGTCGTATTCGTATTTTATTTGTGGGAGTGATTGAGGTCAGTCTTCCTTTGCGGGTGCAATTGAGGTTGTATTCGTGTTTTGGGTGCGATTGAGGTCGTATTCGTTTTTTATTTGTGGGAGTGATTGAGGTCAGTCTTCCTTGGCGGGTATAATTGAGGTTGTATTCGTTTTATGGGTGCGATTGAGGTCGTATTCGTATTTTATTTGTGGGAGTGATTGAGGTCAGTCTTCCTTTGCGGGTGCAATTGAGGTTGTATTCGTGTTTTGGGTGCGATTGAGGTCGTATTCGTATGTTATTTGTGGGAGTGATTGAGGTCAGTCTTCCTTTGCGGGTATAATTGAGGTTGTATTCGTGTTTTGGGTACGATTGAGGTCGTATTGGTATGTTATTTGTGGGAGTGATTGAGGTCAGTCTTCCTTGGCGGGTATAATTGAGGTTGTATTCGTTTTGTGGGTGCGATTGAGGTCGTATTCGTATTTTATTTGTGGGAGTGACTGAGGTCAGTCTTCCTTTGCGGGTATAATTGAGGTTGTATTCGTTTTGCGGGTGCAATTGAGGTTGTGTTCGTTTTGTGGGTGCGATTGAGGTCGTATTCGTTTTTATTTGTGGGAGTGATTGAGGTCAGTCTTCCTTGGCGGGTATAATTGAGGTTGTATTCGTTTTGTGGGTGCGATTGAGGTCGTATTTGTATTTTATTTGTAGGAGTGATTGAGGTCAGTCTTCCTTTGCGGGTATAATTGAGGTTGTATTCGTTTTATGGGTGCGATTGAGGTCGTATTCGTATTTTATTTGTGGGAGTGATTGAGGTCAGTCTTCCTTTGCGGGTATAATTGAGGTTGTATTCGTTTTATGGGTGCGATTGAGGTCGTATTCGTATTTTATTCGTGGGAGTGATTGAGGTCAGTCTTCCTTTGCGGGTATGATTGAGGTTGTATTCGTTTTGTGGGTGCGATTGAGGTCGTATTTGTATTTTATTTGTGGGAGTGATTGAGGCCAGTCTTCCTTTGCGGGTATAATTGAGGTTGTATTCGTTTTGTGGGTGCGATTGAGGTCGTATTTGTATTTTATTTGTGGGAGTGATTGAGGTCAGTCTTCCTTTGCGGGTATAATTGAGGTTGTATTCATTTTGTGGGTGCGATTGAGGTCGTATTCGTATTTTATTTGTGGGAGTGATTGAGGTCAGTCTTCCTTGGCGGGTATAATTGAGGTTGTATTCATTTTGTGGGTGCGATTGAGGTCGTATTTGTATTTTATTTGTAGGAGTGATTGAGGTCAGTCTTCCTTGGCGGGTATAATTGAGGTTGTATTCGTTTTGTAGGTGCGATTAAAGTCGTATTCGTATTTTAGTTGTAGGAGTGATTGAGGCCAGTCTTCCTTTGCGGGTATAATTGAGGTTGTATTCGTTTTGTGGGTGCGATTGAGGTCGTGTTCGTATTTTATCAGTGGGAGTGATTGAGGTCAGTCTTCCTTTGCGGGCGATTGAGGTCGTATTCGTTTTCTTGTGGACATGATTGAGGTCATATTCCCTTTTTCCAGCACGCTCTGTCTCGTTGTTCTCATCACTAGCAAATTTCCGGGGTTCTTTCAGTATTCAATCCCCGTGTATCCTGGAATGTCTGAGAGCCGTTGCTATCATACCACTCAGGACCAAGTTGATTGAATAGGGGCAGCTGTTGCACCCCAAAATTTGCCCTCCTTACTTTTTACTAACTGGCTTATGTTTCATTTCATTATCATGTATGCATATCATTAGCATGGGGTCAAGGTGCCTGAGGCAATCCAGGAAGGTCATATCTGGTCCATCACATCATCAAGGGTTCACAGGTGGCAAGGGATCTCAAGTGGATTACTCCATCCTAACCAGTGCATCAATTAGGATTTGAAATTTTTGGGTTTATTGCTTCAATGGGCAGGCTCCTTGGGTTTTTATCATCACCAAATGGCATATCTTATCTTTGTTGGAGAGGATACACATCATGTTCAGAGGAATTTTGATTTGGAGACTGTGTTATTTCCTCCTAGACGGAGGGTACCAAGACTAGGGTTTGCTATAAAGTCAGTTTATTTCTGATTTTTTGGGCAAGACTTGATTCCATGGTATTCCTTGGGTCCCTGAGTACCTAGGAGTGAAAGGTTTGTCCATCAGTTTGATTCAGGAGAAGTTCAATTGGCCAATGGATTGAGAATCAGTTAACTTGGTCAAAAAAGTCAACTGTGGTCAACACAAAGTCAAACCTCAAGATTTTGGTCAGCATCAAGATTTTGGGTTGAAATTCATCATTTGACCAAGGGTTGATCATGATTCATCATGGAAACTTCAGAATCATCAAGAATCAGGAATTACTGAATTAGGGTTTTTGTAGGAAAAGTCAACTGTACTTTGACCAGGCCTAACTTCCACATACTTCATCAAAAATTCCTCAACCAAAGCCCATATTGAAGGAAATTTAATTCCCTACAACTTTGTGTCTCACAAGACAAGGCCAGAAATGCTTCATTTGGGAGATATGAGCCAAGACATTATAGGTCATTTTGAAAGTCAACAAAAGTCAACCTTCTTCAAAAGCTCATAACTTGAACATGGAAGATCAAATTGACATGGGACCAAAAGGGTTGGTTAGAGGACATCTTGAGGTTTCTAAAAAGTATTAATTTGCATTGAGGAGCTAAAAATTGAAGGAGTTATGCTTAGTCAAAGTTTGGTAATTTTGAGGAGGTGCACAAAGCAAACTATGCCTAAAATCCAAATTTTGTCAAATGGGCCATAAGTTTCTTAAACCAAACATAAACATAAACCCATGCACGACCCAAAGAGCATATATTCGGTTTTTCCTCATTTTATTTTATTTTTATTGGATTTATTTAGTTTAAATTCAATATTAAATGAAATAATTCAAAAGTAATTAACCATGGATTATTCAGGCCCAAGTCATGATCAGAAGAAAACCCTAGTCTTTATAAGCCAATTCATGTTAGGGTTGAAGGTCATGCACGTGCAATTGGAGGAGTTCTCAAGAAAACCCTAAAAGAGGATTTTTCATCAAAACTCACAATCCACAAGGGTTTGGCCAAAAGTTCTTCCACAAATATTTTCCTGGGGATTTCTAGAGTGCAAACCAACCACCGTTCGCAGCCAAAGGCAAGGATTGGAGCTTCTCCATCACAGGTTGAGAGGTTTTTTCGTGTTCTTAAAATGCCTATTTTTTGCATGAATATTGACGTGTGATGAATGGTGATCACTCTGGTATAATTATTTTTTATTATGGATGTGTGAATTGCTTGCAATGTGGATTTAAAGTTTGGTACCCAATTGGTTTTTCATTCGTTTTTTATTATACACTAACAATTTGAATTTTTAAAGGCCATATTTGGATTCCTGGCATTTTTCTGGTCAAAATAGTGTACCCATGCGCAATTTCTGGAGAAAAACTCATCGCAACCCACCGGAGAGGGTGGCCGGAGCCCTAGCTCCGGCGGCTGCCTCAAACCAGTCCGGCAGGAGAGTTGAGAGGAAGAAGAGATAATCTTGACCCTTCATCGCCAGATCCAACGACCACCGTGTTGCCATGTGTCTTTTTTTTGTTTTTTATTTTTATTGATTATGTGTAGGTCCATACATGATAACTACCGTGCGTTTCGTATCCTCGTCCGTTGATGTTGATTACCCAGGGTGTTTACTTCATCGTGCGACTGTGGTGATGACACCGCATTAATGAAGCACGCGCGATGCACATGGCTGGTGCATGGTGCACCGGTCGTTCGCATGGGTGCGCGTCCATATAGCTTGCATGTGCAGGGTAATCTCGTCCGTTGGTTCCTATTACTTTCTCATATCATTGACTCGTTGACTAGTTGTTCCCGTGCGTTGGATCTTTCCAGTGGCTGAGATGGAGTTTGAACCGTAGACTTCTACCATACTCCCTCCGTTTTTTTTATTTTTATTTTTCTGATACATACGGGCGGGCCTTCGCTACTTACACCCCACCCTTCTGGCCCAGCTACCATCCCAACGCGTTTGGGTTACTAAACACACCCCCAGTCTTTTGTTCCATTTTTAGTTTTTTATTTCCATTACATTTTCATAATTTTTTATTTTAAAAATACTTAGATGCATTTAAAAAATCCCAAAAAAATTATACATCATCTTTATTCATTTATAAAATTGTTACAAATTTTATTTTTTATTTTTATTTTATTTTCATCATCCTAATTAATTATTTTCTTAATTTCCTTTTTAATTACACCCATAATGCATACTTGAACTTCTTCATTTTAATTCTCTGCAATCCCAAAGCATTTTTCACTCGTTCTTTTTGCATTCATTCATCAACACCCTAGATTGCTTAAAAATATTTTTCTTGCATTTTTAAATATTTTTCGTGTTGCATTTAGGTCCTTCTCTTTGGCACATTGAATCCTATCCCTCACTTGAGTTTTGTATGACCGTTTGAATGGCTAACACTTTGGATTTTTGTAGGGACTTTTTATATGTTGTTTGCCTCTGGTTGAGGAACTTTAATGATTAATTTGGAAATTTTAGGAATCATCTTTCTAATTATTGGAGTTATTTTCACTTGAGATGTTCTTGCAGGCGCATCTTTGACCTTATGTGATTACCTTGTTTGAAAGGCACTTGTGCCATTTATTTTGGGGCTGTTCTTTGTTTCTTTGATTCATGTTTGGATTATTATTATCTTTGTTTGCCGTTGTTTGATTTTCATTCCCCTCATTGCTCTTATTCACGTCTGTTTCTCACTAACCTTTTATGCAGGATCAAGGTAAGTTCCTTAAGGCTATGGATAAGTTTCCATGGTCACCCTTACTCTTTCCTTCCCTCATCTTCTTCCCTTAGGATTTAGGTTGTCTTAAAACCTCATTAACCGTAGGTCTCCCATGCATGATAACTTTAGGGTTCATAGTCTCCCTTAGAGTTACCCTTGTGTCTTCTCTCTTCTCATCTCGAATTTCTTTAAAACACCTAATAATAATAAGGTGTATTGCGCACGAGCCTTAAGTATGGGGAATGAGAAATGAGGGGCTTCCGCTCATCTTTCTAGAGTGCTTAGCGAGCGTCCTGTCTTGGGACGATGCGTTAAGTATTCGCCCCTGTGCCCTAGACTTTGGTGCAATGCAGCTTAGGAACTAACTTAAGTCACTTCTGTCCTAAAAAACACAAACCTACCTCAAACCTTTTTGTCCTTCGGGACCTTCAACTTAAATGCTATTTTCAAAAAGGGCACGTTACCCTCCGTCTGAGGCGCAAACAGGCATCGACCCTAACTGCCGGACGCGAGCTTAACGTCACTCATAAAAAACACAAAAAGAACTTGGTCCGAACTACGTTGACTCTGAATTCCCCATTGCACAGAGGGGGTACGTAGGCCTAGGACGTCGACGTCCTACCGAGTCGGTCTTTGTCTTTCCCCTCCCGTTTTAGCACATCCCTAGATGATAGTATAACTTACCCTTATAATAGACAACAAGCGTGGATCCCATCGAGTACGATGGACGCGTGGGGTGCTAGCACCTTCCCCCCGTGTAACCGACTCCCGAACCCAGGTTATGGTTGCGATGACCATTCCTTTCCCTCTTCCTAAGGTTTATGCGGTGTTCCCTTTCCCTCTCTTGGGATAAATTTACACGGCTGGCGACTCTGTTTTTCCGCGCCACTCTCGCGTTTGTACCTGGATGAAAATCCTGTGAGCGACAATAGGGAAAAACATCATCAATTAGCAACACTACTAGTTGTCCGAAAAGTCTCTAAAGTCCAAATATTTAAATACCTCTGAGTCAGATAATATTAATTGGATTTACTCTAACTCCTACAGTTACCCTAGTTATCTCTGCAGATAATTTATCAGAGTACACTAGGACTCAGTTGATCACAACTAATATTATCCAGAGCAAAATAATTTACGGGGTATTACATCCTCCCCCCCTTAAATAGAAATTCGCCCACAAATTTAAAACAATTACCTGAAAATATGAGGATAGACCTCCCGCATCTCCGATTCCAATTCCCAAGTTGCATCACCCGGATGGGTCTCATCCCACTGGACCTTAACAAGAGGAATCTCTTTATTCCTTAACACTTTAGATTCTCTTCCGGTGATACGACTCGGTTGAGGCTCAAACGTCAAATCTGCTTCTATCTCAATTGCATCTGGCAAAATTGGCTGAAGAGGATCTGGGACGAATTTTCGAAGCTGAGATACATGAAAAATGTCGTGCATCTCTGACAGAGAAGGCGGTAAAGCTAATCTGTAGGCTACTTCACCAATTCTTTCCAAAATCTGATATGGTCCCACATATCTCGGACTTAACTTCCGCGATCTAAATGGTCCTTTCAACCGCAATCTCGGAGTAACTTTCAAAAATACGTGATCACTTTCTTCAAATTCTAAAGGTCTTCTACGATTATCCGCATAACTTTTCTGACGATCTTGGGCTTGCTTGATCTTGTCACGGATCATCTTAATTTTCTCCGTAGTTTCATGAATAATCTCGGGTCCCAACATACTATCTTCCCCCACTTCTGCCCAACACAATGGTGTCCTACACTTCCTCCCATATAATGCCTCGTACGGAGCCATACCAATACTTGCATGATAACTGTTATTATAAGAGAACTCAATCAATGGCAAAAGTTCTATCCAATTTCCGCCACTTTCCAACACACAAGCTCTCAACATATCCTCCATGGTCTGTATTGTCCGTTCCGTCTGACCGTCCGTTTGCGGATGATTCGACGTGCTCATACACAACTTCGCTCCCATCGCTTGCTGAAAAGCTCTCAAAAATCTTGAAGTGAACTTCGGATCCCTATCCGAAACAATACTAGTAGGAATACCATGCAACCTTACTATCTCCGAAATGAACAACCTTGCGAGATGACTCGCCTTATAAGTAGTCTTTACGGCCAAGAAATGAGCAGACTTCGTCAACCGATCTACAATCACCCAAATTGAATCATAACCACCTTGCGCACGGGGTAACCCCACCGCAAAGTCCATCGAAATACTATCCCATTTCCACACTGGAATTTCTAAAGGTTGCAACAAACCACCCGGCCTTTGGTGTTCGATCTTCACTTGTTGACACACCGCACATTCCGACACATATACCGCAACATCTCTTTTCATCCCGGACCACCAATAGTCTCTCTTTAGATCTCGGTACATCTTTGAAGATCCCGGATGTATAGTAAAAGCGCCCTTATGCGCTTCATCCAAAATCTTCCTTTTTAATTCCGTGTTATCCGGAATACAAATCCTTCGGTTAAATACAATAACTCCATCGGTATCTCGTACAAAACCCGGTTACAGTAACACTTCTTGCAACTTCTCATCTAACTCTTGTTCTTGTTGGATTTCTTCCCTAAGAGTAGAATTGATATCCAAAATCCCCATAATCACACAATTAGGAGTCCAATTAAACTGAAGATCTAGATCTTGGAATTTCTCCAATAAGGTATATTCTAGCATCATCAAGTCGGCACTGTGCAACACTTTCCTACTTAAAGCATCCGCCACCTTATTCGGTTTACCCGGATGGTATTTTAGTTCCAAGTCATAATCTTTCAAATATTCCATCCACCTCTGTTGACGCATGTTCAACTCCTTCTGATTAAAGAGGTATTGTAAGCTCTTGTGGTCACTAAACATCTCAAAGCGCACACCGTACAAATAGTGATGCCACACCTTCAAGGTAAATACAACCGCCGCCAGTTCTAAATCATGCGTTGGATAATTCTCTTCATGGACTTTCAACTGTCGTGAAGCATAAGCCACTACATGTCCATCTTGCATTAGCACCCCTCCTAATCCCATCTTGGACGCATCACAATATACTTCATACGACTTGCTAGGATCAGGAATGACCAAAATAGGAGCGGTCGTCAACCTTTCCTTCAAACTCATAAAACTTTGCTTACAAGCCGAATCCCATTCATAAGAATAATCTTTCCGAGTAAGTCTCGTCATCGGTAAAGCCAGTTGGGAAAAGCCCTTAATAAACCTTCTATAATACCCTACTAGTCCCAAAAAGCTTCTGACTTCAGACACATTCTTCGGTCTCTCCCAATTTATCACTGCTTCAACTTTGGATGGATCAACCGCTACACCCCCTTGAGATATGACATGTCCAAGGAAATTCACCTCCGACATCCAAAATTCACACTTACTTAGCTTGGCAAAAAGTTGTCTTTCTTGTAAAATGGATAAAATGATTCTTAGGTGTTCTCCGTGCTCTTGAAGGTCACAAGAATAGATAAGAATGTCATCAATGAAAATCACCACAAATTGGTCCAAGTAAGGTTGAAATATCCGATTCATGTAATCCATGAAAACTGTTGGAGCATTCGTCACACCGAAAGGCATCACCAAAAATTCATAATGACCATAACGGGTTCTAAATGCAGTCTTTGGTATGTCTGAACTCTTCACCCGAATCTGATGATAACCCGACCGTAAATCAATCTTCGAGAACACACAGGCTCCTTTCAATTGATCTAACAGATCGTCTATCCTTGGTAATGGGTATTTGTTCTTAATGGTGACCTTATTCAATTGATGGTAATCAATACACAACCGCATCCCACCATCCTTCTTCTTTACCAACAACACTGGAGCTCCCCAGAGCGAAACACTTGGTCGAACAAAATGCTTAGCCAACAACTCTTCCAATTGATCCTTTAATTCTCTTAATTCAAGTGGTGCCATCCGATACGGAGAAACGGATAATGGAGCCGTTCCCGGTATCAGGTCAATAGAGAATTCCACTTCCCGTTCCGGAGAAAGAGAAGTGATATCCTCGGGGAAAACCGCGGGAAAGTCACAAACTACCAGAATACTCACAACTTGACGGTGACTAGCCTCCTCCTTAGTAAGAATCAAAAGAATAGATTTTTCCTCTTCAAACAAGAAATTAATCATTCCAACCGTACCTTCTAAAATAGTAGCTAACACATCCTTCGAAGTAGCTTCAGCGGATGGAATAATGATTAACTTCTCCTCACAACCGATAAAAACCGAATTAGCTGAAAGCCAATCCATTCCCAGAACAACATCCACTTTCTTAAGCGGTAAGCAAATTAAATCAATCTGGAAGACTCTTTCGTTCACCGACAATACACAATTTTCACACATCAACGGTGTTTCAACAATTTCATCCATGGCAGTAGTAACCACCATGGGTGGAGACAAAGGAACAGCTTGTAACCCAAGTCGCTTCACGCACCGCGTGGACACAAAAGAATGCGTTGCCCCACAATCAAATAAAACGAAACAAGGATTTCCATTCACAAAACACGTACCAGCTATCAAAGAGTTGTCACCCTTTGTCTTCCTTGCATCCAAGGTATACACTCGCCCGGTATTCTTCTTTTGAGGACAGTCTCTCGCCAAATGGCCCATTTTCTGACACTAATAACACCTCACACCTTCGATACCACACCTCCCCTGATGATTTCTACCACAAGTACGGCATACCGGAGGCACGCTAGTCCTGGAACTCTGAACTGGTTTCCCCTTAAAAGGTTGTTGTCTTGGTCTAAATTATTGATTCGATCGCCCACGATCACTTTGATTCACCCTACTTAACTCTCATTCTGCTTGTACCTTTTTCAAACTATGCTCCGCCACATAACACTGTCGTAATAATTCAGCATAGCTAGTAAATTCTCTCTGAGACACACTATGTGAAATTTCAGCCCTTAAACCAAATAGGAACTGATCAATCTTCCACCTTTCATCGGGAGCATACATGGCTTGTCTAGAATAAGCAGCCATATCTTCAAACTTTTTCGCATAAGAAGCCACTGTCAAGTTTCCTTGCCTCAGCTGTTGGAATTCGAATTCTTTTTGAGACCTTAAGGAACTTGGAAAATACTTCTCCATAAAAGTTATCTTAAACTGTTCCCACGCTTTCGGTACCTCTTGAATTGTCATCAAAGCTGAAGCGCTTTCCCACCATCTCATAGCAGGATCCTTTAACAAGTGAGAAGCAAAGACAACCTTATTTTCTTCACTACACTGAATGATCAAGAAAATCCGTTCCATACCGGATATCCATTCATGAGCCTTTATTGGATCTAACCCTCCCAGAAACTCCGGAGGATTCATACGAATAAAATCCCTAAAGGTTCCCCCTGCAGCTTCCGGAACAACCACTGGAGGATGCACACCACCAGCCATTTGTTGTACCATTTGCTGCACAAATTGATTTTGCTGCTGTTGCATCTGCTGCATGAATTGATACAGATGGGCATTCCCTTCGTCCCCTGGCGGATTTGTCCCTGCTGGAGTAGTTCTCGGTCTACCACGGTTATTTCTGCGTCGGTCGCCCATGTTCCTAAATGTCATACAGATAGGATTAAGTTGATCAGGCTCAATACCATAAATATAACACGTAAGCCCAATGGCGACACAACACATATGAAACGGAAAGAAACACTTATACTATTTCATGGCTAGGTCGAGGATACGACCTGCTCTGATACCAACTGTAAAGCCCACATATACATACATACATCAGAGCATATATTATACATGAATAATACATTTGGTACTGAAATATATGTGTACAAGTTCCTAGTTAACACATTATATACATTAAATGCCCTAAATACAAAGTTCTAAAGTCTACGGCATAACATGCACAAGATGTCCAAAAACACTAAGAACTAGATCAATATAATGATCTCAAAATAAAGCGCCATAGCGGAAGCCAAGCCATCCCAAAAGCTACGATCTGTAAGGGAAAGTCAAACCACCTTATCCTTACCCTTGGTCGAACCTGCAGAACCTGTGATGTAAACAACAACAGTGGGGTGAGATACATCAAATCTCAGTGAGTTCGCTATCTTATAGTCCTCTCGGCTCTACAAGGTTCTAATAAGCCTAACTCAAGTCAAAGGGAAAGGGAAGTGACTTTGAGTACACACACACTATATGGAAACATGTCATGAGTTCATCAACTCACACTATCACTAATCGTTAACCACACCAAGGCATCCCCTTTCCCCGTCCGCTTCTACGTCTAGAAGTCGACCCGAGTCATGGATCCTGGTAACCTACTTGACATACGAATGGATTCGGGTCCTACGGGCCATTAACCGTTATGAACCGTCACTTCACACGGGCCATTAACCGTCACAAGCATACGCTCCCAGAGCGCCATTCGTACTGCACACGGGAAACAAACTTGCCAAGTAGTTATGCACATGTTTCAGAGAAGCTCGAGACCCATGGAACGCACTCACAAAATAATCGGTTACGATTACGTGATAACACTCACAAACGTGATCGTATTCGACGATCACAAGGCCATAACGCCTTAGCATAACCACAAAGGTTAACACACATGTTCCATACTAGTGTTTGTTCCATCTACATTTGTCGACACTATTTATGGTAATATTCCTCACCCTACCTAATTCATATTTCCACAACGTACATAAAGGAAACACATAATGTAACATATTCCACCAATTTACGGTTCCCTCCGATTTATTTAATCGGGAAATAACCAGATGTTTCTCACTACCATCAGCTAGAATACGTTCCTAGCTTCACAACGATATCAAGAATACGCAAAACAGATAACCGAGTCAAAAGTTATGCAAGAAACAAATTGGATGTTCTGCTATGTTCGCATTGCGAAGAAGCCAGCGAACGCTCGCTACTTCATTCGCAGTGCGAAGTGTCCAGCGAACGCCTAGCCAACAGCTGTTCGCTGCACCATTCGCAGTGCGAACTCTGGCGAACCAAGGCAGTGGCAAAACAACATAAGGTTCGCAGTGCGAACCACTGGCGAGCCACTGGCGAACGCTCGCCTTCGCATTTGTAGTACGAACCGCCAGCGAGTCCACGATTTCCCCTTCGCTGGGGGATTCACAATGCGAATCTGGGAATTTCAGAAACTCTATCAGCGTAACAGCTGATCTCCCATGGTTCCAAAACCCCACCAAAACATAACCCAACCTCATACAATCAAATATAAACGATTCTACACTCCTATAACCCATACTACTCAGTTTATAACACATTTTAGCCGTTAATTTCCAAGATTTGCAATTTATCCAATTTCCTTACAATTCTAACCTAAGTCTTAGAATCTAAGAGAGTCTAAAACAAAAGCATCTAACTAGAACCCACCTTGAAGAGATGAAGGTGGTGAAGACTTGAAGATGATTGGATGAAGATTTGATGATGAGTTGATGATGATCTTGCTCTTGAACTTTTTCTCCTTTTCTCTTCCTTTCCTTCTCTTTTCTTTCTCTCCAAAATCCTTTCTATCTATTTCCTTGGAAAATGAAAGGAAAGAAAATAATATAGGGAAAAACATCATCAATTAGCAACACTACTAGTTGTCCGAAAAGTCTCTAAAGTCCAAATATTTAAATACCTCTGAGTCAGATAATATTAATTGAATTTACTCTAACTCCTACAGTTACTCTAGTTATCTCTGCAGATAATTTATCAGAGTGCACTGGGACTCAGTTGATCACAACTAATATTATCCAGAGCAAAATAATTTATGGGGTATTACACAAGGAAGCCTGAAGTAACGACTAGTGTCTCCCATGAAGTCTCTACTGGAGCAACTTCTCGTGCCAAGAAGAGAGAGACTAAAATGAAGATCCCTAAGAAAGGGCATCTCAAAACCAACAACCTTGATGATGAAGCTGACCTAGATTACATGGCTTTCCTCAACTCCATTGATTGGAGAGATTATGAATAATCTTTCCTTGATTTGTAGGTTGTTGTGTTTTGTTTCTCCTTTACTTTGTATGCCATGTTGGCCTTACCTGGCCTATTTTGGCTTCCATGCTTTTAATAAAACTTATGCTTTAATATGAATCTCTTGCAAGATAGGCTTATATTTTTTTAAATACTTGCCATTTACTTTCAAGATTCTTTTATCTTTGTCTAACTCTTCAACCTCATAAGCCCCATTGGAGAATACCTGTATGACTTGAAATGGACCTTCCCACTTAGGAGACCATTTGCCTAATGTTCTGTCCTTTCAATCCATAGGCAAAATCACTTTCCAAACCAAATCCCCACATAAAAAAGATTTAAACTTAACCTTTTTGTTGTAGGAATCTTCGACCCGTTTCTTTTGTCTCCTCAACAATTCTAAGGCTCTGAGCCTTTCTTCATCCAAATCCACTAATTCATTCATCATCATTTCCCAATAAGACTCAGAAGGAATCTCATGATGTCTTTGAATTCTTATAGATTGCAAACATATCTTGACAAGCAATACTGCATCATGACCAAAGGTAAGTCGAAATGGAGTAGTATTGGTAGCCTCTTTAGGGGAAGTTCGACATGCCCAAAGGACTTGGTCCAATGTCTTATGCCAATTTCTAGGCTTCTTTCCCACATGCTTCTTAATCAACCCAATTACTAACTTATTGGCATCTTCAACTTGCCCATTCACCTGAGCATAATAAGGCGTAGAAGTCAACAGTTTGAAACCTGTTTCTTTAGCAAAGTCCTGCATCTTTCGACCAATGAATACTGATCCTTGATCTGTGGTAATAGTTTCTGGAATACCAAATCTATAAATAATGTGATTTTGGACGAATTCAATAACATCTTCTTGACCTATATTTGCTAATGGTATTACTTTAATCCATTTGGTGAAATAGTCAATACCCACCAAAATATATCTTTGGTTCTTTGAAGATGCTGGTCGAATCTCTCCCACTATGTCCAAAGCCAATCCTATGAAAGGCCATGGTTTCACTATGGAATGCAATCCACTTGCAGGGATATGTTGTATGCCAGCATGAATCTGGCACTCTTGGCAACCTTTGGCAAACTCTATGCAATCTTTCAACATAGTAGGCCAATACATGCCTTGTCGAAACAACAACCATTTCATTTTATGGCCAACTTGGTGTGCTCCACACGCCCCACTATGGACTGTCGAAAGAGCCAAATATGCCTCTGTTTCACAAAGGCATTTCAATAAGACTCCCTCAGGGGTCTTCTTAAATAATTCATTACCCATAAGTATATAACTTAAGGCTTGATACCTGACTCTTCGCTTCGTCGAAGCTGTTGGATTTTGCAAGTATTCGACTATAGGCTTTCTCCAGTCTTTATCTGTCAAACTATCTGTAGCAAAAATTTCAAAATTTTCGCTATCCATGCACCCAAGCTTAGTTGTTTCTAAATCTGATGGGCACAACCCAACAGCTACCACTTTACCTCTTGCTTCAATTACTTCCTGGAGGTCTTCTTTCGACACTTTGTATCCAGAAGCAATCTGAGCCAAGTCATTAGCAACTTGATTTTCTATTCTGGGTATATGTTGGATGGCCACTACTTCAAATTTCTTTAATAGCCTATTTGCTATCACAAAGTACATAATAAGATTTTCCTTAACACATTTATATTCCTTTGTGATTTGTTTTATAACCAACTCTGAGTCTCCCATTATTTCGACTCTAGTTGCCCCAAATTCTAACAAAATTTCAAGGCCAGCAATCAATGCTTCATATTCAGCCTCATTGTTAGAGCAAGGCCCTTCGACCTTGTATTTGAATTTTGTTGGAATTTTTTCAGGAGAAATAATGAATATACCCACTCCTGTTCCATTTTTATGGATTGATCCATCAAAGTATAACTTCCAGGATTCCAGTTCAACATAATTTAACTCATTTTCAATTATAGAATGGTCGACTATAAAGTCTGCCACTATTTGCCCTTTCACAGCCTTTAAAGTTTGATATGTTAAAGAATATTTTGTTAATGCTAATGCCCATTTACCAATTCGACTATGTAAAATAGGCTTAGATAACATATGTTTTACAACATCAAAATGAGATGAAACATACACATCAACAGGCTTTATATATTGCTTTAATTTAGTACAAGAGAAACACAAGCATAACTTTTCAATCATGCTATACCTAGTTTCTGCATCATTTAAAACTCTACTAAGATAATAAATGGCTCTTTCGACTCCATTTTCATCCTCTTAAGCCAACATGCTCCCTAAAGTTTTATCTGATGCAGCTATATACAATCTCATACTTTTATTTCTACAAGGTGGTGAAAGAATTGGAGGGTGGCTTAGGTATTCCTTAATCTTGTCAAAGGCTTCCTGTTGTAATTGCCCCCATTCAAAACTATCTTTGTTGAAACGAAGCAGTGGTGAAAAAGCTTGTGTCTTAGGGGGGTAATTATGCCTGAAAAATATAATCCACTATTGGTGAGTATAATTTGGCCTTGTGAAACCACAATTTACACCATTTCTAGTCATTATCCTTTCAACCAAGGCTGCAAGATTATTTTCTTCTGCTGCATTTTGGTGTCCAACTTGTCGAAGGAATTGGTCAGCATTTTGGTTCCTGTTCACCATGACTAATCCTGGGTCTTCCTCTATATGGATTGGCATCTGGTTCCTTTGTGGTTCGACTCTGAAATGTTCGACCATCTCTTGATCTTCCAAGTTCACCTCAGGGACATTTCGTGGCTGATGTCTTGGAATGTTTTCTACAATAGTTGCTCTTCGATCAAGTGCTGGTACTCCCATAAAATTAGCCATGCGTGCTAATTGTGTTGCCAATTATTGGTTAGTTTGAGTAGTATTCTGAATCAATGGTTGAAAGACTTCTCCCATTGTCTGGGACAATGTATGTACCATTTGCATGTTGCTCTCATCCATTTGTTGCCTCAAACAATTTATGGATGTATTTGTAAGGCTAGGTGCTTGAACAGAGTAACCAGCACCTATGCTATGGTTGTGATCCAGACACTTGTTCTGGCGAAGATACTACATTTTCTGAAAATATGGGTGGAGCACTCTGCAGATTTTGCATCATTAATGTAGGCATACCATAGGGTGGATTCCTTGGCAATGGATGTGAGAAACCTGGAGGAGGAAAATGCCTATACACTGAACTTCCTCCTGGGGGTGTTGGTGGGTTAGAACTTTGTGGTCCTATATATTCCAACACAGGTTGAGTGTACGTCCTTACACATGTTGATCCTGGACTTGCCATCGACTGCACTGGTTCAGACACAACTAACGGTGGTGACGTCTGTCCTCCCGTCGAAGAAACTGGAGATGATGACTGAGTATTTGAAATGCTTCCTTGAGGATCAATTTGTTGACTAGCATTAGTTGCCATTTTCTTGTTATATCTTCTCTTTGGTATTCCTTCATTTTCTGTGGCTAACTTCCCACTTCTCAATAACATGCAACGAAGTGTTTCTTAACAAAGATAGATATGATTAATACAAATAAATAAGACTTAGCACTGGGTCCCACTGGGCGTGCCAATTTGTTTACTGTGAAATTTGGTAAACAACCTCTGGTCTACAATCTTGGGTAAAATTGAGTAACTTGCAGGATCGACCATACAAATCCTAGGACATGTGCAAAATTTAAAAGAAAGTTTAAATTGAACTCCACGTTCGACTAAGCTTCAAAAATAAAACCTAAATGAACTCCACGTTCGACTATAAAACTTTGTAAAGTAAAGACAATTTAGAAAGTAACAAAGTTGTAAAATAAAGGGTGCAATTCTTAAAAGCGTCGAAAGTAAAGATCAAGAAATAAAGGCTTTAAAAATAAAGGCAATGCTCATAAACAGTTTGAATTAAAAGAAAATGATAGAAAATGATAGTCGAAGACAAGTAAAAAGCATTTAAATAAAAGCTGAAATAAATGCAATAATGTAAAAGGCTTGAATTTGATAAAAGTGCAAGAAAGTGAATGTCGAAGGCAAGTATTTAGAAAAATGCAGTAAAGTAACATTCAAAAGCAATTTAAGAAGACTTTTAAATGGCAAGTTAAAACAAAGTGCAAAAGAAAACCAACTGATAGTGAAGATCAAAAAGTAAAGTTTTAAGGAAAAAACATATAAACGTGAAAGATCAAGTTCAGGAAAACATGCAAGATAAAGTGCTGGATAATCAAGAAACATACGAATGATAAAGATAAATAAATTGCAGTGATGAAAAGAAATGGTGTACATCACGTACATTCTCACGAACTCGTTTCTCTACACACGGGTACTCTGAGTATTTTAGAGTAACTTGTACAAGAAAATGAACATCCCTTATTCTATGGGATTACTCCCTATTTATAATGCTAGAAAAATAACTACTAAGTGACGGTTGATGCTTCACAATGTGTCTTTTAGCGCTTCTTCTTCTCTTCAACCGTTCCCTCGTTCGCCAATTGCCCTTTTTGAATTTCAAATATTGGAAATTTCCCTCCAGCTTTTAGTGATAACTGCAACGTGCTTTTTCAGCACCCACAATGTCGAAGGACTCTCCAATACTTAGTAACTTGAGAAGTTTTCAAAACTTTTCTTCGACTCAGGCTTCACCAAACTTAGGTCGAAGCCTTTTTATGCTTAAAATAATTTTTTAACTTGAGATTGCTTCTAAATTTACTGGCGTCGAAATTGAGAGCTAACACCTGCCCGACATAACGGCTAGTTTAGGCAGTTACCTATTCTTCAGGAAAACGGTTATGTCGCCCTGAAAATAGGACTGTTGGCCACGCACTGGGGAACGCTATATAAACCCTCTCGTACGAGAGGGTCAAGTATCAAATATTCACCCTACGAACTAATACTTGTACTTGCCCTTTCTCTGACCGTTGCTTACTTGATCTTCGGAGTACCTTGCAGGTACAAAACCCCTCCTTTTCTCAACATCACCATTTCGAGCACCTTGGACGACCCTGACAACCAGCCTCCGTGGATCGGATCGAGCACCCGCGATCAGTTTACATAAAGAATTCAAGAAATTTAATTTTACTTTTCTTCTAAAAATATGACTTTTTAGATTCAATTAATAATTTATGCATCTAGAATATATATATATATATATATATATATATATATATATATATATATATATATATATACTTTACATAAAGAATAAATCTAAAATTTAAAATTTTTACATTCTTTTTAAACTTTGACTATTTTTAAGTTGCTGAATTATAAATATCAAAAATTTGTTTATAAAAATACATAAATATAAATAAATACTGCTGCCAGAGATCGAACCCTGCACCGACAACTTATTCCTCTTAAACTCAACTATAGCACTTATTAATTTAGTTTCTCTATCCATCCAAAATTTAACTTTTTAGATTCAATTAATAATTGTTTGATATATTTTGAATATATATATATATATATATATATATATATATATATATATATATATATATATATATATATATATATATATATATATATATATATATATAAAGTATTCAATAAATTTAAATATTTTAATTTTATTTTTCTTTTAAAAATTTGACTTTTTAGATTCAATTAATAATTGATGTATCTAATATTTATATATATATATATATATATATATATATATATATATATATATATATATATATATATATATATATATATATTAGATACATCAATTATTAATTGAATCTAAAAAGTCAGATTTAAAAAAAAAAAAAATTATAATATTTAAATTTATTGAATACTTTATGTAAAGTATATATATATATATATATATATATATATATATATATATATATATATATATATATATATATATATATATATATATATATATATATACTTTACATAAAGTATTCAATAAATTTAAATATTTTAATTTTATTTTTCTTTTAAAACTCTGACCTATTAGATTCAATTAATAATTGATATATATATATATATATATATATATATATATATATATATATATATATATATATATATATATATATATATATATATATATATATATAAATACTTTACATAAAGTATTCAATAAATCTAAACATTAAAATTTTTATATTCTTTTAAAATTTAACTTTTTTTAAGTTGTTAAATTATAAATATCAAATATTTGTCTATAACAATACATAAATATAAATAAATTCTACTGCCAGAGATCGAACCCTTGACCAACAACTTATACTCCTTATACTCAACTAGCACTTATCAATTGAGTTTCTCTATCTATCCAAAATATGACTTTTTAGATTCAATGAATAAGTGATGTATCTTAACTATATACATAAACAATTATATATGTTTGAGCAAGTATTGCATATGTATAAATAAGTGTATATGTTTGAGCAAGTATTACATAAACTTTATTTTAAAGTAAACTCTATAATTTTATGGCGTTATATATGGTTCTAGTTTTTAGTTTTTGCTTAGCATGTAGCAATGTTTGTGCAAAAACTGAAACTCTTTTAACAGAGAAACATCATTTTTCTGATCCAGATAACATGATGGTATTCTCTATTATTTATTTTTCTTTCTTATAATTTTTTTTGCATATATTTTACTTGATTGGAATTTTTGTTGACAAATCCAATATCAGGTGGATGCTGGTTTTAATTGTGTTGATATCTACAAACAACCTTCTTTACAACATCCTTTATTAAAAAATCACAAAATTCAGGTATAGTTAATGGAAAATATTTTATGAAGTAGGAGAGAATGATGCATTGTTTAGTTTTCATATATATATATATATATATATATATATATATATATATATATATATATATATATATAATGCATTTTATTATTGAAAATTTGGAATATTAAATCTTGTTTTTCTTTCTTTTTATTGCCAAGTAGCTTTACCCAACATTTGTCAGAAACATTGTGCCAACAAATTCATCTTATGATGGTAAAATCATTGAAGAATGTCCAACAGGAAAAGTTCCTTTTTACATTACAACAAAAAGACATCAAATACAAGGTTTTCAGCCAAATTCTCCTAACTATCATGTAAGTGGACTATCACAATCATCATATCATGCTATGTACGATTATATATTAGATGATAAATTTAATATATAATGTAAATTTTATAAGTTTTTTATTTTACATTGAAATATTGTATAATCTAAATATTGTATTTGTATTATCCTTTAGTCAATCACCCTCGATACAACTCAAACTATGACATTTCATGGAGCACATGCATTTATTGGTGAATATGCTTTAACACTTCAAGGATAACAATATAGCTTATCTGGAATTTGGATTGAAAATGGTCCACCATCTAATCTAAATAGCATATTTGTTGGAATTAGGGTACGTTATTTAGAAAAAGATATCACATTAATTTATTAAGTGCATTCATAGTTTATTTTATTTTTTGTTAATAAAACTATTTTTTAATGTATTATTTGTATCCATTTTTTGATATACAAGGTTATTCCAGGCTTATATGGAGATAGTAAGCTTCATATAACTGCACATTGGACGGTAATAATATAAATTTATTGTTTTTAATAGTTTTAATTTTTTTTTAATAATTCAACTATTAAAAAAAGAATATCCCGTAAAAAAAGACAAAAAAGAACATTGATATTGTTTTTCTCAATTTGATACAAACATGCAGGCAGGTAGATCTGGATGTTACAATACTGACTGCCCTGGTTTCGTGCAAGTAGGGAGTGAAAAAATACTTGGAAGGGTCGAATCACCGGTTTCTACCATTGGGGCAATAGCTAAATGGGTTCTTATCACCAAAATCAAACAGGTAATTTTTATTTGAATTTTTTTCTACACATATATCATAATCTATATTTTATTAACTTTTAATTACTTAAATATTTGTAGGATAAATCCACGGGTCATTGGTGGTTATGTATTGATAATAAACCAAAATGTGTTAGATATTGGCCAAAAGAATTATTCCCTCACTTAAGTTCAGGAGCATCTGTAATTAGATTTGGCGGTGAAACTTATACTCCACCTGGAGTGGATAGTCCTCCAATGGGTAGTGGAAGATTGCCACAAGAAAAATACAGAAACTCGGGTTTTATGGTAAAAGTTGAGATTATTGATTCAGAATATAATGAAATTGACGTGCATCCTAAAAATATGAAGATAAATAAAGGGGGTAATTTAAATTGTTATGACTTGTTATATCGTGGTTATGAAGGAAGCCAAGACCGTCAAGCTTTTCTGTATGGTGGGCCTGGTGGAAAATCGTGTTAATTATTGTATCACTAAATAAAGTTATTCAATGTCTTTATAAAAAATTATTGAATAAAGTTAATGATTTCTATCTTGTGTCTTATATTGCTCCCAACGATATAAGCTTTCTTTTTACAATGGTTTATAAGCTTCATAATTCTTGAAATCTTACTTGGGTGAACTCCACCATCTTAAGAATTAATGGTCTCTAGAACAAAGTATGAAAATTAGAACATTATCATAATAGGAAGTACATCTAATATGTGAATACTCAAAATAGAGTCACACTCTAGACGATATCTTCGCAATGACCAAATAAGGTTTGCACCTTAAAATGCTTACCTTTGAATATCTATCTAACCTAAACGTAACTCATTCCAAGGTATAAAGGTCTTGTAGTGGTATATTTGGTAAAGACTCGCAAAGGGGCGGCGATACAGGAAAATAGTGTGGAGCCCCGTCCACATCATCATTTGCCAAGTCAATAGAAGGGACGCCCTTTTCTCAAATACCTCACCTGTTTCCTATATAGCTTTCCCGAAGCATGGAAAAATAGGAGGTGATGTGTCTATAGCCTCAAAAAAATATGGAGAAGGAGTCAAGAGAAAATCGATAAAGTTTTCCCTTATAATAGGATATTAACTGGCTTAGTCCACATTTCTCGTTAAGGCGATTAACATTTCTTAGGAGGTTTCGGACTTAGGCCCAAGAGTGACAATAAATACCTTAACCCTGAGGTTGAGAATGGATCAGTCTCTGAAATAGAGAAAATAACCACACAGAGCTACTCACCTCCACGTATGGGCTAGCTGTAACCATAAAAAATCCTAAAACCTATGACAACCCTTACTCACTAGGGCTTGTCACATATTTGTACTTTTTAGCAAGAATAATTGGTACCCATTATGGGGCCTAGTAAAACTGACATGGGCCACCACAACATTCAACTAGGTTACTACTCTCAAGTCTGACATCTCCATCAATCATGGTGAACAAGCGAGTAACAACATCAGTTTGTGAGGAACCTGAAGGTGATGGATTCCCTAAGGTAGAGATGTGTTCCTCCATGGAGGGCTTACGTTTCAAATAGGGATGGCAATGAACCGAACCAACTCAAAAATAGTTCGGAACTGGGTTCGATAATAATTCTTTGAACTTGGTTCATGAACCTAATGAGCTGAATATGGGCGAAAAACTAAGTTCGTTCACTAAATGAGTTAAACTTGAACTATGCATAGTTCGACTTCTTAGATTCATGAGCCAACTCGATTATATATGAGAAGGATGATATTGTCTTTAAGACTAGGTTTAAAGATTTAATATAAATTTTAACTTTATATTTTATTTTAATCTAATGGTTTTAATTGATAATTTATATTCTCAAGTGTGCAAAATATATCTAAAAATAATTATACAAATAAAATAAGCATCATATAAAATAATTAATTTTTGAATTAGTAGATTTTTGAGATAAAGTTAAATTCCAATCTAATAACTTTTATTTTATTTCAATACTTTCTTTTTTAAAAATATTAATTTAAAATGCCAAATATATAAAAAATATACTTTAAATAATGACTTTTAAGTCCGTGAAGCAAGCAAGCTGAACCTAACGAGATGAACCTAACGAGTCGAAATGAGTTGCTTGTGAACTTATAACGAGTCGAGTTTGAGCTTAAAAAAAATCTATGTCGAACTCGATCAGAGATTTGAGCTGCACCAATTCTTAACGAGTCGAGCCGGGCTGAGGCGAGTTCGAATCAACTATGCTCATTTCCAACCCTAGTTCCAAACCAAAGGCTTGTAGGATAACATCCTCCATATCCAACAACATCAATAGGTGGTTGCCCCTGTAATGCCCCAAACTGCTTTCAGGGTTACTGACTGATCCCTCAAACCAACACGAATCTTTTCAAAATGTTTTTTCCTCACTCACATGCTCTCTTGAACACATTCCAAAAGGTCACCCATGAAAATAGTACTCCAAGTCAATCACGTATAACAATGGTGCTCTTATTTGTTAGGCTATCAAAAAGAAGATGCATCTTGTTGGTATAGGTAGTACTAATCAATCTTTATAAGCCTTCCTTCAACCATGTTGACCCATACCCGCACAACCTCAGGATCCTGTCATTTGGATGTGAATTATGGCCATCACTCCCTGCCCTCTTTGGCCTCGGGTGTTATAACGACCCCTCCCTCTTCGGCCTCGGGTGTTACATTCCCACCAACTTCTACTTGTTTATCTCTAAACCACAACGTACTAGGAGAGGTTTGCTCTGATACCATTTGTAATGCGTTAGACTACTTTCAGGATTCTGACCTGAAAAACCAACACGGGTCTTTTCATCATGTTTTGTCCTCACTCACACGCTTTTTGGGAAACTTTCCAGAAGGTTACCCATCGAAATACTACTTCAAGTCAAACACGTTTAACTATGAAGTTCTTATTTGTTAGGCTACCGAAAAGAAGATGAATCTTGTTAGTATAGGTAGTACCAATCAATCCTTATAAGTCTTCCTTCAACCATGTAGTACCATACTTGCATAGCCTCAGGATCCTCTCATTCCAATGTGAATTCGAGTGACCACTCTCTTCCCTCTCCAGCCTCGGGTGTTACAACCACCCCCTCCCTCTTCGGCCTCGGGTGTTGCAGACCCTATGGAAGAAGTGGTGATATTGGATACACAAACCTCTCACACGAAATATCGATGACGCCCATGCTGGAAAACACTAAACCCCCTTTGTTGGCCAAATTTGATGGGTGTATTGACCCTTATGAGCAGGTTGTCTCCATCAATACACAAATGAAGATTATATGATCTCTTAATTCCTTGAATTTGAAATTATGTTCTTCTGGGGACAGATGTTGGACACGATGTTTGGGACAACGTGGACGACTTGCTTATGACAGGTTAGCACAATATGACTTTAATAATGAATTAAAAACATAAAGCAACAAAGAAGACAAAGAGTTAGTAACCCAGTTCGGTGCAACCACACCTACGTCTGGATGGCTTGTATCCAAAGAAAGGAAATATACTCTTCAATAGAGTTAGTGTAGTTCCTATTGGATTGTCCCTTTGGATTGGCGACATTTATGCAAAACAACAACATGGAGAAGTGTCTATGTGTTCAAGATTGATCTATCTTGCTTAAGTTGTATGAATCTGCAAAAGAAACACATGTTGGACGCGATGCTCCCATATGTTGGTACACCATATGGGCCTTGCTCAACTGGTGCTAAATTGTTGGGTTTTGAATGAATCTTATGAGAAGATTCTGTTATATTTTATTTATATTGGTTTAGAAATATGATTATATGATTTTTTGGACAATTGTGAAGATCAAATCAGATTTAAAGAGATTTTAAATTTGAATTTGTAATAAACCAAATAATATCTTATTGTAGGAGATAATCAAGGAACAAATCAAATATCCAACATAATTTTCATTATTTCTAGATGAAATCAAATCTCAAATTCATGAAGAAAAGCCCATAATAATTATGCTATATAAGGAGCACATAACCTACATTGAAGAGCAACCATTACCATTGAAGATCTTAGAGTACTAGGTTTTGTGTCTTGTATTTCACGCTAATGCCATAACAAGATTTGTGTAGAATTTTTATGTACACCTCTATGTTTTAGTAACTTGGAATAAAAGGTTCATCTAGTTGATTTGTAAAATTAAACATCATTCATATTGTTGATTGAAGTTGATCACTAGGGCTTAGTGATTGTTATCTGTCATACCCTAGTTTTTGACCCTAAGATCCCACATCATTTGCATATCATTAGCATCATATGTGTGTATAATTTTATGCATCACTAACCCATTTTGAGATAGAAAGACTGTTGTTTGTTTCATTTGATTACAAATTAGGGTTTGGAGCCTCAAAAAAGGACTAAGCTAAAGATCAATGAAGAATGGGCATGACTTTTAACTTACCCGATCTCTCACTCATCCATGAAGATCAAGAGCTCTCATTCATCAATAATCAAGTACAAGATTGCCTCATTTCAAAAATCAACAAGCCTTAAGATCCTCAGTGTACCAAAATTAGGGTTTTGACCTAATTCAGTCCCTGGGTTAACTTTTTTGGCAAAGCATGATCCAAAACCTCAAGATATGTTTCAAGAAGATAAAATGCCTCATATTAGTCCATTCATATGATTGGATTGATCCAAAAAACTTGATTCATAAGCAATGTAAGAATTAAAACTCATTTGGACCACAAACTAGGGTTTCTGATAAAAAAAGTCAATTATACCTTTGACTTTTGACCAAGACATGATCCCAAATCTTGGGACATGATTCAAGACACTCAAAAACACCCTTTGAGTCTATCCATGGTGTTCAAATAGGCCAAAGGTTTGATTTCAATAAGGGGTCACAAAATTAAAGTTCATCTGATACAAAAGTTAATTGTGGTCAAAATCAAGTTTGACTTTTAGAGTTTTTGGTCAAACATGTTCTCTTCAAGTCAAGAACAATGTTAATATGTGATTTGGATCATGATTGATTAAGAAAAATCAAGAAAAGTGAGGTTACTTGTAAAATGGGCAACCTTATAGAACTTAAAAAATTTCAAAGTCATGGAAAAACAATGATTTTTGCCCTAATTTCCAAGGTCATAACTTCCAAACCAAGTAACCATTTTCTTTGATCCAAAGACCAAATTGAAGAGCTTATTACATACTACTGTCGCAGTGAGAATTGGATATCAAGCTATTGATTAACTTGAATCGCAAATCGTTTATTTCACCACCAGTCTTTGATTTATCCAAGGGAAGGGAGAAAGATCGAATGTCCCACAGTATGCAATGCAAATGCAAAGCTAAGAGTCTAAGGTTCAGGGGTTGGTTATACCTAGGGAAGGTGTTAGCATCCTAGATATCTGTAATACTCTACAAGAACCTCTTGTTTTATCTTATGTTATCTATTAAATGTTATCTGTTTATTAAGGGTTAAAGGGGGTAGGAAGACCTAAAGTTCTATTCCTAAGTGTGCTCGACAAGATATCGCATCTTGTGCCTACATATCCTGTCGGGAGTGGAATCAGAGCACTTGTAGTTCTTCTCTGAGGGATACTAAAGTTGTTTGAAAAAGGTTTAGGAGAGAAGATGAGTCGTCATCTTAAGAAGAGTTTTTTTAGACCACCATAGTTTTGAGAATGGACCTTTGCTTCATCTTAGGAGAAGGGCTCCAACTCGAATATATAATCGACGAGTATGTCACATACCTCTCCTAAGTGGAAAAGGAATCCACATCTTGTTTGTATTGTGGGGGTATGAGATTGCGTGTCTCTTCTTTGAGATGATTCACATCTAATTCTCTTGTAGGGAGAATTAGGTGATCTAAAGATGTTTGATTGTCTAATCAAGATTATAGGGGGACTAACATAGGAAAATCTATCCTAAAGTTTTCTAAGAAAATTTATCTTAAAGGGTACCTACAATCACTAAGGGGAGGATGAAATGCGCCATGCACGATAAGTGATTATCATGCATGAGATTTTCCCTTGGATATAATTGAAGCAATATATATTAAAAATATGCATAAGAGTAAAGCATAAATCATAAAGGTTAAAGAACATGATTGAATATTCAACGTATAAAGACATGCATTAAGATATTCAAACGATATCATAGTATGAATCGAATATGTTAAGTACATGTGAAAATCGTGGAAACAAATAGGCACATAAAGGCAAAAAAAGGGGGGATACGAATCAAGTCTAAATTATTAGTTTTAATAAAAAGCGTCAGGCGACTCTCAATCTTAATTAAAATAGTGTAATTACTAAGAAATTATAAGTATAGGATTAAGTTTTTTTATAAGAGATAATTAAAATTTTAATTGATTATTTAATAAAATTAAAAATTTGACATTTTATAAAATAATAAAAATTATCCTAATTAATTTTTATTTATCTATTTTTTTTTGTGAAAAGTTTTACTCATTATATTAAAATTTAAGAATTTAATTGGTATGCACTTGTCAACCAATCACCCTCATGCATCCCGCCACATCAGACTGTAAAATTTAAATTAACTATATGACATGGCAGATTAATATATTCCTATTGATTGACAGTATAAAATTATTTTACACTGTCAGTGCATATCAATTAAACTCTAGAAAAAGAGATTAAAAAGAAAAAGAAAGAGAAGGGAAATAAAACAGACACAGATAGAGAGGGGTCGATCTAGCGGGGCGCAGGTCTATGGGACCTGGTATTCAATCACAGCCTAGATTGCCAGATCAAATGATCTGGCTTGGTCATTAAATCAAAATGGTCAAATACTAGGGTGCATGTTAAATAACGAGGGTGCGCGCATACGGAATCGGTGGACAACAAAATTCAGAAAAGACAAAAACGATCCTCACTACTCTCTCTTCGTTCAATCTAGCCTCTCTCCATCTCTCGAACCCTGCTCCTCTCACAAACTCTCAAAATCCCCCTCGCCGATCACTCTCTTTCGTGAATCAAAGCTCAACCTTGTTCATCCTCGCACCTCTTTCTCTCATTCGCGAATTGCCATTCCCAATCTTGTCTGCAACCTTTACCGTCTATTTCTCTCAAACCATATACCCAAATTCCATTTCAATTCCGCAATTCAAGTCAGAAATTCAATTGTTACACAATCATCCAAGAGAAAAACATTAATAATCATAGGGCAATACTCCCTCCGTCCCATAATGAGTTACCCAGTTGACTATTGACATATATTAAGAAAAGTGTAATAGTTAAATAGAGAGAATGGTGTTTTCACTAAAGTACCCTTTATTATGTATTGATGAAAGTGGTAATAATTAAAGGGTACAATTGGAAAAAATGAATTAATTTGCATCGTAAATTGAAATTGGTCATTCATTTTGGGACACCTTATTATTCCAAATGGGTCACTTATTGTGGGACGGAGGGAGTAAATAGAAATCGAAAGAGTTACCGATATCGAAGAATTTTGGCGTAACTGTTCGTCGTCGTTGTTAGATCTTATGTTGGGGGTCTGCTGTAAAATATGAACCCGAAAAAGATGATGAAAACGGTACAATGAAAGTTGCACAAAATAATTCCAAAGCGTGTGTTTACACTAAGCTTTAGATTCGATTCGCCCCACCAATTTATGTAAATTGGATGCAAAAGGCTTAATCGGCGAATCCCCTTCAGGATACTTTGGAAACCTTAACATGAATCACATATTCACATTAAGCATATCGATCAACGATATTTTACAGAATAAAGTTCTCTTATTTATTCTCGTGCACTTGAAAAATAAAAGAATGACTTAGATATAATTTTTGGCAGTTGAAATAAATAACTTTTTTGTGTCTATTTTATGCTTGACAAGTATATCTATTTATAAGAAAACTTGTACCGATTGGTGTGGAGAAACAATTTTTCATTTGATTCCAACATGACCATTCACGAATCATTGTACTCAGTCACAACAAACTTTTTCATGAAAAGTTGTGTTGATCTAGTGGTTGCACCTTTTGACCACGCACCTTATCACAATAAGGTCTTTGGTTCAATTCTAGAGAGTTGCAACTTTTGGCCATTTATTTTGGTAAATTAACCATTATTATTTATCAATTTAATATTTTGACAATTTCTCCAACAATCCCCCACCATTTTCAAAATATATCTAAATCCATTATTCAGGAACTTTCATGGTTTCAGATAAAGGTATCTTACGATTTGAACTAACACTTAGTAAGTTAAGTTTTCACTCATCCCCGAATAGATTGGTAGACAAGCTTTGAACTAATTATTCATTAGAACAAGCGTGCATAACTCACACATGAAATCTCGGTACCATTGATCGAATTATTAATATGACACATTTAATAAGGCCTTGTGTCTCATATCCTTTTCATGAGAATTTAAGAGTCAAGCCCTTGAACTCTATGAAGCGGCACCACTTCATTCTCATATAGGTAGACTATAACAGAAATGCACCCATAATTATGTATTCCAGCAAACATGTGCTATATGTCTCTTAAGAGGAAAACCCCATCCTACCACACTTATTCTTATGGTCCAAGTACTTTTACCCCTTGGGATGTATCTATCGTTAAGTACTTCAATCATTCTAATAGTGTACTTTCATCATTGAACTCAAGACTTAATGATAATCAAGTGTGAGTTGAGTTTCCACTATCGATGATTAATTAGATATAGGCTTGTTTCACATCTCTAATGATGTCTTCATTGTATTTAATTATATCCAAAGACATCATATCTTTATCAATCCTTTCGTCAAAGAATTGCAAGATTTTTCCAAACTTGAAAAAATTTATGAATATTCAATTTTTTCAACTAATCATGCATATGATTACTTTATGTACTCTTGATAATATTTGTCATCTATCATAAAATCATAACACTTTTAACACATTAGTACAATTATCATATACAAAGTATATATATATTTTTTTGATAGTTTTGACAAACTATAACCATGACACTTTAGTCATTTATTTTGTCATATACACAACTTTTACGTCATTCTTCATTTACCAACATTTTGTTTTTCTTACTTTTGAGTTGCTGGACAAACGGACGCATGCAGTGAATCATGCAAAGATTCAAATGATATGCAATGTGATGCAATGGTTTCAAGGAACTCAAGAGCAGGTTGCAAACATTTCGGAAAGGCTAAAAAAGTTTCATTTTATAATCCAGGATTTTTATTGATTTTGCAAATGAAAGAACAATTGAGTTCCTTGAAACCAAAGGGTTATTCATGAATGCATGAATGGATGCATAAACACAGGTGTACACATATACACATATACAGGCAAACAAGCCAAGGCTTAGGTTTGAAGATCACGAGCATGGAGCCATGGTATTCCCTTCCCAAGGTATGTACTAGAGGTTTATTTGTACCTGCCGAACGGGTTCTACAAAGTTCCCAGAGTCTATAATCCATCTTTCGGATATTATCGATTTTCCAAATCACTTGGTAGTCAATAATATTCTCAAGAGAATCTCGTCTGAGTGTAGTATCGCGTAGCGACTATTGCAGAAATAGACTCTCGCATAGTCCCCGCTCTACATCCTAATAGGCCAAGTTGGGTTAAAGGTAACTATGGTCCCTAGTCTCGATGGCCTTTAGTCTCGTTGGTTGATTACGCTTAGGAAAGGTATTAGCATCCTAAACGTATGTAGTACTCTACATGAACCTCTTGTTATTATTTATGTTATGTTATTTGTTTGCTTGCTAAAGGTATGAATGTTCAATTGGTGTTGACCAATATTTTTGAAAATAGAACTTGGTGTTGACCAAATTCTTTGATTTTTGAAAGATTGATTTTATTTATTTATTTATTTTATTAATTATCTATCTAAAGAAATAAAGGCGGTAAAAACAAATGATAATTACACATGAGGGTGAGGGATACATTTTATCAATGGGAAGTAAGAAAATGACTGAAATACTACACAATCAAACAAGTAAATGCGGAACCGGTGACCAATCGAAATCGAACGGCAACTGAATTTAGCTCTGAAGCTAAGTTAGAGTGGATTCATGTAGGAATCACTCTATGAGAAGCCGAGCAAATGACTATATGCACTCAAGCTGTTCTCGAAAGTTAAATTAGATTTTAACTCCGAAATCGAAATGCAACGATAAACAAATATAGATCCGCATAAAAACCGATGAAAATCGAATTACCTTACTACACTTAACGTGATCATCGCAATAGGGATTAAGAATGTGCGGATCTAAAAATTATAAAATAAAAAATGCATAGAAAAATAAATTTTAAAAAAGTTTTAAAACAATAATGTTGTTAATGCAAGAATTGCGATCATCGCAATCTGGATCCAAATCATGAGGATCTAAATTTATAAAATATAAAATACATAGAAAAAGTAAATTTAACGTGCTAAAAAATATCAACAATATTGCTAACGCAAAAAAATGTGATCATCGCAACCAGATCGAACCAAACATAAATGTCACGCATCAAGCACGCAAATATGCGAACAGCGTATCGACATAATTCGATCCAAAAAAATCTAAAATAAATAAATAAAGAATATATTAACAATATATATATATATTAAATATATATATATATATATATATATATATTAGTAAAATGTTAATAATAAATTGAAATAAGAAAATAAAGAAATTAACAATCTAATTATATAAATAAACCAAAGCAAAAAATATTAATAATATATATATATATATATATATATATATATATATATATATATATATGCTGAAACGAAACATAATAGGAAACAAAATATTTTGTACTGATACTAGGAAACATAATATTCTGTATTGATAGCTGTATATTAACTTGTGATTTGCTGAAATAATTAGTGATTTGGTGTACCTTTGACCAAGTTATTTTAGGCATAGTTTAAGGAGATAAAATAGGAAATTGTTTAATGGTCCAGGTATGAAACAAAAGTTGTGCGTGTATATATTGGCAAGCTCTGTTATATGAAAGGACACAGTATTTTTCCATAAAACAGTATTCTTCTATAAATTTATTATGGCATCAGAGCATGATTCTGATGGAAGAAAATCTGTGGAAAAGACTGAGACGGTAAAGAAGATACCATCTCCGTATGATCTGAATTCGAATGATAATCCAGGGAGCATAATCACTCAAGTCCAACTTCGGGGTGAAAATTATGACGAATGGGCAAAAACTTTGAGGACCTCGTTACGTGCACGACGTAAATGGGGCTTCGTCGAAGGAACCATAAACAAGCCGAATGAAGAATCACCAGAAATGGAGGATTGGTGGACTGTCCAATCGATGGTGGTGTCTTGGATCTTAAACACCATTGAGGCTTCTCTGCGTTCTACTATTTCCTATATGGAGAACGCAAAGGAACTTTGGGACGACATTAAAGAGCGATTCTCAGCTGCGAACGGGCCAAGGATTCAACAACTGAAATCGGAACTTGCTGAATGTAAACAAGAAGGATTGTCCATGGTGAACTACTATGGAAAACTCAAGGCGCTGTGGGATGAATTGGGAAATTACCAACAAATACCAACGTGCACGTGTGAAGGGTGCAAATGTAACATCAAAGCAAAGTTGGAGAAACAAAGGGAAGAGGAGAAAATGCATCAGTTCTTGATGGGATTAGATGAGGTGTTGTACGGAACAACTCGCTCTAGCATTCTTGCAACTGATCCACTGCCGTCATTGAACCGAGTATATGCCACATTGATTCGAGAAGAACGCGTGAAGGCCATATCTAGGACTAAGGAAGAACGAACAGAGATTGTTGGTCTAGCTGTGCAGACCGGTGGCAAAGCGAGAGGACGCGGAGACACAAAAGACAAAGGCATGGTCTGTTCGAACTGCAATCGGACAGGACATGATACCATGAGCTGTTTTCAAATTGTCGGATATCCAGATTGGTGGGGGGATAGGCCACGCCATGAAGCAAAAGCAGTTGCTCGAATGAAAGGGCAACAACAAGGATGCAATACAAATTCTGGACGCGGAAAAGGCATGGCTGTGCGAGCAAATGCTGCCCAAGCAGTCATTGGAAGAACAATGGAGACATCAACAGATGTAGACAAAGGAGAACTAGCTGGATTAAGCACTGAGCAATGAAAAATTCTTGTGAATATGCTGGACAGTCAGAAGGGAAATCCCAGTGAAAGAATGACAGGTAAAGAAGCTTGGATTATTGATACAGGAGCTTCAAATCACATGACAGGAAATCTAAAATCGCTTCAGGAATTGAAGGATGTGCAGGGATGTCCTGTGGGAATGCCAGAAGGACAAAAGTTTGTCGCAACAAAGGAGGGAACGACAACTCTTAAAGGAGGGCTGAAATTAAGCAATGTCTTATATGTACCTAAATTGAATTGTAGCTTGATATCAGTGACCCAATTAATAGATGAGACAAACTGCACAATGCAGTTTACTAACTCTTTGTGTGTGATGCAGGACTGCACTTCGAGGACGCTGATTGGACTGGGTGAACGAATAGATGGGCTCTACTACTTCAGAGGTATACGACATGAGAAAGCTTTCAAAGTTGATGGTGGTTTATCATTTGATCTGTGGCATAGGCGAATGGGACATCCGTCTTTGAAAATTACTGAATTAGTTTCGAATATGAGTAGTAGGAATAATGACTATGGAAATAAGGCATGTGATGTTTTCCAAAGGGCAAAGCAAACTAGAGATAGCTTTCCTTTAAGTAATCATAAAGCAACTAGTACATTTGAGTTAGTTCACTGTGACATGTGGGGGCCTTATAAAACCCCATCTTCATGTGGTGCTTATTATTTTTTAACTATAGTGGACGATTATTCTCGAGCAATTTGGATTTTCTTGTTATTAGATAAAAGAGAAGCACCTCGTGCATTGATGAATTTTATTGCATTAGTAGAAAAACAGTATGAAAGGCAAGTTAAAATGATTCGAAGTGACAATGGAACCGAATTTACATGTTTGCGAACACAATTTCATGAACGTGGAATCATATTTCAGACATCGTGCATCGGAACACCTCAACAAAATGGACGAGTTGAAAGGAAACATAGACACATACTCAATGTGGCTCGAGCGTTGAGATTTCAAGGTAATCTCCCTATTTCTTTTTGGGGTGAATGTATTTTAACAGCTGGATATTTGATAAATAGAACACCGACACCGTTGTTAAATGGAAAATGCCCTTATGAGGTGTTAAATGGGAAACCACCTACCTATGAAAATCTTAGAGTTTTTGGATCTCTTTGTTATGCACATAATCAAGGAAGGAAGGGTGACAAATTTGCTAGCAGAAGTAGGAAGTGTGTGTTTGTAGGCTACCCACATGGAAAGAAAGGATGGAAGTTATTTGACTTGGATACCAACACTTATTTTGTATCAAGAGATGTTGATTTTTTTGAAACTGAATTTCCCTTTGGACAGGAACCTATGATCTCTAATAGTAAGTTAATGACACACATGTTAGATGGAGAGGCTGTCGTTGATGATGAAAATGTTGATATGGAGCAAACTATAAATGTTGGTTTGCAAAGAGAAGAGATTAATGCTGATGTGAGGGGGGGAAGCAACTTAGAAAGTGAACAGGCTGCGACTAATGAAGAAAATGAGGAGCAGCTTGGTCGAGGAAAGCGTGCTAAAATTCCTTCTATTCGACTCCGAGATTGTGTGACTAATACAGTGCAAACATCAAAGAGCTCATCTACTAGTTCGCCCATGTCACAACATCAATCGAAGGTACGGTATCCTATTGCTCATTACACTAACTGTGAAAAATGTTCACTGCAGCATCGCAAGTTCCTTGGAGTCGTGACAGCCGACAGAGAACCAATGTCATACTCAGAAGCAATGAAAGACAGTAGATGGCGATTGGCAATGCAACAGGAAATACAAGCTCTTGAAGATAATAAGACATGGAAATTGTGCACTTTGCCAACGAATAAAAAGGCGTTGGGATGCAAATGGGTATATAAAATCAAGTATCATTCCGATGGAACCATAGAACGATTTAAAGCTCGATTGGTTATACTTGGTAATCATCAAGTTGAAGGCATCGACTACACTGAAACCTTTGCACCAGTGGCAAAAATGGTCACCGTGCGAATTGTTCTAGCAGTCGCTGCAGCGAAAAAATGGGAGCTTCACCAAATGGATGTACACAATGCGTTCCTTCATGGTGATTTACAAGAAGAGATATTCATGAAATTTCCCCCCGACTTTCACTCCTCTCAACCAGGTATGGTTTTTAAGCTTCAAAAATCACTGTATGGGTTAAAGCAAGCCCCACGTTGTTGGTTTGCAAAGTTGTCCTCGGCTCTCAAAGATTATGGCTTTGTGCGGTCATACTCAGACTATTCTTTATTTACATTGCAATATAAAGAAATTCAGCTGGTGCTACTAGTGTACGTTGATGATTTGATTATTTGTGGGAATGATCATGACTCGATACAAGATTTCAAAGACTACTTGAGAAGATCCTTTCATATGAAAGATCTGGGAAAATTGAAATATTTCTTAGGGGTCGAAGTTGCGAGATCCCCAGAAGGTGTGTTTCTTTGTCAAAGAAAATATGCACTAGATATTATTAGTGAAGTTGGGCTACTTGGTGCGAAACCTGCAAGTACTCCACTCGAACAGAACCATCAACTTAGTCTTTCCAATAGCGAACTTCTTGTTGATCCCGATCGCTATCGCAGATTGGTCGGTCGACTCATTTATCTTTGCTTCACACGACCTGAACTGTCATATTCTGTCCATGTGCTTTCTCAATTCATGCAGCAACCACGAACAGAGCATTGGGATGCCGCATTGCGAGTAGTCAAGTATCTCAAAGGAAATCCCGGACAAGGAGTCCTCTTGGACAACAATTGTGATCTACAACTGTATGGATGGTGTGACTCTGATTGGGCCACTTGTCCTCTCACTCGTAGGTCACTTACCGGATGGATTATTTTCTTAGGTAACTCCCCCATCTCTTGGAAAACCAAAAAACAACATACAGTAGCACGTTCATCCGCTGAAGCTGAATATCGTTCGATGGCTAGTACTACTTGTGAACTGAAGTGGATCAAGGGAGTCCTTTCCAGCCTTGGTATTAATCATTACATGCCCATACAACTCTATTGCGACAGTCAAGCTGCGCTGCATATTGCGAAGAACCCCGTCTTTCATGAGCGTACTAAGCATATTGATGTGGATTGTCACTTCATCCGCGATGAGATCGTTTGTCACAACTTGCAACCGTCCTATGTTCCCACTCACGCACAACTTGCAGATACATTTACAAAAGCTTTGGGTCGCACTCAGTTTCATGCCTTACTTAGCATGTTGGGCATTTGGAGTTCGCATGCACCAACTTGAGGGGGTAATAGGAAACAAAATATTTTGTACTGATACTAGGAAACATAATATTATGTACTGATAGCTGTATATTAACTTGTGATTTGCTGAAATAATTAGTGATTTGGTGTACCTTTGACCAAGTTATTTTAGGCATAGTTTAAGGAGATAAAATAGGAAATTGTTTAATGGTCCAGGTATGAAACAAAAGTTGTGCGTGTATATATTGGCAAGCTCTGTTATATGAAAGGACACAGTATTTTTCCATAAAACAGTATTCTTCTATAAATTTATTAAAACATGTTATGTATTATATTAAGAAAACCTGTTATATTATTTTGAAAAGAACTGTGAATACTGTATAAAAACGTTACATATTAAGAACCTGTGAGTATTTATCATACATGCGTATGCCGATCGGAAAAAAAAAAAAGATGCCACAATATTAACGACATGAATAGTGCGGCATATATGTATTTGTTAGTAATATTGGCATAGGAATAATGATAGGAATAATGTTAGTAACATTGGATAAAGTAGTGCTATACATATATACGTGAAATCACAAACGCCTGTTATATAATAGTGGAATCGCCGGTATGAGAATTGCATATGTTGGTTAAAGTATAAGGATCATGCCTCAAATATATATAATAATAAAAACCTCACATGCAGTTTCTAAAGATGTAGTAGCAGACCGGATACTAAACAAGGTCAAACGACTGCCTCTCTTTTCCTTTACCGCTGTCGTGATTTTTTTCCCTGGTCCCCTATTCTCAACATCAGCGCGCGCGCACATACACACACACACACACACACACACACACACACACACACACACATATATATATATATATATATATAATAAAATAAATTAGGGTTATTTTTTAGTTGGCAATAATGTCCCTAATATCCAATTTGAGACCCAATTAGAATAATATTAAAATTAAATAAAATTAAAACTAAATGATATTAAAACTAAATGATATTTAAATAATTTAATAAATTTAAAAAAGAAACTAAAACCTATTTATTTATTCTAAACAATATTTAAATTAAAAATAATAATAAAAATGAAAAATAAATATTTAAAATAAAATTAAAATAAAATACTAATTATTCTAATTGTTTATTCTAAATAATATTTTTTTTTAAAAATTAGGGTAAAAAATTAGGGTATGACAAGTTGTTGTCGCTACTCGAAAAATAGTCGACCGGAGGCAAAAAGGAAAGAAACAGAGAGTCGCCATCGAACTTTATTTATCCCATGAGGGGAAGGGAAAACATCAAGAAAACCCCAAGAAGAAAAGGAGAAAATGGTCTCGCAACCAAATTATGGGTTCGGAAGCCGGTTATGCGAGGGGAAGGTATTAGCACCCCCCCACACCCATCGTACTCGATGGAAACCTGTCATACCCTGAATTTTGACCCCCGCCCCCAAGGATTTTTATCATTGGACAAATCAAACTCCATTGAGATCCAATTTTTGGTCCTTCGTCAGGCAAAGGCTCATCAAAGTCTTTCATCTTCAGAAACATAATGTGCTCATCTGGAAATTCAAACTTCATCGGTTGATAATCCTCGATCGGTTGTTCAGCAAGATATTCTGACAAAACACTTCCCTTGATGGCCTTTTGGGAAACATATTGAATATCATATTCTGTCAAAACCATCTGCCAACGGGCTATTCTTCCAGAAAGCGCTTGCTTCTCAAACACATACTTAATCGGATCCATCTTCGAAATCAAAAGGGTTGTGTGGTTTAACATATACTGCCTCAAACGCTTAGCTGCCCAAGCAAGTGCACAACATGTTTTTTCTAGCATTGAGTACCTCGACTCACAATCAGTGAACTTTTTACTCAGGTAGTAGATGGCATGCTCTTTTCTATCTGACTCATCATGTTGACCGAGCGCACACCCCATTGAGTTCTCAAGAACTGTAAGATACATAATCAACGACCTTCCTGGCACTGGCGGCATAAGGACCGGAGGTTCCTGCAAATACTCTTTTATCTTTTCAAATGCTGTAGCGTGCGATTTTTGTCGGTGACGCGACCATCTTATCGCCATGGGGATTTCCTCACCTCAGTGGTGGGGAACATTGGGTTGCTACTTTCTGATTTCTTATTTATCCCGATGAAGCTTGAAGGGAAAGGGAGGATATCTCAAACTAACCTTGCTTTGCAAAATACTGTTTTGGACAGTTTGCGGTGTAGAGATTGGGGAGTCCGGGGTCAGATTACACAATAGATAGTTGTCAATTATCCATCCTGTATGTGGTTATCCACAGGTTATAGTTTTAAGATCAATGCTTTAATACTTGATAGTGTTTGACTGTAAATGAGAGAAGTTTGTTTATGATGTCTGGATGAAATGAGAGAGAGTTTTGTTGTTTTTTGGTAAGGTCAGGGACCTAAGGTTTTTAGTTTAGTGTGCTCGCTAAGATTATTGCGATAATCTTATGCCTACGCATTCCCTGTTATGAAATATAGGGAAATCAGAGGAATCGTAGTTCCTCCTAGTCTAAGGGAGAAACAGATGTTTTGTTTGTATCTTGTTCAAAGTCCAATATGTGAAGCTAAAAGGTTTTCTATATCTTTTTCAAAGCCCAAGATGTGAAGCTAAAAGGTTTTACTGTATGAGGGAATTTGTTATCTCTAGAGAGAGTTCCTGGTCTCATCTGTTAATTTGTGTGCCTTGATTGAAGCCCAAGGTTGAAGCTAAGAGGTTGATTGGATTCCACTGGGGAAATCATTATACAAAGCCTAAGAGGAGGCTGTCTGTTGGGGGAATCATTATACAAAGCCTAAGAGGAGGCTAAAAGTTGACTGACTGACTCCACAGGGGAGAATCATTATACAGAGCCTAAGAGGAGGCTGTAATTGACTGTTTATACTCAACAAGAGAGTGTTTTGTATCTTGTACGAAGCCCAAGATGGAGGCTGAAAGGTTTAGACTCAACAAGAGAGTATCATTGTACAAAGCCCAATAGGAGGCTAAAAGATTGTTTTATACTCAACAAGAGAGTATCATTGTACAAAGCCCAAGAGGAGGCTAAAAGACTGTTTTATACTCAACAAGAGAGTGTTTTGGTATCTTGTACAAAGCCCAAGATGGAGGCTAAAGAACTGTTTTATACTCAACAAAAGAGTGTTTGACTCAATGGGGAAAAGATTTTATCTGTCTTGTACAAAGCCCAAGATTGAGGCTAAAAGGTTTGATGACTCCACTGGGGGAAACATTTATTTGTGTCTTGTACAAAGCCCAAGAGAGAGGCTAAAGAGATAAATGACTTAGTTGGAGAATATATGTCTTGTACAAAGCCCAAGATTGAGGCTAAAAGGGTTTACTGACTCTGTTTGAGGAGTACGATCATTGTACAAAGCCTAAGAGGAGGCTAACTTTACTGGGTACAGTTTCAGTTTAGTGACAGGTCCAGTATGTTGATAAAAGAGAAAATCAGTTCTTATGAGGGAAGGTTATCAGATACCGTGAGGTTCTGATTGGTTTATGACAGTAAATGACCCATGTTGGGGATTTAAATGTATTGTGACAGTTGAGTGTAATTTCTGGTGAGAGTTTTTGTAGGTTTACAGTAATTGACCCATGTTGGGGAAAATTAAAGGTAAGGTTGTGCTTTAGGATTGATCAGATGATCAGGGTTATTTCTTGTTCTTTAAGGAAATGGGAAATCCAAAGGATATTGAGACTGTCCAAGTCTATTGGTGTTTAAGAAATTGATTCTCTGTTGTGAATGATCTTTGTATTATGCCTAAGAGAAGGTTGGTTAGTTAAGGGATGAAGGTCAACCCAATAGCTGTTTGACACTTGACTCAGAAAGACAGCTCTAGCAAATTGATGACTAGGTTCCGTTCCTATACCTATAGAGGTCTCTGGGTCCTTGTATTAAGCCCAAGAGGAGGCTGAGAACTTTTAAGAAGCCGGAGGGTCCTTGTACAAAGCCCAAGAGGAGGTTGGGATGCTTTTAAGAAGCATGTGGGTCCCCAAACCAAGAGAAGTTCAAGACATGCCATTCACCGAGAATAGATAAAGCCAGGAAAGTTCGAGAATTTGGAAGAAACTCAAGAGATACAATTCTTGGAGAAGAGATCACCTCTAGGGAATAGAGTTTCTTTGACAGTTTCTAAAGTGACAGTCTGAGAAAAGGTTCATGAGGAATACTGCCTTTCTCTGGAATCCTGTGTGGGATCTAAGTTTGACTGTTTAAGAGAGCAAACAATTGGCTTTACCTAGTTCTAGATGTAGTTGCCGAGAAAACTCTATACAAGTATATATACAGTTGATATATGACAAGTATTTAAAGGAGTTTATGAAAGAAGATGTACCTTGGGCAGACCCACAATACAGTATATATATATATATATATATATATATATATATATATATATATATATATATATATATATGACTGGTAAAAGATTATGAAAGAAGACTAACCATGCGCAGCTTCCCACCATACAGTATATATATGTAAAGCAGTAAATGAAATCGGATAAACACTTACCCGTTGTAGAGCTTCCATGCTGTAAATGTTAGTTATTCACAGAAATTGAAGAAAGTTTTGATACAGTTTATTGTAAAATAGTAATTGGGTTGGGGCTTATTCAACAAGAGATGCCCTGATGATTATTTGAATACAGTCTGTGTTATTTACAGAGTATTTACAGAGAATTGGGTCTTACACAACAAGAGTGCCCAAAGGTTATTTTTGTACAGAGTGTGGGGCTTACAGCTCAAGGAGAGGCCCAAAGAGTTTATTTTAAAAGAAAAGTGGGACTTACAACACAAGGGTAGTCCCAGATGATTTTGAAAAGGCGATGAACGCGCCATCTGTTTTAAAAATGTACAGAGGGACTTATACAATACAGTGAGGTCCACAATTATTTTGGGTAAGAAGAAGTTTGAGTCTTACACAACAATAGTTCCCAAAAGTTTGAAAATGTTTGAAGATGGGTCTTATAGCTCAAGGAGAGGCCCGGGTGATTTTGTTAAAACGGCGACGATCGCACCATTTATTTTTAACTGTGTTAAGGGACTTATACATTGTATTGAGGCCCAAAAAGTTTTTATTTACAAAGGGATGGGACTTACACTCTATCAAGAGGCCCAAAGTGTTTGTATGGGGCTTATAACACAAGGGTATGCCCAGATGAAATTCGTTGAACGGACGACGATCGCGCCGTTGTTTGAAAAATGTACAAAGGGACTTATACAATAAGTGAGGCCCACAAATGGTTTATGTACAAAAAGGTTTGTGAATTACATTATATTATAGGCCCAAAGTGCTTTTAAAAGATTGATTAGGGTGAAAATAACCAGAAACCCTAATTTTGTTTTAAAAAGATATTTAATATTGAATAAAATTAAATAAATGATAAAAAATTGTCAAAAATGAATTATTATCATGGATAAATGTTTGAAAAATCATGTTTTTTCCCAAGGGATGATTAAAAATCATTTAAGTTGGAAAAATCAAGAAAGAAAAATATTTTAAAATGTTAAAAAAACAATTAAATATTAATTATTTGGAAAAATATTAAATATGTGAAATAAATGATATTTTTGGGATTTTTGTGTAAAATAAAATATTTCAACATTTTTGTGAATTATTAAAAAAAGAATCAACTCAAAATCGTTTAAAATCAGAGAGAAATTAATTTTTGAATCAATTAAATAAAATCACAAAAATTCAAATATTTGAATTTTTGAAAAAGGGCGCCAAGAACAGGTCAAGAACACGCGCGTGTTCTGACCTTGCCCAGATTTGCGTTTTCTATCCAATCTCCCTGAATACTTGATTATATCATGCAATCCACATATCAAATTGTTCGTTTTCACCGCACGATCATGTCTATGGTCTTTAATTTCACTTATTTTAAGCATACAATAAGAAATCAAAGAGAAACCTCAAGAACCCTAAAACTTGCATGAAGGCTCAGAAATTCCATACACGATTTAAACAAAGCAATTAATGGAGGGGAAACACTCTATGCATGATTATGAATGTTTGGCAAAACTATTGTGCGAGGAAATATGCAAGAATCAATAGATGACCAAGTTTAGGCTTACTTGAAGGTCGTGGCAGCAAGAGCATATGTGATTTTGAGTTGGAGGTGTTACAGACAAGTTGTGATGATCTGGACAGCTTTCCTACACCATATGGAGTGTGTTTGAACACTTGGATTAAATTGAAATGGCCTGGATCAGTTTATGGCATCTCAACTGCAACTTAGTTGAAAACCTGAGCAACCAGCTGGTGATTTTGTGAAATTGGTGTTCCAGATGTTGTTTAAGTGTTTGATCAGCTCATATGTGATATATGTGAGGTGTGTGTGTGATTGGTTTGGTTAGAATTGTTCCCAAACTCAAAACCCGATAGTGACTTGCTTTAGAAGACAAATTTAGAAGTGAGGAAGTGATTTTGAGAAAGGCAAGTGTTTGGGGCCTTTGGTGTACTCAAACTGATCAGAAGTGAGCTCTATTTATAGTAGAGCAAGTTTTTTTTGTCTGCAATAGTGAATGGCAACTGCTGTAGAAGTTTGGCAAATGTTGTCCAATTGGAATCCAAGTCTCCTCTAGCCATTAACTTGAGGTCAGGGCACAGGCTGCTGGTCCTTTGTTGCAGGGATAAGGCTTGACTGAAGTGTCCATTGTTGCTCTGATGAATTCCACCTCTATGTATCAGTTAAATGTCTTGGAACAAAATTGACCAATTTGAAGAATCTTGAATTCTAGGTGTGTCATGCCTATGCATAGCTTCATGGACTTGTGAGGCTTAGTGATCAGAGTTTGTTGCTTCAATATGATCCTGTTTGATGACAAGGCTTGGCAAGATGAGAAAATTGGAGAATCAAATCGTGTGGCACAAGGAATGCACAAAATCTGCCTAGTGCTGTCATGAAAACAACTTGCAACAAGGCAATTTTGGAGATCCATAACTCCTTGCTCAGATTGAATTTGAGGATGTTCTTGGACATTTTGGAAAGCCTACATATCCTATTTTAATGTGGTGTCCAACTTTGGTTTTGAATCCATTTGCATTTGGTTGAAATATGCCCCTACTTTTGGGAAAAACTCTGGCAGATTTTGGACTTAGTGAAAATTTCACTAAGTGTTGGAAAAAGTGTGAAATTCAAGTTTTTGCCAAATTGAACACTCCATGATTCAAAATCCATGAGGAATTGGAGTTTGGTGTAGTTGAAGCTTTTGTAGAGTGTAGCAAGACCTACAAATCCATCTTTGGATCTCCCAAAATGGTTGCTTGGATCTCAAGTTATGGTCCTTGGAAGTTGGTACCCTTGCCACTTTTTCTCATAACTTAGAAAATTTTCTAAGTTTTTATGGTTACCCCTTTTACAAGTTATCCGATTTTCTTTGATTTTTCTTGATGAATGATGATTCAAATCATATATTAACATGATTTTAGGGTTAATGAAACCTTGGTTGACCAAAATTTCAAAAAGTCAAACTTTGACTTTTGGCACAGTTGACTTTTTCACCCGATGAATCTTGATTTTTTGATTTCTCTGTGAAATTGATCCTTGGGCTCAATCAAACTTCATGGATGGCCTCTAGGGGTGTTTAGGGATGTCTTGGATCCTTCCCCAAGGTTTGAGATCAACTGTAGGTCCACAATCAATGATAGGGTTGAATTAGGTCAAAACCCTAATTCCTGATTTTTTATAGATGAAAAATCAAGGTGCTTTGGCCATTATAGATGAACGCTTGGGGTTCCTTTGATCTTGTTGGACCATTAATTGAAGTATGGGCTCATGACCATATGGAAATTTTCATCTGGAGGCCCTAGTCGACCAAAACCCTAATTTGGTGACACTGGCGACCCTAAGGATTGCTTAGCCTGAAAGGTGGCACTCTTGTGCTTAATTCTTGATGTGGGATATCTCTTGATCCCTTGTGGATGTTTGAGAGACTAGACAAGTTGACTATCATGTCACTTCTTGATTGATCTTTTGTCAAAATGCTCTGAGATGGCTCAAAACCCTAATCCTCGATTGTGGTGAATGCTAATCAAGGTGATGCAGGATAAGTGTATCCTTATTGTGATGATGATTTGTCCAATGATAAAAATCCTTGGGGGGGGGGTCCAAATTTAGGGTATGACAGATGCCCCTATTTAATCTTCTTGGACCCGAAGGTGTGAATGGCGAAGATATTCGGACATTCAGGGTGCAAGAGGATTAAATATCGGAATACCCAAAATTTTGATGATGTCTATGAATGGTAGTTTGCTCATTCATCTTCTTTTGCTAAGCATTGTTACTTAGAAAAGGTAAATCTTCTCCTCGATCCTGGTTTCCTACCAAGGAACTGGTCTCAGTTTTCTTTTGTCAATAAACTTCCCCGCGATCCTGGTTTCCTACCAAGGAACTGGTCTCAGTTTTTTTTGTCAATAAACTTCCCTGCGATCCTGGTTTCCTACCAAGGAACTGGTCTTAGTTTTTGAAATAAACTTCCCCTCGATCCTGGTTTCCTACCAAGGAACTGGTCTCAGTTTCTTCTTGTCGAGTCTTTCTCTTGACAAGGGATGCTATTTGTAGCGATTTTTATCAAACTTCTTGCCAAGGTTTACTGGAGAGATGTCATTTGATTGAAAAAGTGTTGATGTCAGACTTGCAGGGGAAAACCCATTGGTCTGAATTGTAAAGGTGCGCAAACTTCTCTGTTGGAGATGCCATTTGTCGACCCTACTGGGGAAAACGAGTCTGTTGGGAGACTGCTTTCTACTTGGGGATGTCACACTTTTCTTCGAAATTCTTTCGACAAAGAAATTCCATGTGATTCATTCTCATTTTGAGGTGTAGATGACTTCATTAACATCAGTTTCTTTGGAGAAAGACCGACGTATTGTCGAGAGTCACTGACTGAAAGACTTTCTCTGGGGATTTTCTTTAATCCGGGAAAGCAAAGATATCATTTTTAATGGCGAAGAGTGATGTTTCAAAGGATGTTCGTTAGACGTTTTCTTATCCTTTAGAGGTTCAAGTTATCAAAGTGATTGATAACAGTTTCAATCTAGAAGTAGACTGAAAAGAGATTGTTCTGACGAACGTTTCCTGACGAGGGGAATACTGACGACTCGACTGACGAGAGGACTTTATCACTTGGGAGTGAAACTGACCAGAGTGATGGTGATGCAATATGAATATGAATATGAATGCATAATGCATAATATATGTATGAATGAATATATGTATACTGACAAAATAGACACGACATATAAGCAGATGATGTGTACAACGGGATATCTCACCACACTGGGGGCTAAGAGTATCGCTGAAGCATCGTACCTGTGTTGGGGAACCAAGATCCCTGTTGGTGAAGGTGTAAACCTGTTATTGATCGGAAGTCATTCTGTTTTTTTTCAAGAGATAGAATCTTCTGGGGGGAACAAGACCCTTCGAGCTTCCAGAGTGAGAATTCTACCGAGGACACTTGGTCATGCACTTCAAAGTTTGAACCTTTTTTCGGAAAAATGTCGATATTCCTCTTGTGTTCGATGAAAAATTAATTTCCGACTTTAAAAGCAGAAATAAATTTAAAACAAGAGTAAATTCATTATTTCTGTTTCAAGAATTTTAATCTAATAAACATGTCATTTTGCAAAGCAGAAACAAATGAGAATTATAAACAAAAGGGCACAAAGGCTCGAATTTTATTTATAGGATGGTAATCAGCTAAGAGCGTGATACCATGGATCATTACAAAGTTTGAAAATGGTAATTTACAGGGAAAGGGGCTACATTGAAACATAACGACTGTTATCCTCCCGTCAACTTTGAATTTTGGACATTCTGAGCTTTTGTCGAAGGTGACTCACTGGAGATTTCTCTGACAAATGATGTTACTGCTAGGAGTTTATCCTCGTCAGACGTAGTTACTTGCCATAAATCCCTAACTTTTTCCTGATTGTCTTTTCAGACTCCAATCCATCGGGATGATTTTTATTTTTGATGTCTCTAATTTTTGCATGGACCACCCTTTCGGGTTTTCAGTCCACCGAGACATTTTTTTTTCATTGTATTTAGGCGAAGTATTTCTTGACTACATCTACATTCGTAGGATAAGTGAATTCTTCTCCATCCATTGTCGTGAGTCTCAAGGCACCGCCTGAGAAGGGTTTCTTGACAACGTAAGGGCCATCGTAATTCAGGGTCCACTTTCCCCTAGGATCTGTGAGAAATAAGGGTAGCTTCTTGAGCACAATGTCTCCTTCTCTGAAGACGCGGGGTCGAACCTTTTTTAGCATGATATTCAATGTCGTATTCTGATAACAATATTTGCCATCGGGCAATCGTTCCTGTGAGAGCAGGCTTTTCGAAAATGTACTTGATCGGATCCATTTCTGAGATTAACCAAGTAGTGTGGCGAATCATGTACTCGCGAAGACGTTCAGTTGCCCAAGCTAAAGCGCAACAAGTTTTCTCAAGCATTGTGTACCGAGTTTCATAGTCTGTGAATTTCTCGCTTAAGTAATAAATGGCGAATTATTTTCTTTTTATTTCGTATTGCTGACCAAGTACACATCCCATGGAGTCTTCCAAGATTGTAAAGTAGATGATGAGTGGTCTTCCTTCCACTGGAGGAGACAGAATCGGCAGATTCAACAGATATTCTTTGATACTGTCAAAAGCTTTCTGGAAATCTTCTGTCCATATACAGCTTTGATCCTTTCTGAGGAGTCTGAAAATTGGCGCGCATGTCGCTATCATGAGGGATATGAATCTCGAGATGTAATTGATTCGTCCCAAGAATCCTTTGACTTGTTTTTCAGTCTTTGGAGAAGGCATTTCTTGAATGGCCTTGACCTTGTTGGGATCAACCTCAATTCCTTTCTGGCTAACGATGAATCCTAGGAGCTTTCCTGAGCGGACACCGAAAGTGTACTTGTTTGGATTCAAGCGTAATTTGTATTTCCTTAAACATTCGAATAAACTTGAAAAATGTTCAACGTGTTCTTTCTATGTTTTTGATTTGGCGATCATATCATCGATGTACACCTCAATTTATTTGTGCATCAAGTCATGGAAAAGAGTAATAATCGCCCTTTGGTAAGTTGGCCTGGCGTTCTTCAGACCGAACGACATTACCTTGTAACAAAAAGTGCCCCATGGGGTGATAAATGAAGTTTTCTCCATGTCCTCTGGTGCCATTTTGATCTGATTATAGCCCGAGAATCCGTCCATGAAGGAGGATACTTTGAACTTTTTTGTGCTGTCAACCAGCATGTCAATGTGTGGTAGAGGAAATTCATCCCTTGGACTTGCTCTATTTAGATCTCTGTAGTCTACACACATTCTGACTTTTCCATCCTTTTTTGGAACTGGCACTATGTTTGCCAACCACTGAGGATATTCTGAAGTGGCGAGGAAACCTGCGCCGATTTGTTTATGCACTTCCTCTTTGATTTTGATAGCCATATCCGGATGAGTCCTTCTTAACCTTTGTTTAACCGGAGAACAATTTGGCTTTAGTGGCAAATGATGTTGTACGATGCGGGTATCCAACCCTGGCATGTCCTGGTAGGACCAAGCAAACACATCTGAAAATTCTTTGAGAAACTTTATCAAGTCATCTTTGATTGTTGAACTGAGCAGCGCTCCGATCTTAACTTCTTTATTTTCTTCCTCTGATCCCAAATTAACCGTTTCCAACGGTTCTTTGTGAGGTTCAATAGATCTTTCCTCTTGTTTGAGAAGTCGAGAGATCTCTTTTGGAATTTCCGTGTCCTCTTCTTCTTCGGCCTCGAATACCGGGAATTCAAAGTTGGGAAAAGGCATCGGATTGTATGTTTCGATGGGGTTCTTTGCAGGTGATCTGCATGACGTGATGATTTCGTTCAGAAAAGATAGAGAGAAAATGTAAAAGTGTGTGCAGTGTTTCGTTTTTATTTCTGGGTTATTTTTAGGATTACCATTTTCTGAAAAAGCAAAAAGCGAAAACAGCAATAAATGCAGAAATGACAGAATGACATTATTTATTTATGATTTGTCAATTCTTGAAACACAACCATATAAAACAAAACTCTGTCGCTTTGGACGAAGCGTAGAGGGATATTTACAGAAAAGTAAGCCCTATAAAACATTCGTTTCACTCGGGCGAAAGTGAAAGGTTAAAGACACGAAAATTACTTTGACTTGCGAACGATATTTGGGACATTGACGGCGATCCATTGGCGATGAACTCCTCGGTGAATCTCAAAGTACGGTATCTTTCTCTCTGGATAAGCTTCAGAAATAACGTTGATTTCTGGTGGAGTTGAGTTGTTAGAGTCTTCTTCCCAAGCAGAGTTGTCGTAGGAGGACTCTTCAGTTGTTTCAACAACATTTATACTTTCAACAGAATCTCCCCATCCAGTTGGATGGATGTCTTCAATTCTGATGCGAGAACTCGTAGGAGCGGTGTATCTTACCATGTAATCATACTTTCCGCTTGGTTGTCCCAAGGTATCCCAAACTTCTTCGGGAGAGGATGAGTCATCTTCTTTAATGACGTTGACTTCAAGAAATGCATAGTTAACGAATTCATGTCCTGCCAGCCTTGCAAATCCATCGGCATGGCATTGATCACTTTCGAAATGCTCTGGATATGGAATCCACGACTCCGAGGGAACAGGTAGATTCTTATCAAAGTCGTTTAGCTGATATGCTGGATCAGGCTGACTCTGTTGTTCCAAGTTCTCTGTATATGGTTTCCAAATGGGCAGATCGTCCATCCGATCATATGAAGTGTAATCAAAGTTATCTTTCCAGAGGGTATCATCCTCTTAGGAGTTGGGTGGAGCACGACATCCTTCAGGATCGCAGTCTCCATAGATTTCTATGACCTCTGACCTTGGTATATATCTCGGACAATAGATGGGAAAACTGAAGGATCTACGAGTTTCCTCTTGAGATATATAGCAGTCCTCGTTGAAATATGTTTTCCATTCTTCATCTGAATCATCTGAATGATTTTCTTCGATGGTGTGAACCTCTTGGGATACCGGGTTTAGAAATCCTTCGTTGTGGAAGAAATCCTGAATGGGATGAAAACTTTCATCCTTCTTGATATCCGGGGAACATGTTGTGGAGAAACCAAGACCTTTCTTGGTTTTGTTGTTAGTGGGAATTACCAGTTGTCCCCAACCTTTTACGTCCTTGCTTTTTACTACTTTGAGAGCATCTTTGTAGGAGGAAATCGATGTTCCTTTGTCTGCTTGATTCTCATTGCTCACCGAAAGTGCCTGGAACTGCGTTCCTACTACCTCTTCTGGTTCCAACTGAGAAAATGATGACAAGTTACTCACAATCAGAGCTTGCTCCCCGCAAACTGTGATTAACTTGTTGTTCCTGGAAAATTTCAGCTTCTGATGAAGTGTCGAGGTGACTGCCCCTGCCTCATGTATCCAAGGTCTTCCTAATAAACAGCTATACGCTGCCCGGATTGTCCATGACCTGGAAAGTGACTTGGAAAGTGTGGGGACCAATAGTTTTGGGAAGATCGACTTCGCCGATACTGTTTTCCTAGATCCGTCGAAAGCTTTAACGACGATCTCACTGCCTCTCATCGGGGTTCCTTGATATGAAAGTCGTGCTAGAGTCGACTTTGGCATAACGTTTAAAGACGAACCTCTATCCACCAATACGCTGGCTAAAGCATCGTTCTGGCAATTTACTGTTATGTTGAGAGCCATGTTGTGATTTTTCCCTTCTTCGGGAAGATCTTCATCACTAAATCCTAGATTGTTGCAGGAAGTGGTGTTGGAGATGATGTTGTCGAATTGCCCTATTGTCACATCTTGTTCTACAAATGCTTGCTCTAAGACCTTCTGCAGAGCTTCTCTGTGAGCTTCGGAGCTGAGTAAAAGAGATAATACAGAAATCCAAAATGGAGTCTGTAATAATTGATCCACAATGTTGCACTCACTCTTTTGTATCAACTTCAGCATTTCATCGTTGTTTTTGACAGGTTCCGTATTACTGGTTTGACCCATCTGTGGATTAGGAACATCAGCTTGTGGTTCCTTTTCTTTGGTGGGATCTTCAACTCCTCTGTTGAAGATTCGTCCTCTCCTGGTGACTCGACTGATGTCGACAATGTTCACGACGGAGGGTAATGGAGTTTCTTTTCCATTTTCGATGGTAGTTGCACCATACTTGTATGGGATAGCCTTATCCGACTTGTATGGTACTGGTCCTGGTAAGTAGATAACCATGGGAACTTTCTGGTAGTTTTGGCCATCAAAAGCAATCTCAATCGGCTCCATGTTGGGAACTTTTTTAATGTCAGGAGGAACCTTTGATTCGTCTAGCAAAGGAATTATGGCGTGAACAGTCTTGGCTACTCCATAATTGTTGATGGTTTCCTCGCTTTGTGACTGCTGATTTTCATCGAGAATCAGAGTATCACTCTGTATCATGTTGATAAACAATGAATCCTCATAGGGTGAGATTTTTCCGTGATCCAGCTGATTTTGGAGGGCAGCGCGCACCAAATAACATCCTTGGTTATTCTCTGAGCAGACTGCGCAACGTTCGTAATTGTAAGCTGGCACTCTTTTGTACCCACTTTGTATGCAATGCATTGTGACTAGATCTGTTTCCATGGACCGGACGTCAGCAGTGTGATGTCGACTCGGGTTTCCATTGATCATACTAATTTGTTGTGTTTCTTCATCCAAATAGATTGGAAGCCATCGGTGATCTAGAAGGTGTTGAAGAGTTATTTGTACCAAGGCGCAACCTTGATCGTTGATGCAACACTCGTCGCAATTTTGATAGTCATGTGAGGCCAAGAAATCGAGCTGAACTTGTTTGGCATGTAGCTCCACAAGACTAGTGTTCATCAAGCGAATATCAAAGATCTGAACCATATTGACTTTATGGTTATTTATTTGATTGTATTCTTGGATCCATCAAATATCCATCTGACGCTGGAGGGCTTCTTGTATGAAAGAGCAACCCTGATTGTTTTGCGAGCAGATCGAGCAAGCATAGTAATCATGACGAGGCAAATTGTGGAATTGACTTTGTCTGGAGTGCATGGCCACCAGGTTGACATTCATTGCTCGAATATCATGATTTTGAACAATGTTTGGATGTGAATATGACATGTTTACTTCACGGACCCTATGTTCTTGAATCCAACCTAGTTCCATCTGTTCCTGAAGGTCTCTTTGCACAGTAGTGCATCCTTGATTATTCTTTGAACAGATATCATACTGATGATAGTTATGAGCTAGGACATGACCGTATCCGCTCTGTTTGCAGTGCATCCTCACCAGATTCTTACCTAGTAAGAGTACATCGTGAATTTGATAACTACCGCCTAGTTCTCCCTCAACCAGGTTAACTGCAGTCTTCTCGTGCTGCGGTAGTGGATTTGTCTGGACGTTTGGGTTAGTATCCTTGAAAGATAAAATCTCATTCCTTACAAGCTTTTGTACGTCAGATTTGAAACTGAGGCAATTCTCAATGTTGTGCCCCGGTCCTCCTTGATGATAAGGACAAGTTTGATCAGCCTTGAACCAGAAAGGTGGATTCTCCGGTATTGTGAGAGGAGTCCTGTTTTGGACATGCCCCTTGGCTAGTAAAAGTGGAAACAATTCAGCATACAACATTGGTATCGGATCGAACCCTGATAATCAAGTAGGGCGACGGTTGTTGTTGTTGTACTGTGGGTGAGCCTGTTGAAGAGGTTGTTGTTTCCTTTGCTGATACTGTTGTTGATTTGGTTGCTGAGCAACCTGAGGTTGAAAAGTCGGAGCCGGTGATGGGCTGATAGCATGAGTTATTGCTGCTATTGGTTGATACCTCCACCTTTGTGTTCTTTTTTCTTTTGGATGAAATATATATATATATATATATATATATATATATATATATATATACAGATGAAATATATAAACAAGTATGTTGAAAAGATAGTGGAACTTATAGTTGTGCAAGCTCCAGCATTGTAACCACAGTTGTATAGTTAGTTATTCAAGAAATTGAAGAAAGTTTTGATATGACTTTGAATTTGAATATAAATCAAAAGGAAAGTTATTTAAAAAGGAAGTTTGGGGCTTATACTCAAGGAGAGGCCCAGATGATCTCTTTTGAAAAGGCGACGATTGTGTCATAGTTTTGAAAACCATAAAGGGACTTATACAATGTTTGAGGCCTAACTTGTTGTATTTACAAAAAGGATGGGTCTTACACTCCATTAGAGTCCTAAAGTTTATTTTTATATAAGAGATGGGGCATACAACTCAAGGAGAGGCCCAGATAAAAAAACAATGATCACACCGTTATTTTGAAAATTGTACCGGGACTTATACAATGACTGAGGCCCAAATTATTTATGTACAAAGAGGGGTTGGGTATTACACTCTATTAGAGGCCCAAAATTGTTTGATAAGTGAAGAAAAATGGGGCTTACAACACAAAGGGAGGCCCAGATGAAAATTGTTTTTAAAACGACGATCGCGCCGAGATATTTTAAAACGCATCGGGACTTATACAATTACTGAGGCCCAAAATCGTTTATGTGTGACAAGGGATGGGTCTTACACTCTATTAGAGGCCCAAAAGTGTTTTGAAAAATGTTTGTGAGGGTGAAAATAATTAAAACCCTAATTTGATTTAAAATGTATTTTAATTTGAATTAAAATGATCAAAATCATCAAACATATGTGAAAAACAAGTTGTGATCTTGGATAAATGTTTGAAAAATCATGTTCTATCCATAGAATGATTTGAAAATCATTTGAATTTGCAAAATCAAGATAAAGAATTTATTTAAAATGTTTAAAAAAGAATTCAAAAGGAATTCTTTACAAAAATTCAAAATATATAAAATAAATATTATTTTTTATTTTTTTTGTGGAACAAAATATTTTAACATATTTGTGAATTTTGGAAAAAAAGAATTATTCAAAAATGATTGAATTTGAAAGATAAATTAATTTTTGAAGTTATTTTAAAAGTTGTAAAAAAATGAAGGAATTAAGTGGTAAAAATATGGGATGGTCCTCCCAAGGTTTGAACCCACGCCCTTAGGGTGAAGAGTTTAAAACTTTATCATCTGAGCCATGTGTGTTGGCTGATAGAGAATGGAAATAGTAAATAATATAGGAAACCTACTTTTGAAAATGGTTCAAAAAAATACCAAAAGGTCTGGGGCGAGGGGGATTCGAACCCCAGACCTCTTGCTCGCTACACATACACAAATACTAGTGTTTCCACTAGGGCGTAATGCCAATTCAAACTTATATTGGCAAGGGAATAATATTACTATGTTTGGTTCTAAAACCTGAAAATGGCGCCATGGCCATCTTCTTCCTTGAGCTGGCTCGCAGGTTGCAAAAACTACTCTATCTCCTTCATTTCACAATGGTTTTGAATGAAATAAACATGAAAGTTGTGTGCTTTTATTCCAGGAACTCAGTGATATGGTTTAATTTAATTTCTTTTTAGTGTGCAACAAGTTATATCATGATGATCAGATAAACCCTAAAATATGCATAACAACCTATGCAATCGTGTACATGATGATTTTGGTTCAATTGTTTGAGGGGAATTGCTTAACACATGTTTATATACTTAAGGCAAACTTAAGGCCTAACAGATAATGCATGCTTCATATAGTTAGAGAGTCAAGGCTTACCTCTTTGCAAGAAGAAATGGAACTTTGCTCCAAAGGTGTTACAAAAGGGAAATGATTATCCTCTCATCTTCCTTTGATGGTATGGATTGTGTTGCAAGCTTCAAAGCCCTTTGGAACTCCTTAGATCACTTGGCTGGAATTCACTTTTATTTGGATAAAGTTGACTAGTGAGATCTTGATTCTTGTGTTATAAAAGTGATCAAGGTGTTTGGATCACTTTTATATGTTGTATATGAGGTGTGTGAACCATTGGTTTGAGTTGCATTGGTCTCAAACTTAAAACTCGATAGTGTTTTCTCAAGAAAATTGAGTTTTGTGCTTAAGAAGGAAATGAGAGAAAGCTATGTTGTAAGTTGCTTTGGTGTGATTGTAAACATCAGAAGTGAGCTCTATTTATAGGTGAAGTGATTTGTCAAGCATGAACAGTTGGAACTTGAAGGATAAGAACTGAATCCAATGGTCTTGGCTTGGCATAATTGCTTCTTACACAAGGTATAATAGCAGTCCCAAATAGCTCAGCTATGTATTTACTCAATCCATATTCTGCAGTCCTTTTAAACATTGTTTATTAGAGCATCTTGACTACAAGGGATATGAATCTTGAATATGCACTATTTGCTCATAATTGCCTTTGAAATTCAAGGCTTCCATGACAAAACTTCATCATTCTCATGAGATTTTTCCTTGGCTATTTGGCATTATCTTATATGTTTGTGAGGAGTCACTCTGATCACATTGAATTGGCTTGGCATAATTATCATTGCATTTGACTCAAAAATCGTGACTAGCAAGAAAATATCCAAATTGTCATGAAAAAAGTTGCAACAATGCCTCTTGTGGCAGCCATAAATCTTGGCTCAAGTTAAGTTGTTTCATGCCAATGATCTCTTTGGATTGTTGGCCACATGTATAACAACTTTGATGTTTACACTTGAGATTGATTCATCTTGCAACTAGGTGTAAACATCTCCCAAGTTTTGGTGTTTTACCTAAAATCTGTCTTGGACAGAATTTTGTCTAAGTGTTGGAAAAAGAAGCATTTTCATGTTTCAGTGATTTTGATTCAACCATAACTCAGAATCCATGATGATTTAGAAGGAGATGTAGTTGACATATTTGAAGTATGTAAGATGCGCTTTCCTTTGAGCTTTGGATGGAAGAAAAAGGCCTTGTGGTTTAGGAGTTATGATCTTGCAAAGTTGGTACCAAATCCATTTTGTTCCATAACTTAGAAAAATTTAAGTTTCTTATGGTTGCCCCTTTTGCAAGAAACCTCACTTTTCTTGATTTTTCTTGATGACTGATGATCAAAACCATACATCAACATTGTTTTTTACTTAGGGGAGCAGCATTTGTGAAAAAATCCAAAAAGTCAAACTTGATTTTGGGCACAGTTGACTTTTTGTCAGATGAATTTCAAACTGTGTGATCCTCTATGCAATCAAGTCCTTGACCTAATTCAAACCTAATGGATGGATTCCATATGTGTTTTAAGGTGTCTTGAATCATGTCCCAAAGCTTGGGAGCATGTCTAAGGTACAATTGACTTTTTCTTTAAAACCCTAATTGTGGTACATATGAATTTGAAACTTGTGAATCAAGCTTCTTGGATCAATCCATGGTTGTAAATGGATCAATGTGGTGTATTTAAGGCCTTTAAATCATGTCTTGAGGTCTTGGTTCATGTCTTGCCTCAAAAGTCAACTTAGCGGTGAATTAGGTCAAAACCCTAATTCCTGATTTTTTATGAATGCTTCCCCTGAGGTTATTTTGACTTGATAATTGGATCCATGAGGTCCCTTGGAGCATTTTGGATCATTTTTTTAAGTATTGGCTCATTTCCAGATGAAAAATTTCATCTGGAGGCCTTGGTCGACCAAAACTCTAATTTGGTGACACTGGCGATCTTGAGGCTTGATCAGCTTGAGATGTTGCACTCTTGTGCTTGATTATTGATATGGGAGACCTCTTGATCCTTCATGGATGTTTTGAGAGGTTAGACAAGTTGAAGATCATGTCATTTCTTGATTGATCCTTTGTATAAGTGTTTTGAGAGGGCTCGAAACCCTAATTCTTGGTTGTAGTGAATGCTCAACAATCCTTGAGGAGATTGATGAGGTATGATGGCATATCCATATTGTGGTAATGATCCTCACAATGATTTAAAATCTTGTGGTCAAAATTTGGGGTATGATAATACCCTATGGAGTGTGTTGAGATGCCTAGCCTTGATTGGAGAAGCTTGGATCACCTTGTGGTACCTCAACTGCAACCTTGCCAAAAACCTTGAGCAAATGAATGGTGACTTTGTGATTCAGGTGTTCCAGATAATTTTTAAGGTTCTGGATCACTCATATATTATGTATGTGAGGTGTTGGCATGAGTGGTTTTGATGGATTTGCTCTCAATTTGAAAATTCGACAGTGACTTTAAGAAGAAGCAAAATCTGGTATTTGGAATGTAATTTGGAGGAAAACGTGAATTCAGAGGTATTGGGTGGTTTGATCAGTCACACATGACCTCTATTTATAGTATAGGAAGTTTTTTTTGGAAGCAATAATGTTTGGAGGCTGATCATGGCAGTAGCTTGTAGCCATTGACTTGCATAATTCAAAAGTGCCAAGTCAACTCTCTTATCTTTACTCCATTAATCTTTGCAGGTTTGAATGCTCAGAGTTTTGGACCGCAATCTTGACTGATTTGGAGTGTAGTGATCTGGTTCATGACACCTCAATGCATTGCATTGATGTTACCTTACCAAATTTGAATTCCAAGTTTCATGTCATGATGATTTTCACATGCCAAGTTGAATTCCTTGCCTCTTTGATCATGAATCAAGTGAGTCATCAGATCCTTTGTGTTTTTGGAAGATGACAAAGTTGTCAAAGTGACAAGAATTGAAGGGCAAAATCGTGTGGCACAAGTTTGGTCCTCATGCTGTCATGAAAAATCAGGTTTTCATGCCATGTTTCAAGGCTTGTAACTTCCTACTCAAGTTGAATTAGGATGAGTTCTTGTACATTTTGGAAAGCCCTCATGACATACATTAACGTTGATATCCACCAATGGTCCTGGTTCAAATTGGATCAAGGTGAAAAATGGCCTCAAAGATGGTGAAAAACCAAGACAGATTCTGACTTGAAATTTTCACTAAGTGTTGGAAAAAGTGGTCATTTTCATGTGTTTGTGATTTTGATCAATCCATAAAAATCCATGATGATTTGGAATCTTTTGTAGTTGACACTTTTAAAGTATGTTATGTGAACTTTCATTTGAATGTTTTATGGAAGAAAAAAGCCTTAGGGTCTGGGAGTTATGACCTTGCAAAGTTGGTACCAAATCCATTTTGTTCCATAACTTAGAAAAATGTAAGTTTCTTATGGTTGCCCCTTTTACAAGAAACCTCACTTTTCTTGATTTTTCTTGATGGATGATGATCAAAACCATACATTAACATTGTTTTTTACTTAGGGGAGTCACATTTGTGAGAAAATTTAAAAAGTCAAACTTGATTTTGGGCACAGTTGACATTTTGTCAGTTGAATTCCAAATTGTGTGATCCTCTATGCAATCAAGTTCTTGATCTAATTCAAACCTAATGGATGGATTCCATAGGTGTCTTATGGTGTTTTGAATCATATCCCAAGGTTTGGGAACATGTCTTGGTCCAAAGTCAAAGGTACAGTTGAATTTTTCTTCAAAACCCTAATTGTGGTTCAGATGAAATTGAAACTTGTGAATCAAGATTCTTAGATCAATCCATTGTTTTAAATGGATCAATGTGGTGTATTTGAGGCCCTCAAATCATGTCTTAAGGTCTTGGCCCATGCCTTGCCTCAAAAGTCAACTTAGGGGGGAATTAGGTCAAGAAACCCGAATTCATGATTTTTGATGAATGCCTACTCTAAGGTTATTTTAACTTAATGATTGGGTCCATGAGGCCCCTTTGAGAATTTTGGGTCATGTTTTGAATTATTGGCTCATGCCTAAATGAAAATTTTCATCTGGAGGCCTTGGTCGACCAAAACCCTAATTTGGTGACACTGGCGATCTTGAGGCTTGATCCACTTGGAATGTTGCAACCTTGTTCTTGATTATTAATGTGGGAGACCTCTTGATCCTTTATGGTTGTTTGAGAGGCTAGAAAAGTTAAGGATCATGTCCATTCTTGATTGATCCTTTGTCTGAGTGCTCTGAGAGGGTTCAAAACCCTAATTCTTGATTATAGTGAATGCTCAACAATCCTTGTGGATATTGATGAGGTATGATGATACATCCATATTGTGGCAATGATCCTCACAATGATGGGAAATCTTGTGGTCAAAATTTGGGGTATGACAGATGCCCCTATTTAATCTTCTTGGACCCGAAGGTGTGAATGACGAAGATATTCAGACATTCAGGGTGCAAGAGGATTAAATATCGGAATACTCAAAATTTTAACTATGGTTATGAATAGAAGTTTGCTCATCCATCTTATTTTGCTAATCAATATGTTATACCCCAAATTTTACCCCTTAGATGTCATGACATCTTGCACATGCATTAGGATTCAATCATCCATGCATTGTTAACTAACCACAATATCTTGCTAGTTTGTTTCTTTTTATGTGAAAGCTAGGGTTTGCACAAGAAAGAGGGCAAGATCAATAAGCCCAACTCTCACATGTTTCAAGATCTCCTAAGACACCTCTTGGCTCCATACAACCATCCCAAGTGTTCACTAGGTGATTAAGATTGGTGTTTGAAGTTATCTATTCAAGAAAGCCAACTGAGGCTCCAAAGTCCAACCATTTGGTCTTGAATACTAATCATGAGTTTCTCAAGTCATATTCCATGATCTAATGTGATTGGATCAAGAGAAATCAAAAAGAGACCATCAGATCAAGAGTTGTGGATTAGGGTTTTAACCTGAAGAATCACTAAGGAATCTTGTGGTAATCAGTCAATGCCTTGATTGGTTCATCAACAAGTTGAGCACATATACATTCAAGAGACTTTATTCATCAAGAAATTAAGTGTGTTTGACTCCCATCACAAGTGCAACAAGCCCCAAGTTCATCTGGCCCCAGATTAGGGTTTTGTCAGGAAAAGTCAACCATATCTTTGACTTCTGATCAAGGCATGATCCCAAGCCTTGGGACATGATTCCATATGTTCATATGTACCCCTAGATACCATCCATTGAAGAGATTGAGAAAACAAAATCATTAAGGATCACCCATTGGAATTCTTGAAGAAATTAGGGTTTTGACTGAAAAGTCAAACCTTTGACTTTTGATATTTTGATCCAGGATGAAACATTCAAGCCATATTTCATCATGACATGCTTTATTGTTGAGTTAGAGAATGAGAGGTCAACATTTGAGAGGTTTCTTGCAAAAAAAAGGCAAGGTTTGGTTCTTGAAATTTTCCAAGTGTGGAAGAATTCACTCCTTGTGCAAACTTTGAAAAGTCATAACTTTTAAACCATACATCCAATTTTTGTGACTCAAAGCTCAAATTGAAGCCCTCATCATGAACTTTAAAATGTATTAGAGCTTCCTTCTTCAAAAAAGGCTTGGTTTTTAAGTTATGAGGCTTGGAAGTCCAAATCAAGTTATGACTTAGTGAAAATTTACTTATTTTTGCCCTAGTTTTGCACAACTTCATGGCCATTTTTCTCATAGTTCCAAGTTTTAAAACCCAAATTCTTGAACATGAAAGTTGCTCTTTGTTCTTCAAGCTTTCCAAGCATATTTAGAACTCTCCATTTGGATTAATCAATCTTAAGTTATGTTGTTTCAAAGTTGGTGTTTCAATGTCGGAAAAATCTACAACTTAGAATTTTTTCTAAGTCTTTTTGACAGCATGTTGGACACGATTTCATGGCTATTTCTCTCAACCATCCAAGTCTCATCTCAAGATGTTTTTCACATGAAAGTTGCTCTATGATCTCCCTACTTTGCATGGAACCAAAAATCTCATGGATTGGGGTAGTATTCTTCAAGTTATAGTGATCTAAAGTGGTGATGTTGCAATGTTGATTTTTAACTTAGAAAAATTCTGACTTTACTCTTTTCTCCAATTGCTTTACCAAACTTTCACACTACTTTTCATGTTGTTTCCAAATTTCATTCTAACCTTTCACCAACACCAAACTTACTATATTACATGCCACCTTTCAAGAGGAGCAAGAACAATTTCATTTGGTTCAATAAGCATGAAGTTATCGTGTATCAAAGTAGGGATCTTGGCTTTGTTTCCACAACACCAAACTATGCCATTGTCTTGAACCAAAATCTGAACACCATCCTAGCCACTTTCCAAGTACACTCTACTGATCTTCTCATCAGTTTCCAATGTGTACTTTTAATAACACTTTTTAGTGTGTACTTTGACCCACTTTATATGGCATTTTAGTTTAGGATTTGGTGATTTAATGTGAATTTAGCTTATTTCAGTATGTTTTAGCTTTGAGCACACGAGGTGTTTCTTTTATGGTTTTCAATGTGTTTTTGTTTAAAAAAGGAAGACAGTTGATGGCAAGTTGAGGCGTGACCCTGAGAGACGGATTCTGGAGCAGATTGGAAAGCTGAAGAAAAGGAAGTGGTTGATAAATTAATCAATTGACTCATCAAGAGGATTGGAGAAGAAAGTTACTAGGGCTCACGTGGCATTATGTTGAAGAGCAATAGAGCAAGAGAAATTTGATAAGATCAAGGAATCTAGAGGACAAATGGTAGTACGGTGGGGACCACGCTGCAAATGGAAGTGAATAAAAGTTTGAATTACTGTATTTATTTTTGTTTAAGAAAGACTGTATTTGAGCCTTTAACATTTGTTGTGATTTGGTGTCACGACAGGCTTAAGTTGTTGCATGCGCAGGTCGTTACAACCAGTTTACAGTGGTTATCTCGAACCTGGAAGAATTCTCAATGCACGAAGGAGATTTTTACGTTCTCAGCAAATATCTGGAGATTCCTCAACCTCAGCCGTGGCTGAGCCTGAAGGAGTAGTGCACGAGGTGGACACAGACGAAGAAAGTTCATCGTCATCATCAGACGAGTCACTGCAAGAGGCAGACATGGCGGAGCCAGACATCATTGGTATAGCCAATGATCGAGCGCGCAACATCAGGGACTACGCTGTCTTTGATCCTAATGCTATGAATACTGGCATTGCTAGACCAGCCATCACAGCACCACAGTTCGAGTTCAAGCCTATGATGTTCCAAATGTTGCAAACTGCTGGACAATATCCAGGCTCTCACTATGAAGATCCACACCTGCATTTAAAACAGTTTATGGATGTTGCTGACAACTTTAAAATCCTTGACGTGTCGGTCGATACCTTCAGGTTAAGGTTGTTTCCATACTCTTTAAGGAATAGAGCCAAGAGCTAGCTTAATTCTTTGGAACCAAATTCTATTACTACATGGAACGCATTGGCAGAAAAGTTTCTGGCCAAGTATTTTCCTCCTTCCAAGAATGCAAAGATGAGAAATGAGATCACTTCATTTAGGCAAGGAGATGATGAATCGTTGTTTGATGCATGGGAAAGATTTAAGGAGCTGTTGAGACAATGTCCTTATCATGGGATTACCATCTGCATACAACTTGAGACTTTCTATAATGGATTAATTTCAACCTCAAGGAATATGTTAGATGCATCCAGTGGTGGAGCTCTCTTTTCTAAATCTTATGATGATGGTGTTGTACCCCAAATTTTACCCTCAGATCCTCTGATCATTTTTCATATCATTTTAAGTCAATCATTTGTGCATTTGCAGTCATATAGTCCATCGAGCATAATCATCACTGTTTTTCTGTGTAATTTTCGTCACTTAATTGAAGTCTATCTGTTTTATCTTACATGAATTTTAGTTTTTTTAGGACTTTAGATTTTAATCTAGAATTTTGTTTTTTAGTCATTAGGTCAGTTTTATAAATTAATTTCTTCTTTATTATTATTTACTATTATTTCTTTTTTATTATTATTATTTTCTTTTCTATTATTATTTCTATGGTTATTCCTATTTATTATTATTTATTTTTGTTATTATTATTTATTATTAGTATTTAGTAATATTATTATTATTTTTATTTTTGATATTCATCATTCTATTATTATTATTATTTTTGACATTTATCTTTTTTTACTTTTTTATTATTATCTTTATTTTTGACATTTCTCGTTTTATTATTATTATCACTTTTGCTATTTATCATTTTTATTATTATTATTTATTATTATTATTATTATTATTATTATTATTATTATTATTATTATTAGTAGTAGTAGTAGTAGTAGTAGTAGTAGTATTTAATATTATTGCATTAGCTTATTATTATTTTACAAGTCATATATATTTCCAAACAAATTTTAAACCAACATTTTGTACATGCTATTATTGTGCCAAGTCCCTTCGTCCAACACACAAAACCCAAATTCACACTACTTACCAAAAGCCTATTCCATTGTTCTGCCAAGTCCCTTCGAACAACCACTTTCACCATAATTCTACACTACCCCAATGTACCAGCTACAGCAGCCACTAGTAAAGCAATTGTCCCAGCCATTTCTTTCCAAGTCAATATACACACTTTCGCACGTTGTACTCAGTACGCACCACTACACAAAGTCCTGCAAATAAACCCGTCACGGCATACAAAAACCTGGACAATAATAAGACAATGGGCACCAATCAACAAGTTGATTTCAATTTTACAGAGGAGGAAAGATTGGAAAAGAAAAGAAAAAGACTTCTTCTAAAAAAACGGACGGGAGAGCAGTCATCAAACCAACTTTCTTCTTCTTTTCACCTCGAGACCCTCCACACTCAGAACCGTACAAGACCTGCACACAAACCAGTCATCAATTCCCAAAAAAATCCACAACTCCCAATACCACAACCAAAAACTCATGGGGACTAAACGCAAAACCTGCATAAACGGCTAAGTCGTACGAGAAACAGAGAGAATTCAGAAAATTTAATTCACTCTCCAAGAAGGGACTTTACAAAGACTCAAAAGTTCTTGCAAATGTAGTAACGACCGTGCCACATCTTGCTCTCACAAATCCTTCAGCCGAGCTATGATCCGTATCAGTCCTACTTGCCAAAGCTACAAACCTGCATAATCAAAAAGGATTCTGACGCAGATTTTCAAGAAAAAAAACTCTTTCATCTCAGCCTACAAAACGGGCATCAACAAAAGATATAAGGGGGACCATTTTCAATAGAACAGAGGGGCCAATTCTGGGAGAACTTTTTCGAACCTTAACCTTCTCCAACGATCAACCTTCTTCCTGCCACAAGCCAAAAAAACTTTGCTTCATCTGATTTTCTGCATTAAAAAAAAACAAAATTTTCAAACCAGTTTCCATTCAAATCAGCAACCTCAATCCTTTGACAACCAAACCTGAAATCCCTTTCTTTTTCCTCAGCGAACGAATCACCCAACCTTCCTTCGACCCTTCTTCAATCGATCTTCCCAACAAACCCTTCAACGCACCATCAACAAATCCGCATCCTTCAAACCTGAAACCAAACACAAATCGAGCCAAAACTTGGACTAAACAAAACAACATCATCACCGTGTGGAAGTCGCAACAAGAAGAATAGAAGCATAGGTGTTAAATGTAATTCATAATGTGTCGAAGTCGAAGGACTGAAGCTGTGTGTCGAAACAGTTTGTTTCACACAGATTTGTTTTAGATTTGATTTGGATATTTTGGGTCTTTAGAGTTTTGGGCCTTTGTAAATCTGAAACTATAAATAAGGAGAATTCCTTGTATTTTGTAATGCAGTAGCATAACAATCACAGTTGCAGTTTGCAAGTGATCAATAACAGAAATCCCACAGTTCGTGGGTCCAAATATTTCTCCTCTCTCTCATTCTTTTTTCTTGCTGTTATTGTTTGTTCTTCATTTTTCATTACCATTACGTATTATATTGTGTGTTTGTTCATCAATCTTTAGATCAAGATTGAAGGGGAATTACCATAGGGTGTGGTGAATTTTCAACATCTGGTATCTAGAGCTTCGGTTGAGAGATTCAATGAAGGAAGATCGTGATGGCGATGAACTATCTGAACGGGAACTTTCCGACGACCCTACAAATTCTCAAGAAAGATAATTTTGAGAATTGGTGCAAGCAGATCAAGGTGATTTTCTGTTATCAAGATCTTTGGGATCTTGTGAAGGAAGAAGTAACACCGCTTAGGGAGAACGCATCAAGAAAAGACTGCACATAAAATGTGAAGAAGAAAGATTATAAAGCACTCTTTATAATCCACCAGTGTGTTGATCCAGATAACTTTGAAAAAGTTAGTGATATTGATTCAGCAAAGGAGGCATGGGAGATTCTTGAAAAGTCGTTTGGAGGCGCAAAAAAGGTGAAAGAGGTGAGGTTACAAACTCATAAAAGAACCTATGAGTTGCTTCAGATGGAAGACAACGAAAGTATTACAGATTTCTTCACTAGAGATACAAAGCTGGTGAATCAAATCAAGATATGTGGAGAGGTGTTGACATCAAGATCAGTTGTTGCAAAGATCTTGAGGTCATTAGCTCCAAAGTTCAACCACGTGGTAGTTGCCATAAAAGAGTCGAAAGATTTGTCAGTATTGACGAAGGAAGAGCTTCAAGGGACTCTTGAGTCTCATGAACAATGGATGGCTGAAAGAGATGCAGGAAAGTCAAAAAGTGATATGGCTTTGCAGGCGCAGTCAGAAAAGGAAAGAAAAGGCAAAGGAAACGTGAATGACAACAAAGGTAGATGAAGCTACAATTCGACTCAGAAGAAACCCTGGAACCAAGGTAACCAAAGAGGTGGTGCTGCAGGTAAAGGAATAGGAGGTAGTCGAAAGTCAGACAAAAGTCACATTCAATGTTTCAATTGTCAGAAGTATGGCCACTATGTTAGTGATTGTCCAGAAAGGAAGAGAAATCAAGAGACTGATACAAAGCTGGCGAAACATGAAGAAGAGGAGACGTTGTTAATGCTTACAACAAGAGATGAAGAGAGATTCCAAGATCAGTGGTACTTGGACTCAGGATGCTCATCACACATGATTGGAAGGAAAGATTGGTTTGTTAACATGAAGCCCTCGTCGAAGAACACGGTGAAGTTTGCAAATGACAACACTCTAGCAGCTGAAGGTGTTGGTGATGTTCTGATTATGAGGAAAGATGGCAAAAGGTCAACAATTTCCAATGTTTTGTACATACCAAGCATGAAGAGTAATTTGCTCAGTATAGGGCAGCTTGTCGAAAAGAACTACAAGGTAGTTGTCGAAGACAAGATGATGAGAGTTCTTGACGCAGGTGGTAGGTTAATCTTGAAGGCTCCAATGTCTCAGAATAGGACCTTCAAGATTGAACTCAATGTGATGGAGCACAAATATCTAGCAACTGCAGCCAGCAGAGATGAGTGGTTATGGCATTTTCGACTAGGCCATCTCAACTTCAATGACATCAGAAAGTTGAAGAGAAGAAATATGGTTTCAGGATTACCAGAAATCGACATTCCAAGTGAAGTCTGTGAAGAGTGTGTTCAGTCGAAACAACACAAGAGTAGCTTCAGCAAGGATGCAGGAAGGAAGTCTAAGGCAATTCTTGAAGTCATATATTCTGATGTATGTGGTCCAATCCAGGTGGATTCGATTCGTGGCAATAGATACTTTGTCACGTTTATAGATGATTATAGTCGAAAGGTGTGGACTTACCTCATCAAGAAGTAAAGTGATGTGATTGAGGTATTTTCTAGATTCAAGTCCATGGTCGAAAGACAGAGTGGTCGAAAGCTGAAAATTCTGAGGACTAATGGTGGTGGAGAGTATGTGTCGAAAGAGTTCGATGCATTATGTGAAAAAGAAGAGATTGTGCATGAGGTGGTGCCACCCTACACTCCACAGCAAAATGGGATTGCAGAACGCAAGAACAGAACCATCATGAACATGGTGAGAAGTATGTTGAATGGAAAGCATTTACCCAAAGAATTATGGGGAGAAGCAGTTTCGACAGCAACATATTTTTGAACAGATGTCCGGCGAAGAAGTTTGAAGGAATCACACCAGAAGAATGTTGGTCTGGTATCAATCCTAATCTCAGTCACTTGAAGGTGTTTGGATATATAGCACATAGACATGTGCCAGATCAGTTGAGAAGGAAGCTTGATGACAAGTCGAATCAGATGATCTTGATAGGATATCATTCAACTAGAGGTTACAAGTTGTTCGACCCAGTGAATAAGCAGGTAGTGATCAGCAGGGACGTGATCATAGATGAGCTTAAAGAATGGGATTGGACTGAGAATACCAAGAAGGATTCAGTGAGAATCTCTTGTGAAAAACCAGCCACTGAATTCGAAAGAGAAGTTCGACAGGAACCAGTTGCAAATGAAGCAGGTTCAAGCAGACCTCGACGAACAGACACATGCCTGCAAGGTTGCAAGAATGTGTAATTACATAAGATGATGTGGTTGATGAAGAGGGTGAGCTGGTACATTATACTTTCGACGCAGATGTCGAACCAGTCAATACAGTTGAGGCATTGAAAGATTCGAAGTGGGTGAAAGCAATGAATGAAGAGTTGGAGTTCATCGAAGTCAACAATACTTGGTCACTTGTCGAATTGCCTCAAGGCAAGAAGCCAATTGATTTGAAGTGGGTTTACAAGGTGAAGGTAAATCCTAAAGGAGAAGTAACTCGACACAAGGCGAGACTTGTGGCGAAAGGATTTCTTCAGAAAGAAGGAATCGACTTCGATGAAGTGTTCGCACCTGTTGCTAGGATCGAAACAATCAGGTTGGTTGTTGGTCTAGCAAATATGAACAATTGGCACACATGTTAGATGGGCGTGAAGTGTGCATTCCTTAATGGCCCCTTAGACGAAGAAGTTTATGTTGCGCAACCAGCTGGGTTTGTGAAACAAGGCGAAGAAAGAAAGGTGTACATGCTGCATAAAGCCCTGTATGGACTTAATCAAGCTCCAAGATCTTGGAATAAGAAAATCGACAGCTTCTTAATGGAAAAGGAATTTGTGAACTGCACAACTGAGCATGGAGTATATGTAAGAAGAAGCAATGGTGAATTGCTTATGCTATGTCTCTATGTCGATGATTTGTTGATAACAGGGAGTTGCAAGAAGGAGATCGAAGATTTCAAACATGACCTAAGTGAGGAGTTTGAAATGTCAGACTTGGGAAATCTCTCATATTTCCTTGGCATCGAATTCTACAAGACTAGTAGAGGTTTGATGATGCACCAAAGAAGATATGCAGGCGAAATACTCAAGAGATTTGAGATGCAAGATTGTAATCCAACTTCGACTCCAGTTGAGCCCAGATTGCAACTGTCGAAGGATTCAGTTGAAGATGATGTCGACCCAACCCAATACAAAAGACTTATTGGATCACTTAGATACCTTTGTCACACAAGGCCTGACTTAGCATACAGTGTTGGTATGGTAAGTAGATTCATGCAGAAGCCAAAGGTATCACACCTAACAGCGACGAAGAGGATACTGAGGTATCTGAAAGGAACTCTCGACTATGGCATTTTGTTTCCTGCAACTGATGAAGGAAAAAAATGCAAGTTAGTGGGATACACTGACTCTAACCGGTGTAGTGATGCTGAGGATCGAAAATCCACAGCTGGATATGTGTTTATGTTAGGTGGTGCACCAATTGCTTGGAGTTTGAGAAAGGAACCAGTAGTGGCATTGTCATCGTACGAAGCAGAATATATAGCTGCTTCTCTTTGTGCATGTCAAGCAACATGGATGGTGAACTTGGTCGAAGAAATTACAGGGAAGAATTATGGAGCAATTACCATGAAGATAGACAGCATGTCAGCTATCAACTTGGCGAAGAATCCAATAGCTCACGGTCGAAGCAAGCACATCGAAATGAGGTTCCATTATCTTCGAGAGCATGTAGCAGAAGGGAAGATGAAGTTGGAACACTGCAGAACTGAGAATCAGATTGCATATATCATGACGAAGGGAGTGCAAGTTGAAGCCTTCAGAAGACTAAGAGCCATAATGAATGTAGATAGTTTAGACACAATGAATTAGGTGGTGTGTTAAATGTAATTCATAGTGTGTCGAAGTCGAAGGACTGAAGCTGTGTGTCAAAACAGTATGTTTCACACAGATTTGTTTTAGATTTGATTTGGATATTTTAGGCCTTTAGAGTTTTGGGCCTTTGTAAATCTGAAACTATAAATAGGGAGAATTCCTTGTATTTTGTAATGCATTAGCATAACAATCACAGTTGCAGTTTGCAAGTGATCAATAACAGAAATCCCACAGTTCGTGGGTAATCATTTTTCTCCAAATATTTCTCCTCTCTCTCATTCTTCTTTCTTGTTGTTATTGTTTGTTCTTCATTTTTCATTACCATTACGTATCATATTGTGGGTTTGTTCATCAATCTTGAGATCAAGATTGAAGGGGAATTACCATAGGTGTGGTGAATTTCCAACAATAGGAAGAAGATTCGAATCATTACCTGAGCAAAGCTCCAATTAGACGTAAGTACTCTGATTCAAATTCTTCTACATCCTCTACGTATCGCTTTGCAGATTACATCGTGAATCCATTCATTTTCACTTTGTGTTATCAGTGGTAGACGGTAATTAGTAGGGAGGCAAAAATATCCGTACCCGCGGATATCCGTGGATAAAATCCGTCACGGATATGGGACGGGTAACTTAATGGATATTCATGGATAAAATAAATGGATATTTAAATATCTGTTTTTAAATAGATATGGATATGCGTTTTATGATATCCGTACCCGCAGATATCCATTTCCGTTAATAAATTATAAAAATTATTTAAAAAAAATATCATTAGTTTATTATACATTATCTTTTCATATTCTAAAATAAATAGTCTTATTATATTTCTTTCTTTTTTTAAATTTTCTTTGAAGAAAACCTTTCACATTTCATTCAAATTCTATTAGTCATTTCATATTTAAACTCTTCAATACTTCATACCCCACTTTAACAATTTCACAGTCCAGCCAACTAGTGTTGTCATTCCTCTATCGAACCAGTGTCTCCCTGCCTACTCCTCTGTCGTTCGTTTTTCCATCATAACTCACAATCACAATATATTTTATTTGTTTGCTTAAAATGAAATGTATGGATATTATGTTTGGATCTAATTATATTTTGGTGAATGATAAGTGCAAAATGTACCTATTTTTGTATATAAGTTTTGTTGCACTTATCTATACTTTTTGGTAATATCATTCGAATAAACCCCGATTTGTTTATAAATACGTTTAGTTTACGTTTTAGTGTATATATTGTGTATCGTGTAAATATCAATGAGTTTAATTGATTTTCTCTCATTTTTACAGGTATTCAATCAAGGATATCTTTCCATTGTTGTATAGAGCATTGAATAAGCTTTCCAGCGCTTCAAACCGTGCGTCAATCAGAGTTACGGTTCAAAAGTTACGAATAAAACAGTGCATGATTTTTGGCTGTTATGTCAAATTCGCCTCATGCTCGCCAGGCGAATTAGTGGCGAGTCATACAGCCAGAAACGTGGAAAAAAAAGGCCAGAATAAGCCGCCTAACTCGCCAGGCGAATCCGAATTTCGCCAAGCGAATTTGCCTGGACAGAAACACCATATTAGGCATAAAAACACAATTTTTTAGGTATGTTTTTGGGGGAACTTTCTCCCAACTTCATCAAACATGTTTTAGGAGTAGATTAGCTTAGAAACAACATTGGATGATGCATATTGATGATTCGGAGTCGAATTTGCTTCGATCGACTTTGACACGCCGTGAGAAGTTTGGTTTTTCTCCTTTCTTCTCTTTGTGTTCTCTTTTGTTGATGTTTGGTATGTAAATCTCTTGATACCTATTGTATTTCATCTAATCTATGTGTATGAATATGTTTTGATTCTCTATTGATTGTTTGTCTTTGATTGATTATTTGTGGGTCGTGACAAAACCTATATCGAATCGTTAATCTTAGATTTTCATCTGTCAATGAGCAAGCTTTTGACAGGGGTTGGTGAATTGATATTCATGGTATCTTTTGTTGTATTGTGTTGATTAAGTAGCATGGGTAGCATGAGTAAGATCGATACGGTATTGCGAGGATGCGTGACAATAGTGATGAAGAACGACATTCGTATACAGTTGGTAAATTAGTTGAATGCAGGGTTAATCATATGTTTGTATTCTGATCAGGGCTTTGTATATGAATTACTCATGAGTTTGGCATGGATGTTATAGTAATATTTGTTTTGTCTGAACTCTAGAGATAGATTTAGACTTAACACTTGCGTGAGTATCAGTTCTTACTTCTCTGTGTTGTTGAGTTGCGTGAGACATCACCAATGAGACAATACCGTTGTTCTCTCGACATTGCGTTAGACATAACCTCTGTTGTGAGTGATACATGAGGGTATTAGACGAATGAGTGATTTGTGTATGAAATGGTCGGAAGAATGCATGTGTTATTGAGTGATCTCTATTGAGTTTCTTTCCTCCGAAGAATGTGTTATTGTTATTTACTTGCTTTTTGTTCCTTTAATTTTCCGCATTTGCTTTTGGTTCGCTTTAAACCAGAACTTTTGATTCATGAGCTTAGAAATATAGAAACCGTTGAATGGCATTCTTTCCCTCGCACTGATCCTTGTGGAGAACGACAAAACTGGGTTACTTATATATTTTTGCTTGCCCTATTCTGCAACCAACAAATTGGCGCCGTTGCCGGGGATTGTTAGTTGATATTGCAAGCATTGCGATAGTTGAGTTATTGTAAGCTGTTACCACTTTATCTTGAACTTGTTAATCTGTTTGTTTAGTGTGCAGACTTAGTTTATGCGAGGGAAACTACCGGCGGACCAACTTCTTTTCGATCTTGAGATTGAGAGAACCGCTCGTAGAATCAATAACGAACTAGAAGAAGGAGGCAGCTAGCGAAACAGAGGCGAGAACAAGAGGAAAGTACTTCTACACCACCACCATTTCCACAAATACTTCCAGTTATGGAGGGAGATCCACCACCACCACCACCACCTGTTTCTAGGCCATGTACAAATAGTCTGAGGCACAATGCTCAGTTCGCTCGCCATGCACATAACGGTCGTCATGCTGAAATGAAGACCGAAATTCTGCAACTGTTATATCAAAGTCCATTTATGGGTATGGATCATGAAGATCCTTTCACCCATTTGACAAAATTTTATGAAATAGCGGGAGCGACTGGTGCACCGGAAGCAGAAGAGGAATCTCTGTTCAAGAGACTATTCCCGCATTCTCTCATTGGGAAGGCCAAGGAATGGTACCTTGATCAGTCAACTGCCATAATGACGGATTGGAATGCATTGGACGAGAAATTTTTGGAGAGATTTTTTCCTCACACTCGGTTTATGGAAGCAAAGACCGCCATCGCGGTATTCACACAAGGAGCAAATGAATCTCTCAACGAAGCTTGGGAGAGGTTCAAATCAATGTTACGAAAGTGCAAAGGCCATGGTTTTGATGAATTGTCACAAATTCATATCTTTAGAAATGGGCTGCAACTTGTACACAAAACCTTGTTGGATGCTACCGCCGGTGGATCCTTGTTAAGCAAAACTGCAGCGGAAGCCACAGCTATCATTGATAAAATGGCCTTGAACGATCATCAAGGTAGTCACAATCGTGGACCTTCTCAACGAACTCCGGGAGTGTTGGAATTAGGAACAAGCAATGCTATCCTTGCACAGAACAAATTATTATCACAACAGGTTGAGTTGTTAACTAAGCAAATGTCTAAGCTGTCGCAACAATTCAAAGAGATGCATGAATCTTCAAGTAAAAATGTGCAAGTGTTAGTGTGTGAATTATGTCGAGGTGACCATCCGACCGGTTATTGTCCTCCCGTTGTGGAGGAAGCAAATTACGCGGGAAATCAAGGTTACCAACCCCGACCTCCGTATCAACAAGGCAACCAAGGTTACCAACAAAGGCCTAACCAAGGGTATCAACAACAATGGAGACCGCAAGAAGCCGGACCATCAAACCGTCAACAATATCAAAATTACACTCAACCTCCGCAAGCTCCCGTTGGAAATACAAAGATGGAAGACACTCTTACACAATTTATGCAAATGGCAATCTCAAATCAAAAGAATACCGATGCCGCCATAAGGAATCTTGAAACACAAGTCGGGCAATTATCAAAACAATTGGCCGACCAACAAAAAGGGCCCTTTACGGCAAATACGCTTCCGAATCCAAAGGATTGTAAAGCAATTCTCACAAGAAGTGGTAGAGAGATTGACATGGGTGTAGGTAAAAGAGTTGTGGAGGAGGAGGTTGTAGTTGAAAAAGAAAATGATAGGGAAGAGATTGAAGTAGAAAAAAATGTTGAGGGTGTGTTAGTAGAAAATGAGATAGAAAAAAATGAGAAAGAAAAAAGTGAGAATGAGAAAAAAATAGAGAGTGAAGAAAGAGTGAAAAGAATTAAGAAGGGAAAAGAGCCGGTGAACAATATTCTGATTTAAAATCTACCATATCCGCATGCCCCTACAAAGAAAGATAGTGCACGGTACTATTCTCGCTTTATGGATATCTTCAAGCAATTACAAATAAATATTCCATTTTCCGAGGATTTGGAGCAAATGCCTAAATATGCAAAATTCATGAAGGATATCCTCACAAAGAAAAAGAGGTATTCGGACCAAGAGACGATTATGGTAGATGCAAGTTGTAGTGCCATCATTCAACGGACTCTCCCGAGGAAAGAATGTGATCCGGGACGAGTTACATTGCCGGTTACGATAGGAAACATGTATGTGGGCAATGGATTGATTGATTTGGGTTCTAGCATTAATTTGATACCATTGTCGATTGTGAAATGGTTAGGACACATGGAATTAAGGTCCACTCAAATGACGTTGCAACTCACCGATAAATCCACTACCCGTCTGCACGGTGTAGCGGAAGACGTGTTGGTCAAAGTGGACAAATTTTTGTTTCCGATTGATTTTGTTGTAATTGAAATGGAGGAGGATGAAGATGCACCCTTGATTCTTGGAAGGCCTTTCATGAAAACTACATGTATGGCAATTGACATGGACGATGGTCTCATGAAAGTGAGAGTCCAAGATGAAGAGGTGTGTTTCAATCTTTACGATGTCATGAAGCACAAGAAGGATAAGGGTGATTGTTTCCGAATCGATGTAACGGAGGAAGCAAGTTTGGAAGTTACAAAGCAAATTCATATCATTGATACTTTTCAAAGAGCTTTGGATGAATCCTTGGAAGTATTCTCGGTGGAAGAAGAGCAAGCTCTTGAAGAATGTTTGTTGGAGCTTGAAGCTTTGGAAGAATTGCAACCGTGGGAGTATGAAGAGGAAATTCTAAAAAAAGAGGTAAATGATGAACCTTCCAAACTTGAGCTGAAAGTGTTACCTTCCACATTGAAGTATGCTTTTCTCGATGACGGTGGTAATAAACCGGTTATCATAAGTAGTGTTTTGTCTGAAAATGAGGAAAGCCGCTTAATTCAAGTATTGAAGAAAAATCAAGATGCAATGGGATGGACGTTGTCCGATCTCAAAGGCATAAGCCCTTCGTATTGCATGCATAGTATATTCATGGAGGAGGACTTCAAACCGGTTGCTCAACCTCAACGCCGCTTAAATCCTATCATGAAAGAAGTGGTTAGGAAGGAAGTGGTGAAAATGTTGGATGCCGGAATGATTTATCCTATTTCAGACAGCCCGTGGGTTAGTCCCGTGCATGTGGTACCAAAAAAAGGAGGATTAACGGTGGTCCGAAACGAGAACAATGAGCTTATACCAACAAAGACCGTAACCGGGTGGAGAATGTGTATCGACTACCGTAGGTTAAACAAGGCTACGAGAAAAGATCACTTCCCTCTACCTTTTATGGATCAAATGCTCGAGAGGCTTTCCGGTCAACAATTTTACTATTTTTTGGATGGATATTCGGGTTACAACCAAATAATTGTGATCCCGGATGATCATGAAAAAACAGCTTTTACATGTCCGTTTGGAATCTTCGCTTATAGGAGGATGCCTTTTGGATTATGTAATGCACCGGCAACTTTTCAGCGGTGTATGCAAGCTATCTTCTCTGATTTGATCGAAAAGACTATCGAGGTTTTTATGGATGACTTCTCCGTTTTTGGGCAATCGTTTGATTTGTGCTTGAAAAATTTGGAAACGGTGTTAGAACGGTGCGTGGAGACTAACTTGGTCCTTAATTGGGAAAAATGCAACTTTATGGTGAAAGAGGGAATTGTGCTCGGTCACAAAGTTTCCTCAAAAGGCCTTGAAGTTGATAAAGCCAAAGTGGATGTCATAGAGAAATTACCACCGCCGATGAATGTCAAAGGTATAAGAAGCTTTCTTGGACATGTCGGTTTCTACCGAAGGTTTATTAAGGACTTCGCGAAGGTCGCAAAGCCGTTGAGCAACTTGCTTGTCCAAGGTAAGATTTTTGACTTTGACGAGTCTTGTCTTTTCGCTTTTAATTTTCTGAAAAAGAGTTTAACAACCTCACCGATAATCGTTGCACCAAACTGGAAATTGGATTTTGAATTAATGTGCGATGCTAGCCATTATGCAGTTGGGGCTGTTTTGGGTCAAAGGAAAACGAAAGTTTTCCACGCTATACATTATGCGAGCAAGGTTTTAAACGAGGCTCAAATTAACTATGCAACAACTGAAAAAGAGTTGCTTGCTATAGTGTATGCGTTGGAAAAATTTCGTACCTATTTGATTGGTTCACGTGTCATCGTTTACACGGACCATTCGGCTATAAGGTATCTGCTCACCAAGCCTGATTCAAAACAGAGGCTGATTCGGTGGATCCTTTTGTTACAAGAATTTGATCTTGAAATTCGTGACAAAAGGGGATCCGAAAATTTGGTGGCGGATCACTTATCCCGCCTAGTCAACGTTGACGTGACCAAGAATGAATTTGAGGTAAAAGAGGAGTTCCCAGATGAGAAATTATTTAAAGTGCAGGTTAGACCGTGGTTCGCCGACATGGCTAACCACAAAGCCACCGGATTGATACCGGACGGTCTAACGCACCACCAAAAACAGAAATTTTTGTCTGACGCCAAGTCATTTGTATGGGATGAACCCCATTTATTTAAACTTGGTGTCGACAACCTCCTCAGAAGGTGTGTGTCAGTGGAGGAAGCCACAAATATTCTGTGGCATGCTCCACTAAAGTCCTTTAATCGGGCTTTTATTAGTCGTCCTTATTCAAAGATGCGCATGCGCATGCCCTTAGTTGTGACAAGTGCCAGAGGAGTGGAGGAATTTCACGGTGGCACGAGATGCCTTTACAGAATATGTTGGAAATCGAAGTTTTTGACTTTTGGGGTATCGAATTTGTCGGTCCATTCCCATCTTCCTTTTCCAATGAATATATTTTGGTCGCCGTTGATTATGTGTCTAAGTGGGTGGAGGCGATAGCTTGTGCTAAAGCCGACGGGAAAACGGTTGTCAAATTTTTGAAAAAGAACATTTTTGCGCGTTTTGGTACTCCTAGAGTGTTAATAAGTGATGGAGGTTGTCACTTCTGTAACACTCAGCTTGACAAAGCTTTGGAGTAGTATGGTGTTAAGCACAAGGTTGCCACACCATATCATCCTCAGGCTAATGGTCAAGCGGAGGTATCCAAACGTGAGATAAAACGTATTTTGGAGAAAACTGTCTCGGCCTCGAGAAAAGATTGGGCCAATAAACTGGATGATGCGTTGTGGGCTTATCGGACCGCTTTCAAGGCTCCAATTGGTCTCACACCTTTTAAAATGGTTTATGGTAAGAATTGTCACTTACCGGTAGAGTTGGAACACAAGGCGTTTTGGGCCTTAAAATTTCTGAACTTTAATCCAACTCTTAGCGGAGAACAAAGAAAAGTGCAATTACACGAGTTGGATGAATTGCGCCTTCAGGCGTACGATTCCAACAAACTGTACAAAGAACATGTAAAGTCTTACCATGACAAAAAAATAATCATCAAACAGTTTGAGGTCGGACAGCTGGTCCTATTGTTCAATTCTCGATTAAAATTGTTTCCCGGTAAATTAAGGTCCAAATGGTCCGGTCCGTTTCGGATTGTGGAAATCAAGCCCTATGGAGCAATCGTAATTGAGGACACAGCGTCAAAAGAAAATTGGACAGTTAATGGAAAGAGACTGAAAATTTATCTTGGAGGAGATTTCGAGCGGTATCCCGCCATTGTTCCCTTCCGCGATCCGTGAGATTGCGGTGGACCGTCGAGCTTAGCCGACGTTAAACAAGCGCTAGTTGGGAGGCACCCCAACATTGTAAGTATTTCATCTGTTTAAATTATAAATTGTGTGTTATTAATAGTTATTTTAAAAAGTGTTAGAAAATTCTGCTCTGCACCATAGCCATGTGATAATTCTGTTTCTGGTGTAATTCGCCTGGCGAATTCAATTTCGCCAGTCTCTCGCCAGTCATTCACCTGGCGAATTTGGTGTGACCTGTCCTTTTTGTCTGCAGAGGGTAGAAGGAAAAGAATGTTTTTTTTATTTTAATTAATTGTTATTATTTTATTAGGGTCCAATAGGGACCACACACTCATCACCACTTATTTCATTCCCTTTCTCCATTTTTCCTTTCACTTTCTCGCCTGTCACTTTCTCCTCTCCCAAACCCTACACTTTTCCTTCTCCTTCTCCATCAACTTCACTTCCATTTAAGGTATGCTTACATTCTAATTGTTGTCTCCATTTTATTTATTTTTGCTTTGCTTAATTTGTTCAATTAGGGTTTAATTCACAATGGTTAGAATGTTGTTAGAAACCCTTAGGAAATGCTTGAATGTAGTAATTATTAAGTTGCAGGTGTTGGATTAGTGGGTGCCTGAGATGAATTTGTGAAACCCCCCACTGCATGTTAAATTGTTGAAAGTTTTTCAGAGCTCGCCAGACACTCGCCAGGCGAGTGAGCCGCGAGAGGTCGCCAGGTATTCGCCTGGCGAGCTTGGGGCGAATGGCAAAAATTTTTTATTTTGATTTTTTCTTATTTTTCTGTTCTGTTCTGTGTATATGTCTTATGTTTTATGCCATTACTTTCTGATGAATTTTTGTTAGTTGTTTGGGTTGTGCTGACATGAGACAACGATTCCTTTGCTTTGTGTTTTCCGTTTGTTTTTCAGATGCCGCCAAGAATCAAAGTAACCGGTGGAAAGAAACAGAAGATGGCTGCAGGAAGCGGTTCCGGGCAGCAACCTGATTTTGATCCAAGCCGGTTCTTAAGCGCAGCTTATGCTGCCCGGTACAAAATGCTTGAGGGCCGGCAGTTTCTATCCGAGAAAATATTTGATATCAACCCGGTGGGTCCGTACCGTAAGTTGGCCAAGATTTTCGACAACAAAAAGTGGGGACATCTCATTAATCCTTTGGAGGCACTTAACTACGAGATGGTGCATGAATTCTACGCAAATGCTCTCGAATTCCCAGAAACTCAGGGAGATATGCAGGTGTTCCGCTACATCACGTACGTCCGTGGCAAGGAAATCAGGTTTGATCGTGAAGACATCAATGTCCTTTTTGGGAAGCCAAGTTCGTTGGGAATGTTCGAGAAGGATGCCTATACTAAGGAGCTTGGCACACATCTTGATCATGATAAGATTTCCAGGACCATTTTGTTTCCTGGAAAAAGTGTGGAAAGAAACGCAGTGGGTGATCCTATCCGTTATCGGAGAGAGGACATGCCTCTGGATGTGCAAGCTGTTCTTCTTCTAATTCTCCACAACATTAAGCCCAAATCGCACCGTTCTTCGATTCCGCCTGAGGTTGGCCTCCTTCTTTATTACATCATGGAAGATAAAGAGGTTGATGTTGCTCGGATCATTGCGTCTGAAATGAAAATTTTACGCGACGCCCCGAGGTACATGCTACTGCCCCAATTATTTTCCCTTGTTTTGTCACAGCTCTTTGTCTCAAAAAGTGGATCATGATGCCTGATGTGATTAACGAGAAAAGGAGGGGGTGATTAGTGATGATTATATTGAGAGGTATTGTAAGAACAAACTGATTGAGAAGAGGAAGGGTTCGAGTGTTGGTCAGTTATCCCGTGAGCATCCTAGTGAGCAGCCTTGTGAGCAGCCCGAGGTTCTTGATTATTCGACATGGGATCCTAGAATGCGGGCTGCATTCAATTACACTTGGGATATGGCTGAGGCTTATCAGAGATCATCCGAGTTCAATTTCAATTGCATGCAGCAGCTGTACCAGTTTCAAACCACTCCGCGGGAGGTTGTTCCTTTTCCTACTAGGACGGACTATGATCATTATGCAAACTGGCCTGTGGACAGGCGTCCTTTCTTTTCAGGGGGGGTGGTTCAACTGGAGCTGTTGATGCTGGGGGTGATGGTGGAGCTGATGATGATGATGATGATGGTGGTGACGAGATGCAGGATGATCTCCATGATTTGGTTAATTAGCGGAGGCGTTAAAGTGAAGGATTTTATTTTATTGCGTTTTTAAGAATTTTATTTTTAGAATTTTATTTTCAGTTTTTAAATGACAGTTAGTATTTTATTTTCAGTTCTTATATTTCAGTTAGAATTTTGGATCGCTTCGGCGAGAATTTTCGGTTGTAGTATTGTGGTTCGCTTCGGCGAGTAAAATTTTGGGTGTGTTTACACCAGTACTTATAATATTTCAGTTGGTGTGAAATTTTGTTTAGTTTAAATTCTTTTTATTTTATTTTATGTGTGTTTGCGCAAAGAAAGTAAAAATTGTCCTTAATTTTTGAAAATTTTGTGTTAGCACAAGAAGGGTGCTTTGTTAGCATTAAGCATTGATGGTGATGATAGAATTCTTGGTTGTGTGCACAATCAAAGTGTGAATGTGTTGTGTATAATTTTAGCATGATTGTGAGTTGGTGCTTTATACAATTTATGATAATGCATTATGTTGTTACTACTTGTTCATGTTTGAATCATTTAGGACAAAACCACATAAGTGAGATGCTTTCCATTGTTAACTAAAAAGAGAGTCAAGTAATCGTTGTTTTACTCGTCTTGTTCATGTTTAATCTTGTGAGTTGTTTAAATGATTGGAAACTTAGAAAGGATCAAGGCAAATTTTGAGCACTATGAGGAAAACCACCGTTCCAAAAATACTTCCGAGTAACCTTGTGAGTGTGCGCGAATTTGAAACTCCTTTTAAGCCTAAAAAGAAAGATTTTTTGTTGTGTGAATAATGAACCCGAATGTTAACATGTTATGAAGAGTTTTTAAAATGAACTGGTGGTATTGTTGAGATTGGGGGAGATTGGTTTAATTTTGAAAGGAGAAAAGAATGGTGGAAACAATGCATTTTCAAATGAATTCAATAGAAGAATAATGAAAAAGAAAAGGAAAAATCAAAGAGAAAAAAAAATAGGGGTTTAAGAAAATGAAAAGAAAAGAAAAAAAAAAAAAGAGAATGTATTGTGAGAATGAATGTTGGTGGTTCATGCAAGAAGGTTTGTGTTAAAAAGGAAAGACTCTTTGAGAAAGTTTTTTTTTTTATTCAATAGCCGTGTACATATGTCCCTTGTTTGTACCCCGACCTAATTACAACCATAAAAGTCCTTTGTGATCTTAGTTTATGCTTCTTTTGGATAACTTTGTGAGATGAATGCATGAATGATTCCGTATGTGGCACGATGGCTTGTGAGAGTGTTTTGTCCCGTGTGCAATTATGTACAAAGATTGTTAATAATAAGTCTAAGTAGGTGATTCAACTTGAGCGTGTAGGAACATGATTTTGCATTGTGTAATTTGTGTTTAGAACTTAACTCATAATTGTGCTTGGATTCTATGCAGCTTTGTGGAAATACTTTGTGCGTGTATGTGTCAAGTTTGAACCATTGGGGTTTTCGGTTGATATTGTGCTTGGAATTCTTGTTCGTTGTTGTTAACACTAATTTTTGTTTGAGGACAAACAACAAGGCAAGTTGGGGAGAGTTTGATAGGTAGCTGATTGTAAATGAATTGTAGAGTAATTTTCTGTATTTTTAAGCTGTTTTCTATGTGCCTTAAATGCGAAACTGCTTATTTTTAAGTGATTTTTGAATTAATGTTTTATTTTGGGCTATTTGATGTTTTTGTTTGTTTTGCAGCATTTTTTGTAAAAGGGACGTGGCAAAAATCGGAAGAAAACACGATGAAATGAGCAACGTCGCGTGTCTGCAACAAACAGTGAATTTACCTGGCGAATGGGTGGCGGAAGGAAAAATTCGCCAGGCGAATGTCTGGCGAGTCAGCTGGCGAATTTGTTTTCAATTGGGGTGCTCTCTGTAAGTGTTTCGCCGCTGCATTCGCCAGGCGACTTGGTGGCGAAAGTAATTCGCCTGGCGAGTTTGGAATTCGCCTGGCGAATTTCTGATTTTTTTCTCAGGTTCTTTGCACTGTTCTGGCACGTGGGCAATACTTAAAGGTTTCGCCAGGCGAATTTTGTAGCTCGCCTGGGGAATTTGGCTGGGCAGAAAGTGCTATATAGTGTGTGGTTAGATATTTTTGGACATACTTTTGGATTTATCACTCTTTTGTAACCTAAAACTTGTGTGGAGAAGGAAAGAAAACTCCATTGTTACTTATTTTTCCAAGTTCCAAGCTTTTATGCTTCAATCCTTGAATCTTTGAAGATTGAAGTTCCACAAGCTTTGCAACCTAACTTGTCATCCAAGCTACCATGAGAAGTGGTAGCTAAACACCATGTGTTGAGGTTAGAGGTAGTTGATCCTAATTTTATGTATTGCTTTTGATCTTTTGTATATGAACAAAGTCTTTGATCAATATAGATGATGTTGTTTTCTCTTAATGATCCATGTTTGAATTGTTTTGCTCTAGACATAGACTTTACCGCTCTTGACCTAACAATTTCATCTCTTAAAAACCAAACTCTAGACATAGATTTGGGATTTTCTATTCGCATTGTATTGATCTTAATGATTGTTGCTTAGATTGTTAGCGTGAGACATCATCTAACGGTCTAAACAACGGTACTCACGATTCCGCTTTAGACATAAACGTAGTCGGGAGGATACACGGTTATATTGGTCGGAAACCGAGTTCATATGCTTGATTAATCGTTTATACGTGAAAGGATTAGTGAAACCTAACCTTAACATGCTTTTATAAAACCTTTTACAAAAATCTTTGTGACAACTAAATCTTTGCTACAAGTAAATGATAACAACAATTGAAACTTTTGAAACCGTTAACTTAGAATATCACAACTATTGAACGGCAAGCATCAAATATCAAACAATCTCTGTGGATACGATAAAAACAACCCACACTATTACTCTTCTAACAGTGAATAAGAAGAAAATTAATGTGATGAAATTTTATTATTAAATTAAGAGCGAATTGTATGGATGTTATATGATAATAATTTTTTTGTGTTTTTAAAAGAAGTAAAAAGTATATTTTAAAAAAATCATAAAAAAAATATTATCAATGGATATCTGTAAATATCCACGAATACCGTAAAACCAACAGATTACCCGCTTAACAAATATCTGCATGGATATGGGGAGGATATGGATATCATACTTATCCAACAAGACGGATACAGATATCATAGTCTCCGTCCCCATGGATATCCATTTACATCTCTAGTAATTAGTGAATGACTGCATCTAGGGTTTTCCTTTGCCTTATTTGTTCATGATCATCCGAACCGGGTCAAAAAGACCCAACCCGCCCCATAACCTGGACATAGCGCCCAATGGCCTTCCACCCTTAAGTTTGGTCCCACTTCTTTCTTAGCCCAACAACACCTTCTTGTCTATTTTCTTTTTTCTTTTATTATTTCACATTCTGACTTAAATTTTTATATTATTAATTTTATTTAAATAAGTGGTTTTATTTTCTTATATCTAGTTGGTGTAGTTCAACCATTAAAAAATAAGTTAAATACAAATGAAAAATGTTTTTCTTATCTTTATAAAAAATTTAGAATTTATTCTTATCCATTTACTTTTCTTAAAAAAACACTATTTTTCTATTCTCAAATCTAAACACTTGATGTCAAGTTCATTTGTTTAATTCATGACCAAAAGTTCGAACGATTGTATATTTTATTGATTAAGAATAACTAAAATCTATGTCAGTCGTATAATCTTGAATATAGACTTTTGATCGATAAAATTGACAAAGAGGATACTTAATGAGATTGATCTCTTAGGATACATTTCGAACACTTAATCAAGATCAAATCGGTTCTTCAAATAGCATTAGATCCTAACCAATCTCAAGTTTTATTTCAATCAATGTTAAACCGATTAAATTCTTATCAAGCACTATTTCAAAAAAAAAACACGAAAGAGGAGGACCATTGGAATCTAGCATTCTAGTGGACACCTTGAGCAAGTGGTCTCAAGTCTCGCACTTTGGGGTAGCCACTCGTTCATTCTTTCGCTCCTCAAAATACCTTTAGTTAACTTGGACGAATAAGAGTCGTCAAGATCTAGCATCTTGGCACAATTCTTTGAACAATTGATTTTCATCAAACGTTCATTTTCCATTAAACAACTTTCGAGCTACTTGGACGAATAAGAGCCGTCAAGATCTAGCATATTGGCACAACTCTTCGAACAATTGATTGTCATCAAGTGTTCATTGTTCATTAAACAATTTCCATATCAACTCGGACAAATAAGGACCGTTAAGATCTAGCATCTTGACATAACCCTTTTGAGCTTTTTTTTATCGTCAAAAGCTCGTTGTCCTCAAAATGATCTTAATCATAATTTGGATGAATAAGAGCCATCAAGATCTAGCATCTTGACACAACTCTTCGAGAAATTGATTTCATGAAGCGTTCATGGTCCGTTAAACAACTTTCATTATCAACTTGAATGAATAAGAGTCGTTAGAGTCTAGCGCTCTAGCATAACTCTTTGAACATTTGCTCAAATATTCGCCAGTCACTTAACATACCTCAACCAACAACCTGTAGTACTCAGAACTACAGACGCTCTGTTTTCTCATTATTTAATGAGAATACGTAGGCACGAGGATCACAATTCTTGGCGAGCCACCTTTTTCCACCTCTTACATATGTCAATTGTCATCTTAAAACTTCCCTCCTTCTTTAAGGATAACTAAAATACTTCAAAGTATATCATACTCTTTTGAAATAAACTTGAAAGAAAAGTATTGTTAGAACCTAGCATTCTAGCATAACCCTTGAAAGATTGGTCTCAAGCCTTGCACATTGAGGTAGCCAATTATTTCTTTCTTTCATCCTTAAAACACTTAATAACAATTTGGACTAAGAGACGTTAGAGTCTAGCACTCTAGCACAACTCTTTGAACCATTGATCTTTATCAATATTTGTTGTCCAACAAATAATTTTCTCAAGCTAATCTTGAATGATAGAGAGTTTTGGAGTTTAACACTTTAACATAAACTCTTTGATCATTTGATGATCATCATTCTTAAATTACATCCAATCATACTCAAAACTCTACTTTATGGACAAATCTTGATTTTCATCAAGAGACCAAAACACCTTTAACCCTTGACCTCAAAGTCATAAGATACCTACTTTTCCCCTTGGCCTCATAGCCATTCAATCCCATCACAACTTAGAATTAGAGAGTTCTTTAACTCTATACGACCTCATACTCATTCCCCTTGGAACTTTGGCCATAGTCAATGGTTCCTCACCCGTAGTTAGGTGAACTACGATTGCTCTGATTCCATCCTCATAAGGATACGTAGGCACGAGACTGTGAAGTCTTGGCGAGCACCCTAATAATAAAAAACCTTAGGTCTCCCCTTTAATATAATAATCTAAAAACACTTCTCTATCTCTCTTTTCCCGACTAATTAAGTAGAAGATTAGAAATAACCTTAAGCTAACACTCTTTTAACCTTAACTAAATGGTTCCCGTTGAGTACAACGGACGTGAGGGGTGCCAATACCTTCCCCTTGCGTAACCGACTCCCGAACTCAGACATTGGTTGCGATGATCATATCTTATCCTTTCTTTTTAGGGGTTTTATTCGATAGTTTCCATTTCCCTCTATGGGAATAAATAAAGATCGGTGGCGACTCTGTTAAGTCCATCCTGCGGGCGTACGATTGCGCTTCGCGAGGTCGTTCTCATTTTTCGAGGTGCGACGGATGGTGACAAGTTGATTGAGAGCATTACTGCCAACACTTATCAATGGCCAGTCACTAAGGCCACTGCAAGTTCAACATAAAAGAAACCTGCTAGAGTGCATGAAGTCACTGAGACCACAACTCTTGTTGCTCAAGTGGCTCAGATCCACCAGATGATGAAGAATCTGATGAGTCCTGAAGTGACAAAGCCTTAACCAGTTAAAGTGGTTACTGGCGCTACTGAGGTTGCCTGTGTTTACTGTGGAGGACCATATTTGTTTGAAGAATGTTATGCCAATCCTTTTTTTTTTGTTAACTATGTTGGCAATCCCAACAACAAAAATAGATACAATAATCCATACAGCAACACCTACAACCCAGGATGGCGCAACCATCCCAATTTTTCATGGAGTAACAATCAAAGTCAACCGAAGTGTAGCGAACGATTTTGGACGTGGTTCTTAAGCACTACCATTCTCTTTTGGAGTGACTACAGGTCGATTCATTTTTTATCCTATTGTGAGCTGAATAAGGAAGGGAAATAGATATCTCCAATTAACCCTGCTTGCATACTGAGTTTAAACAGCGGTCTGTTAATTTACAGATGCGATCAATGTGGTGGGGCCTTTCTTTAGTTATTGCATCCTCAGGTAAAGGTAGGAATGGGATAGGATTCGGTTTAGGATATTGCTTCAGATTAATTGATGAATGGGATTTTGAGTTTTTGTTTAGTGTGCTCGCTAAGATTTTTCTTTCAATCTTATGCCTACGTATTCTCGTTTACTGAAACGAGGAATCAGAGTGATCGTAGTTCCTCCTATTCTATGGGAGGAAAAGGTGTTTTGGTGTCTTGTTCAAAGCCCTAGACGATGAAGCTAAAAGGTTGTTTGTATCTTGTTCAAAGCCCAAGATGTGAAGCTGAAAGATTTATTTGTATCTTGTTCAAAGCCCAAGATGTGAAGCTTAAAGGGTTAACTTTAGAGAGAACTTGTCGTCATCCAAAGAAGGGTTTGTCTGTTACAACTGTTTATAAAGGAGAATTACTTTAACTGGAATGTGTGAACCAGCAATGCCATATTTTCCTTTATAGGGGATTTCCAACCTGAAGTAGAAGACTTTAACTCAGTGTAGAGCAATGTTATCTTTCCTTAGGAATTTCCAGTCTGAAGGAGAAGACTTTAACTCAGTGTAGAGCAATTCTATCTTTCCTTAGACACTTCTCATACTAAAAGAGGGACATTGGCATGGATATCGATGATCCAAAGGCTTGTCACTTATAGCAATTAGATGAGGGAAAAGGAGTTATTGATGTTTCTGTACTGTGAACGAGGCACAACTTTGATGCTAAAAGGTTGATTGGATCAACCAGTGGTTTTCTTATACAAAGCCTAAGAGGAGGCTATTGGTCCAACAAGAGGAGTTTTTTATGTGTGTCTCGTACAAAGCCCAAGAGAGAGGCTAATAGGGTTGACTCAACAAGAGAATCTTTTATACTCACCAAGAGAGTGTTTTTTGTATCTCGTACAAGGCCCGAGATGGAGGCTAAAAGGTTTATTGACTCAACAAGAGAGTATTTGGTATCTCGTACAAAGCCCGAGATGAAGGCGAAAAGGTTACTGTTTCAGTTGAGTGACAGATCCTGTGTATTAATTAAGAGAAAATCAGTTCTTGTGGATTTGATTTGAGAATCGGGTGTTTCCTATTCTTTAAGGAAAAGGTAAATCTGAAGGGTATTGAGATTGTTGAAATCTGCAGATGTTTCTTGAGAATGCTTCTGAGGCTCAAGGAAAATAGACTGTCCAAGTCCAGAGTTTTATCTATTGGTACTATGTTTTGAGAAACAGTAGTAGACTCTGAGAAAGACTGATCTATTAAGATGATTAATTTCTATTCCTATACCTTTAGGAGGCCGTCGGGACAATTTGTACGAAGCCCAAGAGGAGGCTGTAAACTTTTAAGAAGCCGAGGGACAATTTGTACAAAGCCCAAGAGAAGGCTATCATTCCCGAAGGAAGAAATCATTATACGAAGCCTAAGAGGAGGCTGTGAATACTTCTAAGAAGCCGAAGGGTCCTTGTACAATGCCCAAGAGGATGCAAGGGTACTTTTAAGAAGCTCGTGGGTCTGAAGAAACTCAAGAGATACAATTCACCGAGAAGAGATCATCTCTGGGGGAATAGAGTTTCTTGACAAGTTCTAGTAGTGACAGTCTGAGAAAAGGTTCACCGGGAATACTGCCTTTCTCTTTGTTCCATATTGATTTACCCCAAGAGAAGGGAAGACTGTATCTGGAGATCCTAAGTGGGATTAATGTTTGACTATTTTAAAGAGAGAGTAATAAATGGCTTTACCTAGTTCTTGACGTAGTTGCAGGGGAAACTCTAAATATCTATACTATTATTACACAGTAGATATGAGTTTATGAAAGAAGACTTACAGTGAAACAGCCCCACAATACAGTTATATGTATATGAAAGCGGGAAATGAAAGCTGATAAACAATTACTTGGTTGTAGTGCTTCCATGTTGTTTGTTAGTTGTTCAACAAAGAAAGATTGAAAACAACAATATATTTCAAAATCAAAAGAGAAAGTGATTTTAAAAGAAAGTTTTGGGATTTACAGCTCAAGGAGAGACCCAGGGGTTTGAAAAAAAGGCGACGATCGCGCCGTTTATTTGGAAATGTACAGAGGGACTTATACAATAAGTGAGGTCCAAAATGATCTTATGTACAAGAGGATTGGGTCTTACACTCTATTAGAGGCCCAAAAAGTGTTTGTATGGGGCTTATAACATAAGGGTATGCCCAGATGAAATTTAAAAAAAGACGACGATCGCGCCGAAATTTCTGAAACGGTATCGGGACTTATACAATGCATTGAGGCCCAAAAATTTGTTTTTTTACAAGGGATGGGACTTACACTCTATCAAGAGGCCCAAAAATATTATTTTAAAAGAAAAGTGGGACTTACAACACAAGGGTAGGCCCAGATGATTTGTTCTAAACGGGCGATGATCGCACCGAACTTTTGAAATACAACGGGACTTATACAATAAGTGAGGCCCAAAAATGGTTTTGTATTTACAAAGGATTGGGTTTTACACTCTAATAGAGGCCCAAAAAGTGTTGAATGAGGCTTATAGCTCAAGGAGAGGCCCAGGTGATTTTATTTGAAAATGGAGATCGCGCCAAAGTTTTTGAAAACACTGTGGGTCTTATACAATGACTGAGGCCCAATTGTTTTTGGTTTCAAAGAAGGATTAGGTCTTACACTCTATTAGAGGCCCAAAAAGTGTTGAAAATGATTTAGGAAGTTTGAATTAATCAAAACCCTAATTTGTTTTCAAATTATATTTTAATTAAATAAAGATTTAATTAAAATAACCAAAATTGTTTTAACATGTGGAAAACAAATTGTGATCTTGGATTGATGTTTCATAAATCAAATTTTATCATGTAAAATGATTAGAAATCATTAAACTTCACAAAAATCATGAAGAAAAAATATTTAAAATGTCAAAAAACAATTAAAATATTAATTCTTTACAAAAATATTAACTATATAAAATAAATAATATTTTTGGGATTTTTTTGGTAAAATAAAATATTTAAACATTTTTGTGAATTATTAAAAAAAGAATCAACTCAAAATCATTAAAACTCAGAGAGAAATTAATTTTTGAATCAATTAAACAAAAATCACAAAATTTCAAATATTTGAATTTAAAAAAGGGCGCCAAGAACACCAAGAACACGCGCGTGTTCTGGGTTTTGCCCAGATTTGCAATTTCCTTCGAATCTCACTGAATCCTTGATGAAATCATGCAATCCACATACCAATCAACTCGTTTCAACCTCACGATCATGTCTATGGTCTTTAATTTCATTTAAATTAAACACACAACAAGAAATCAAAACAAATCATGAAGAACCCTAATTCTGGCCTGAAGGTTGAGATTTCTCATACACGATCCAAACAATGCAATTGATGGAGGGGAAACATTCTAAACATGATTATGAATGATTGGCAAAAGTATTGTGCAGCAAAATATGCATGAATCATGACATGACCAAGTTTAGGCTTACCTTCAAGTCGTGACAGCAAGAGCAATTTGATTTTTGAGTTGGAGGTGTTACAGATGAATTATGATGATCTGAACAGCTCCCCTACACCCTATGGAGTGTGTTTGAATGCTTGGACTTGATTGAAAATGGCTGGATCACTGTATGGTATCTCAACTACAACTTAGTTAAAACCTTGAGAAATTGACTGGTGATTTTGTGAAATCAGTGTTCCAGATGTTGTTTAAGTGTTTGATCATCTCATATATGATGTATATGAGGTGTGTGAGTGATTGGTTTGGTTGGAATTGCTCTCAAACTTAAAACCCGATAGTGACTTGCTAAGAAAGGCATTTTTGAGAGTGAAGAAGTGATTTTGAGAAAGCCATCTGTTTCATAGCTTTGGTGTACTCAAATTGATCAGAAATGAGCTCTATTTATAGTAGAGCAAGTTTGTTTTGCAAGTAATAGTGAATGGCAACTGCTGCAGAAGTTGGTTCAATGTTGGCCAATGAGAATTCAAGTCTCCCATAGCCATTGACTTGAGCATAGTATACAGGCTGCTGGTTCCCTTGGTCTTGGATAAGTCTTGACTGAATTCAATGGCAGTTGTGTCAGTACATGCCACCTCTTAGCATCAATTGAATGCTTGAATCCAAAATTTGGTTTTGTCCCTCTTTTAGGGATTTCTAGCTATGTTATGCTACTTCTTGTTCCAAGGACTTTGGAGGCTTGGGATCAGAGTTGTCCCCTTTGGATTTGATCCTAAGATGTGTCCAAGATGATGACAAGGCTTGGAATTGCACAATTATGGCAAATCGAGCAAAAGAGCAAAATCTGCCTTGTCTTGGCAGCTTTCATGAAGGCATGTTGGCATTATCATATCTCATGGCTCAAGTGGAGTTTGATGATGTTCTTGAGCATTTTGGAAAGCCCTCATATCCTATTTTAATATGATGTCCATGTTTGGTTTTGAAACAATTTGCATTTGGTTGAAAACTTCCTCTACATTTTGGAAAAATTAGGCAGATTTTGACTTAGTGAAAATTTCACTAAGTGTTGGAAAAAATGACCTTTCTTGATTTTGATCAATCCATTTCTCAAATTCCATGAGGAATTTGGAAAGAAGTCATACGGAAGCTTTTGTTAAGGGCAATGAGACCTACACATCAAGCTTTGAATGGGGCAAAATGGCCTTGTGGTTTGGGAGTTATGATCCTCCAAAGTTGGTACCCTTGTCACTTTTTTTTATAACTTAGAAATTTTTCTAAGTTTTAATGGTTACCCCTTTTACAAGTTATCCCATTTTCTTTGATTTTTCTTGATGAATGATGATTTCAATCATACATTAACATCATTTTAGGGTTAAAAAACCATTTTTAAGAAAAATTTCAAAAAGTCAAAGTTTGACTTTTGTGCACAGTTGACTTTTTATCAGATGAATTCCAAACTGTACAATCCTCTATGAAATCATGTCCTTGACCTAAATAAAACTTTATGGACATGTTCCATGGGTGTTATAGGGTATATTGAATCATGTCTTAGGGTTTGGGAGCATGTCCTGATTAAAAGTCAAAGCTACAGTTGACTTTTCCTGCAAAACCCTAATTGTGGTTCAGATGAAATTGAGACTTGTTGCTCAAGCTTCTTGGATCAATACATTGTTGAAAATGGATCAATATAGTATATTGGAGACCTTCAAATCCTCTCTTGAGGTCTTGGCTCTTGATTTGTCCCAAAAGTCAACTTAGGGGTGAATTAGTTCAAGAAACCCTAATTCCTGATTTTCACTGTATGCATCCCTTGAGTCCAAATTGACTTGATGATTGGGTTCATGATATCCCTTGGAGCATCATAAGTTATGTTTTGAAGCATTGGCTCATGCCAAGATGAAATATTTCATCTGGAGGCCTTGGTCGACCAAAACCCTAATTTGGTGACACTGGCGATCTTGAGGCTTAATCCACTTAGAATGCTGAAGTCTTGTGCTTGATTCTTGAAGTGGGAGTCCTTTTGATCCTTTGTGGATGTTTGAGAGTGTAGACAAGTTCAAGATCATGTCATTCCTTGATTGATCCTTTGTCTAAGACTCTGAGAGGGCTTAAAACCCTAATTCTGATTGTAGTAGATGTTCAACAATTCCTTGAGGAGATTGGTGAGGCAAAGAGATATACCCATATTGTAATGATGATTTGTACAAAGATGGGAATCTAAGTGGTCAAAATTTGGGGTATGACAGATGCCCCTATTTAATCTTCTTGGACCTGAAGGTGCGAATGGAGAAGGTATTCGGACATTCGGGGTGCAAGAGGATAAAATATCGGAATACCCAAAATTTTGATGGTGTCTATGAATGGTAGCTTACGCATTCATCTTCTTTTGCTAAGAATTGATGCTTAGAAAAGGTAAACCTCCCCTCGATACTGGTTTCTTACCAAGGAACTGGTCTCAGTTTCTTTTGTCAATAAACTTCCCCGCGAACTTAGTTTCCTACCAAAGAACTGGTCTCAATTTCTGAAATAAACTTCCCCGCGATCTTGGTTTCCTACCAAAGAACTGGTCTCAATTTCTTCTTGTCGAGTCTTTCCCTTTAAAAGGGACGCTATTTGTAGCGGTTTTCATCAAACTTCTCGCCGAATTTTCCTAGGGAGATGCCATTTGATGGAAAAAGTGTTGTCAGACTTGCTGGGGAATCCAGTCGTCTGAGTTGTAGAGGTGCACAAACTTCTCTATTGGAGACGCCATTTATCAACTCTTATCGGGGAAAATGAGTCTCATGAGAGACTGCTTCCGCTTGGGGTCTTACATCATACTTTTCTCAGGATCTTTTCGGAGAAACCCCATACGATGGGATCCAATTTTGAGGTGTTGATGACTTTTTCATCAATGATTTTTCGGAGAAAAACTGTCATCCTGCCGAATTTCTTGATTAGGAGGCTTTCTCTAGGGATTTTCCTTAATCCGGGAAAGCAAGGATATCATCTTCAATGGCGAAGAGTGATATTTGTCAAAAGTTTTATGATTCTTCAGAGGTTCAAGTTATCAAAGTGGTCAAGGAGCTAACTTCAGTCCAGAGGTAAACTGGAAGAGAGATTGTTCAGACGCAACGTTTCCTAACGAGGAAAGAACTGACAACTCAATGGAAAAGATTGTTAAGACTAGGGATACGACCGACTAGAGTGATAACGATGCAATATGAAGGCGAATGCAAATAAAATGCATGATGTATGTATGTATATGCTGACAAAACTGACGCGATATACAGAGTAAAAGATGAACATGACTGGACACTCGGCCATCATGGGGCGAAGAAGTACCACTTGGTTCAAAATAGCAATTCAACCTTGCTTAGGAGAGATAGTCCCTGTCGGGAGCTATGTTGGTCGGTCTTAGGAGATAAGAACTCGGACGATGATGTCAGATGAAACATGGCCTCTGACATAATTGATCCTTCACTCAAGCATTCTGATTTAGAAGGAGTACTTTGATTCTGCATTTTGAGGTTCGAATACTTCTGGAGAAACGATCGATGTTCTTCTGATGTTCAACAGTCAAAAGAAATTGCCGTCTTTATTTTAAAAGCAGAAAAATTTTAACAAGTAAATTCGTTTTGTTTTATTTCAAGAATCGTTAATCATGTTAAAAAAACATCATTCTGTAAAGCTAAAACAAATTAGAATTACAAACAAAAGCACAAGGGCTCAAATTTATTGATAGAATGGAAATCAGCCAAGTGCGTGATTCCATAGAGTATATACAAAGTTAGAAAATGGTAATTTACAGGGAAAAGGGCTACGTTGAAACATAACGACCACTATCCTTCTACCAATTTTGAATTCGGGGCATCCTGAGCTTCTGTCGAAGATGACCGTGACTGGAGATTTCTGACAGATGATGTAACTGTTGCTGAAGGACTTACCTTTGTTGAACATAGTTACTTGCCATTATCCCTAATTTTTGCCTGGATTGTACTTTGATGTTTCCAATACACCGGGATGATTTTTTTATTTTGTCTCTAATTTTTGCCTGGACCGCCCTTTCGGGTTTTCAATCCACCGAGACGTTTTTTTTAGGCGAAGTATTTCTTGACTACATCAACATTTGTGGGGTAGACAAATTCTTCTTCGTCCATGGTTGCGAGTCTCAAGGCGCCGCCTGAGAAAGCTTCCTTGACCACATAGGGGCCATCATAATTCGGAGTCCACTTGCCTCACGAATCAGTGAGAAATGATTGTATCTTTTTGAGCACGAGGTCTCCCTTTCTGAAGACACAGGGTCAAACCTTTTTGTCAAACGCATTCTTCATTCTTTGCTGATACAACTGACCATGGCATAGTGCCGTTATTCGTTTTTCTTCAATCAAATTCAGTTCGTCGTGTCGACTTTGACACCACTCAGCTTCGGAGAGCTTAGCTTCCATCAGTACTCGGATTGATGGGATTTCTACTTCTATGGGGAGCACTGCTTCCATGCCATATACTAGAGAAAAAGGGGTTGCCCCTGTTGAAGTGCGGACAGATGTGCGATAACCGTGAAGAGCAAAGGGTAGCATCTCATGCCAATCTTTATAGGTTACAACGATCTTCTTGATGTTCTTGTTAGCCGCTTCTATCGCTCCGTTCATCTTAGGTCGGTAGGGAGATGAATTATAGTGTTCGATCTTGAACTCAGTGCACAACTCTTTCATCATCTTATTGTTCAAGTTGGATCCATTATCAGTAATGATCTGACTCGGAACACCATAACAGCAGATGATATTGCTTTTGATAAATCGGACCACCACTTGTCGGGTTACATTGGCGAATGACACTGCTTCAACCCACTTGGTGAAGTAATCAATGGCTACTAGGATGAACCGATGTCCGTTAGAAGCTTTGGGTTCAATCATGCCAATCATGTCGATTCCCCATATTGAAAATGGCCATGGGGAAGAAAGAACTTTGAGATGCGTTGGCGGTACATGAATTTTGTCTGCGTATATCTGACACTTGTGACATTTCCTCATGTACTTGTAGCAGTTGGATTCCATGGTCAACCAATAGTACCCGGCTCTGAGAATTTTTCTCGTCATTGTGTGTCCGTTGGCATGAGTGCCAAAGGACCCTTCATGAATTTCTTTCATCAGTATGTTTGCTTCTGGTCTGTCTACACATCGGAGCAAGACCATGTCAAAGTTTCTCTTATTGAGAATATCACCACTCAGGAAGAAGTTTCCAGCCAATCTTCTGAGGGTCTTTCTATCTTTTCTGGATGCCCCAGGTGGGTAATCCAGTTTCTGAAGGAAGCATTTGATATCGTGATACCAAGGTTTGTCATCTATGACTGCTTCAATCGTGAAGATGTAAGCGGGCCGTTCAAGGCGCATTACGTCGATCTTAGGTATGTCATTCCATTGACCTACACTAATCATGGAAGAGATGGTGGCTAATGCATCAGCCATGTGATTTTCCTCACGAGGGATATGATGAAACTCGACTCTATCGAAAAAGGGTAACAACCTTCTCGCATAGTCTTTGTAAGGGATCAATTCTGATTGGTATGTGTTCCAATCTCCTTTTATCTGATTGATAACCAAGGCTGAGTCGCCATATACGTCCAAGTTCTTGATCCTTAAATCAATTGCTTCCTCGAGACCCATGATACAAGCTTCGTATTCGGCCTCGTTATTTGAACACTTGAACTTAAGTCTAACAGTGAAAGGAATGTCGGTACCCTGAGGGGTAACAATAATTGCCCCAATTCCATTTCCATAATGATTAACTGCTCCGTCAAAGATAAGTCCCCATTGGGAACCTGGTTCTGGCCCTTCACTGGGTAGCGGTTCATCGTAATCTTTCATCTCTAAATACATGACAACTTCGTCGGGGAAGTCAAACCCAATTGACTCTTGATCGTCAATCGGTTGATGAGCCAAATGATCGGCTAAAATACTTCCCTTAACGGATTTTTGAGCGTGGTATTCTATGTCATATTCTGATAGCAACATCTGCCAACGGGCAATCCTTCCCGTAAGAGCAGGTTTTTCAAAGACGTACTTGATTGGATCCATTTCTGAGATTAACCAAGTAGTGTGACGAATCATGTACTGGCGAAGACGTTTGGCTGCCCAAGCTAAAGCACAGCAAGTTTTCTCGAGCATAGTGTATCGAGTTTCACAGTCAGTGAATTTCTTGCTTAAGTAATAGATGGCGAACTCTTTTCTTTTAGTTTCATCTTGTTGGCCGAGTACACAACCCATTGAGTCTTCCAAGACTGTTAAATAGATGATTAGTGGTCTTTCTTCCACTAGAGGTGATAGAATCGGTGGGTTCAACAAATATTCCTTGATACTGTTGAAAGCAGATTGGAAATCTTCTGTCCAAACACAGTCCTGATTTTTTTTGAGTAATTTGAAGATTGGCGCGCATGTCGCTGTCATGAGGAATATGAATCTGGAAATGTAATTCAAACGTCTTAAGAATCCTCTGACTTGTTTCTCAGTTTTCGGAGAAGGCATTTCTTGAATGGCCTTGACCTTGTCAGGATCAACCTCAATTCCTTTCTGGCTGACGATGAATCCTATCAGTTTCCCCGAACGTACTCCAAAGGTACATTTGTTGGGATTCAAGCGGAGTTTGTACTTTCTCAACCACTCGAATAGTTTTGACAGATGGGTCACATGCTCCTCTTCTGTTTTAGATTTGGCAATCATATCATCGACATATACCTCGATTTCCTTGTGTATCATGTCATGAAACAGAGTAGCCATGGCCCTTTGATAGGTTGCCCCGACGTTCTTCAAGCCGAACGGCATTACCTTGTAACAAAAGGTATCCCATGGGGTAATGAACGAAGTTTTCTCCATATCATTCGGCGCCATTTTTATCTGATTATAGCCCGAGAATCCATCCATGAAGGAGAAAACTTTGAACTTTGCTGTACTGTCTACCAGCATGTCAATGTGTGGTAAGGGAAAGTCGTCCTTTGGACTTGCCTTATTCAGATCTCTATAATCCACACACATTCTGACCTTTCCGTCCTTTTTCGGGACAGGTACTATGTTGGCTAGCCATTGAGGATATTTCGATGTGGCGAGGAAACCTGCGTCAATCTATTTCTATACCTCCTCTTTGATTTTGATAGCCATGTCTGGATGAGTCCGTCTCAACCTTTGTTTTACTGGCGGACATTCCGATTTCAATGGTAAACGATGTTCCACGATGCTGGTATCCAACCCTGGCATATCCTGATAAGACCAAGCGAATACATCGGGAAACTCTTTGAGAAGTTCTGTCAAACTTTCTTTGACAGCTGGATTGAGCAATGCTCCAATCTTGACTTCTTTTCTTTCTTGCTCTGAACCTAGGTTGACCGTTTCTAACGGTTCCTTGTGAGGTTCAATGAACCTTTCCTCTTGTCTGAGTAATCGGGAGATCTCTTCTGGAATTTTGTCGTCAACTTCTTCTTCAGCCTCGTATATCGGGAATTCAAAGTTGGGAGATGGCATTGGATCGTATGTTTCAACTGGGTTTAAAACAAGCAGTCTGCAAGACGTGATGATTTGTGTTTAGAAGAGATAGAGAGAATGCAATAGTGTGTGCAGTGTTTTCAAACAATGCTTGTTTTTATTATGTTTTGTTTTTTAGGATTACCATTTTCTGAAAAATCAAAAAGAGAAAACAGCAATAAAATTGCGGAAATTACAGAACGACCTTATTTTATTTATGAACAGTCGATACTTGAAACTACAGCCCTATAAAGCAAAACTCTGTCGCTTTGGGCGAAGCGAAGAGGGAAATTTACAGAAAGTGAGCCCTATCAAAACATCCGTTTCACCTGGGCAGGATGAAAGGTTAAAGATGGAAATTACTTTGACTTCTGGACGATTTTTGGAACATCGACAGCAACCCATTGGCGGCGAACTCCTCGGTGAATCCCAAAGTCTGGCACCTTCTTTTTTGTCTGGTCCTTAGAAATGACGCTGATTTCTGGCGGAGCCAGATCATTAGAATTTGTCTCCCAGACAGAGTTGTCGTAGGAGGATTCCTCAGTTGTATTCTGTACAGTATTTGTACACTCAGGCAAGTCTCCCCATCCAGTTGGCTGGATGTCTTCGAGCCTGATACGAGAGCTTTCAGGAGCAGTGTACTTGACCATAAAGTCGTATTTTCCACTTGGTTGTCCCAAGGTGTCCCATACTTCTGTGGAACTGGAGGAGTCATCCGTCTCGATGACGTTGACCTCGGGAAAAGCATAGTTGATGAACTCTAGTCCTGCAGACGTTGCGAATTCATCGTCGTGTTGAATATTTTCTGAATGACCTGAGTGTTGATCCCATGACATGGCAGGAACACAGGTATTCTTTTTAATGATGGTCAGCTAATTTTCATTGTTCGACTGATTCTCTTGCCCCAAGTCTCTTGGGTACGGTTGCCACATTGGCAGGCCATCCATCGGGCCATAGTAGTCGTGGTCAAAGTCGTCCTTTATCAGAGTATCTTCTTCTAATGAATTTGGTGGAGCTCGGCATCCTTCTGGATCACACTCTCCATATATCATTTCAACATCTGACCGCGGTATGAATCTCAGACTTTGTGCTGGAAAGCAGAAAGGAGTCTGCGTTTCGTCCTGGCATACATAATCGTCATTATTAAGATAAGGTTCCCATTCTTCCTCTATGTCGGAGGAATCACCTTCGTTGATGGTATGCACTTCTTGAGTCGCCGGCTGAAGGAAACCTCCACTGCGGAAGAAGTCCGGAATGGGATGAAAACTTTCATCGTTGGCAGCAGCCTGAGTACAAGTTGAGGAAAAGCCAAGTCCTTTCTTTTCCTTATTATCAGTGGGAATGACAAGCTGTCCCCATCCTGTTGTATCGTTACTCTCAACCGCTTTGATAGCATCTTTGTACGAGGAAATTGAAGTCCCTATTTCGGTTGAGTTGTCATCGTGTAGAGAAAGCGCTTGGAACTGGGTTCCAACAACCTCTTCCGGCTCTATACATGTGGATAATGAAAGGTTACTCACGATCATAGCTTGTTCTCCACAGATTGTGACAAGTTGGTTGTTCTGGACGAACTTAAGCTTTTGGTGGAGAGTTGAAGTAACTGCCCCAGCCTGATGTATCCAAGGTCTTCCTAATAAACAACTGTAAGTTGCCCGTATGTCCATGACCTGGAAAGTGACTTGGAAAGTGTGAGGACCGATAGTTATGGGAAGGTCGACTTCGCCGATAATTGTTTTTCTGGATCCGTCAAATGCTTTGACGATGACCTCAATAGTTCTCATCGGAGGTCCTTTGAATGATAACTGCATCAAAGTGGATTTTGGCATAACATTCAGGGCTGACCCCGGACTCCCCAATCTCTTTTACCGCATAAAGATTGTAGAAACTCAGTTAGCAAGCAGGGTTAACTGGAGACATCTATTTCCCTTCCTTAAACATCTTAATAGGATAAAAAATGAATCGAGCTGTAGACCGTTGATGTGATTCGTAACCACATACCAAATCAACGGGAAAGTCGGCTTTTTCCTGAGAAGTGAAATGTCACGGGTCACAAAAACCGATGCTACACCTTAGAAAACTCCTTGAGCATTGCCGGCTTTGCCTTCCCTGGTGTGAGCTCTTATTTAAGGTTACTAGCTTTTTAATCTTAGTATTTCTCAGATTCCTTTATGCAATCATGTTCTTTAGTAACCAAATTTAGAAAATCTTGAGCCTTATTCGACGCCTCCCGCCGAGTGTTCAAATTGATTTTTAGTCCAATAATCAACTTATCATAGTGACAGTAGGCGACAAACATTATGCGCTCTAATAAGAACCCCCCCCCCCTCAACATATGGTTCTTCAGCGCATTCAAAATTTGAATGCTCATATGAGCCGTCATGTAATGATCATTAGGAAAGTCTAGATGTTTTTGCACAAAACTTTGGGTGTTAAAATCCTCGCCCAAAGATCTTTAAAAAAACCTCACCCAGAGGGACTACATCTTGTCCCCTAAGGCAAAATATAAGGATTTCCACTTCATTGACGCTCCATCCTATTGTTTCTTGGATTGGCTGGAATTTTGGTAAAACAAAGTATGTTCAATGTTGGTGTCAAGGTGGTGATGTTGCAACATTGAGTCTTAACACTGGGCTGTGTTAAGTTGTGAAGCTGTTAGATGTTTGATGTCACATGAGTGATGTCACAACATTGTCTCTTAACATTGGGTTATGTTAAGTGGTTAAGTTGGATGTCTGATGTCACATGCGATGTTGTGACATCAGGTCTGCAGAATTAATAACATCAGGTTTAGTGATGTTGTTAGGGTTTGCGTTTTAGCTAGAATTGTGGAGAGCATGTAGTCTCATTGGATGCAGATATCTTGGGATAGATATTCTTCGCTGCATAGGAGATCTGGTGCAGATTTGTAGGGAGATTTAAAAGGTTGAAGATTTGAAAAGATTTTAGGAGAAAATCTATTTTGAAGATTCAGTTTTAAATAACAAATCAAGTCAGATATTGCAGGAGATCCAAGCCCAATTCAGATGGCTATATAATGCGCATAGACCAAAGGAAAAAGCACAGAAAACAGATTGAAGATAGAGAGCATAGGCTGAGTATCTTGGATATTTGTACGAGTTTTGTGTGAACCATTCTAGTGTGAATTGGTGATCTGTCCTCTCTAAAGCTGTGAAGCAAAGAGAGTTGTGTAACTTGATCAAAGCTGTGAAGCAGGATCAAGGTTTCTCAAAGAGGTTTTTCTTTGAGGGTTTTTAGGGATTGAGTAGTGTTCTCATACCTAAGTGGTTTCTTAGGTAGAAAGTCACTAGTAGGAATTAAGATTAGGAGATTGTCAACTGGGTTGTTGAGTCTGTAATTTAATTCTACAAGTAGTGAAATTCATCCCTGGCTTGGTAGCCCCCAGATTAGGTTGTTTGAACTGAACTGGATTAACAATTTGGTGTGTCTCTCTTGTTGTTTATTTTGTCCATTGTGCAGAGTGTGTTGTTGTAACATCGTGTGTAACATCACATATCTAGGTACCAAAATTTCAATTGGTATCAGAGCAGGCATCCTGTCTGTCTCTGGGTGAGATCTAGGGAAGTTACTTTCTGGTGTAAAGATGGACAAAGAGGTTGGAGGTTTTGTCAACAAACCCCCTATTTTGGATGGATCCAATTATGAGTATTGGAAGCCAAGGATGATTACTTTCTTGAAATCCTTGGACAGTAGGGCATGGAAGGCCATAGTTAAAGAATGGAAAGCACCTGTTGTATGTGAAAAAGATGATGCTGGAAAATATAAAGAAGGTACCTCAAAGCTGAAGCTTGAAGAAGAATGGACCAAGGAAGAAGATGAGCTAGCCCTTGGTAACTCTAAAGCCCTGAATGCTATCTTCAATGGAGTTGACAAGAACATATTCAGGCTGATCAACTCATGTGAAGCTGCTAAGGTTGCATGGGATATTTTGAAGGCAACTCATGAAGGAACATCTAGAGTTAAGATGTCAAGACTTCAGCTTCTAACATCTAAGTTTGACAGTCTGAAGATGAAGGAAGATGAGACTATCCATGACTTCCATATGAGTGTTCTTGAGCTGGCCAATGCATCCAGTGCCCTTGGTGAAAAGATGTCAGAAAAAAAGCTTGTAAGGAAGATTCTTAGGTCTCTTCCTAAGAAATACAAGATGAAGGTGACTGCCATTGAAGAAGCACATGACATCTGCCAGATGAGGGTAGATGAGCTCATTGGATCCCTTCAAACTTTTGAGCTTGGTTTGAATGATGAAGAACCAGAAAAGAAGCCCAAAAGTATAGCCTTGGTCTCCACTCCTGTAGAAGCTAAGAAAGTCAAAGATGATGATTCTCATGAAGATCTATCACAAGCCATTGCTATGTTGGGAAGGCAGTTCAACAAAGTGTTCAAGAGGATGAACAATAACTACAAGCCTAATGTCAAGAACATCTCTTCTGACATCAGCAAGTCAAAAGAGAAAGATGAAGAAAAGGATGAACAAGAGAAAGGTGTTCAGTGTTTTGAATGTGAAGGTTATGGACATGTCAAGAAGGAATGTCCCACATTCTTGAAGAAGCAGAAGAAGGGCATGACAGTTTCCTGGTCTGACTCCGATAGTGAAAATGAAAGTGAATCAGCAAAGCATGTTAGAGCTTTGACAGGAACTGTTGTATCTGATGATGATAGTGATGGGGAAATAACTTATGAGGAGTTAGCATCCACCTATTAAGAGATTTGTCTAAAGAGTGTAGAAATCTGTCAAGAAAGGGAAAAACAGAAGAAACAGATTGTTCAGCTTGAGACTGCTAAAGCTGATCTAGAAAATGAGGTTTCGTTAGTAAAATCTCAACTTGATCAGATGACAAAATCTGTTAGGATGATGAACAGTGGTACAGCCACTCTTGATAAGATTCTTCAGACAGAAAAGGCTGCAGGAGATAAGTCAGGTATAGGATATGTGGTTGAGGAAAAAGTTTCTGTTGAGGCAAGCACCTCAGGATCAAAGAAGGAGATGTCTCAACCATTGTCTCAACATCAAACTAAGAGACAGGATCCTGTACCTAAGAAGGTTGTTCATTCACAGCCTCAGAACATTGAGAAGAAGAATAAGGCGCAGTCTCAAGGAGCTAGTCAGTATATGCCTCCCCAATATCACAAGAGCATGCATGTTGCCAGGGTCATTTAGAACATGTTTCATCAGATGTCTCAACATCAGGGAAACAGGTATGGATATGGATACAACAATGTTGTGCCTCATTACTATGGAAGAAGGAAGCCTCATCACCATAGGAGACAGTTCAATAGATAGTATCCTCACCATAGAAGACAGTCAAACTATGGTAGGAGAAGATAACAGCCATACCATAGAAGAAGGAGACAACATTATGGGTGGCAGCCATAGCAGTATCATCATCAAGGTGGCAGAAGGATTAACCAATTTAGAGATGACAGAGTTAGATGCTTTTATTGTGGAAGGTTTGGACATATGCAGTACTCTTCTTTTAAACTGCATGGGTATCCAAAAACTGTTCCTCAACCCAGACAGAAGGAGGTAAGGCCCAAGGTGGTTAAACAGTGGGTTCCTAAACCTCAAGTCAAATGTCTATTAGCTCACACATCAGATGGACATTTAGCTATGGATGCATGGTACTTTGACAGTGGATGTTCAAACCACATGACTGGATGCAAGAAGCATTTGGTAAAGTTCAATCCTTGTCATGCAAATGATGTTTTTTTTGGCAATGGAGAAAAAGGAGTAGTAGAAAGATTTGTAAGAGTGAAGAATCATGATGGTCTTACTCTGATAGTGTGCTCCTTGTCCAAGGGTTGAATGCTAATCTGATTAGCATTAGTCAACTTTGTGATGAAGGTTACAAAGTAAGCTACACTAAAGATGGGTGTGTGGTAGTTGATGAGCATAATGAGGTGGTTATGAAGGGAGCAAGATCCAAAGATAATTGCTATCAGTGGATACCTCAAGTGGACAGCTTATCTGGTGATGTTAAAATTGATGTTGTAACATCAGGTGGTGACATCAAGTGTGAAAGGATGCTGAAAGGGCAATCAGATTTAATAAGTTCTGATGTGAATTCTTTTAAATTTTTAAAAGGAAAGTTTTTATGGAGGGAGAAATTCACTGATTGGTCATTAAGAGGTACTCAAAATCAGGTGCCATACCTTAGACCATCATTCCCTATTGTTGATCTATCACGATTCATCAAAGCTTTCACCTCCCAATTGTCCATCTTCATCATCAGCAAGAATCATCCTCATCTGAATATTTCTTGCCTCAAAGGATTGATGTCGAAACAAATGTCTTCACCATCCAAGAGAGTTGTTTCTCAAAGTACTCCAAGCGAAAAAGTTAGGGTTTCTTCAGATGAAGGTTCTACAACCATGAATGTTGAGCCTATTTCTGTAATGCTTCCAGAATCAGGTTCGTCTAGACCCTCTAAACTCATTCCTAAAAGGACGGAAACAATGTTCAAAGATAGTGAAACAAAGAGAATCGTCGCTAGTATCCTCTTTGGTGATAAACCTGAGACTAGGTCATCCACTTCTCAAGCTGTGGAGGAAAAGTTTAATGTTGACATGCACTTAGGTCAGATTGCAGACAAGATTCTTGATAAGGGAATACGTGTGAAAGGATTTTCTGTTCCTTTAAACCAAATTCCTGCTGAACAGATGGGGTCTAAAAGTGATGACACCAATCTTCATAGACTGGCCGTGTCTGTAATTGAAGATGCTGAAGGAGGTAGTAAAGAAGAAGATGATTTTGAAGAAACTGATGTCAACACTGATGTCTGAACATCTTCTCCAAGGGTTGAAGTTCACAGTCCTAAAGGGAAGGAACAGGTTGAGGTAATAGATGTTGATGATATATCTGACAATGAGGTCATTGGCAATATGGTGTCTGGGATAGCAAGAAGAATGCAAGATAGGAAGGGAAAATCTGTTGAGTCATCTCATAGAGAGAATGTGGCCAAAAGTAAGAAAAGGACTTCAGTTGTAGGACCTCTAAAATCTTGGAGCAAGGTTGTTACATCTAACAAAAAGAGGAGAATCAGGGAAGAATCAGATTCAGAGTTTGATGTTGAAGAAGATGTTCAAGACATCACCCCTGTCAGGACAACCATATTGAAGAGAGTTGCTGATCAAGTTCCTGATGTTCCAATTGAAAACATATCATTTCATTGTGCCAGTAATGCATCCATGTGGAAGTTTGTGTGTCAGAGAAGAATAGATGTGGAAAGAGAGCTTGGTACAGAGGCTCTAGAAAATAAGGAAATTGTGGATCTGATTAAATTTACTGGTCTTATGAGGACTGTCTCTAGATTGTCAAGATGCTATGATGGATTGGTCAGAGAGTTCATAGTAAATATACCTGAGTCCATTAATGACAGCAGAAGCCTGAATTTCAGAAGGATATATGTAAGGGATAAGTGTGTGTGGTTCTCTCCTAAGGTGATTAATGCTTATTTAGGAAGAAGTGGGGAAGACTATGGAGAATTAGAAGTGTCTGATAATGCTATTTACAAAGAAATCACAGCTGGTCAAGTAAAAATTTGGCCTTCAAAGGGGAAGTTGTCAGCAAGTTTATTAAGTGTGAAATATGCTATTATTCATAGAATAGGTGTTGTTAACTGGGTTCCTACAAACCACAAGACCTCTGTTTCTGCTGGTTTGGGCAAATTAGTTTATGCCATTGGAACAAAGAGACTAATTGATTATGGCTCTTACATTTATAATCAGACTATCAAGCATGCTGCAACAAGAGCTGTGAAATTGCCTATTGCATTCCCATCCCTCATTTGTGGGATAATTCTGTCTCAGCATCCTGGGATTCTTCTTCAGTGTGATAGTGTTTGTAGAAGGAAGCCTGACTTGTCCTTTCATCACAAATTGTTTGAAGGGAAACATGTTGTTGATCATGTCAAGACATCTGTCTCAACATCTACTCATCATACTCATGTCAAGACTGATATGGTTTCTGAACTAGAGGAGGCGTGTAAAGAGTTAGATGAAGTCATCAGAGTAAGCACTGAAAGAAAGAAGAAGTTTGAAAGATTACTTCTGAATCTGAAGATGACAGAAAAAGAAAGTGAGAAAGAAGTTGCTGATAAGAATGATGAATCTGATAATGACAATGCTGATAGCTCAGAGGAAGATGAAGAGGATGATGATCATGGAGATGAATCAAGTTCTAATGAAGACTAGTTTATTTGCTTTTGCTTCTAGTAGTCTTAGTTTTATTTCTGCTGTTTTTGATTCTGCACTGTTGTGCTTGTTTTGTAATATGAATATTGTGCCATGTTTGCACTATTTATGTTTTTGTTCTGTGATTTGTTATGTCTTTTTGCTGACTGTGAGACTGACAATGAGAGCTAGGGTAGTACTAACTTAGTTAGTAGGACTTACTGTGAGGTTTGTCCAATTGTGGCTAAAAAGGGGGAGAAATAGTCATAGCCATGCTGCCAGAGTTTTGTGCTGCTAATGAAGCTGAGGATGTTTCTGTTTAATAATGCTAGAGTGCAACTACTAAGGGGGAGATGTTGCTGAACTGCTGAACAGCTGCTATGCTGGTTCTTGCATTAAGGGGGAGTTTGCACCCATTGCTGCTAATGATGAAATTGTGCAGCTGTTTGAAGATGGTGCTGAAGTTTGTGTACGCAGCTGATTAAAGAGAAGCTTTTGTGAAGAAGAAATGCTGCTGCTGATTGAAAGTTTCAAAAATTTATTCAAGTTTTCCGCTGCTGAAGTCTCTGATGGTGTAGAGATTGTTTTAGCCAAAATTAGCCAAAGGGGGAGATTGTTGTTTCTTGGATTAGCTAGAATTTTGGTAAAACAAAGTATGTTCAATGTTGGTGTCAAGGTGGTGATGTTGCAACATTGAGTCTTAACACTGGGATGTGTTAAGTTGTGAAGCTGTTAGATGTTTGATGTCACATGAGTGATGTCACAAGATTCTCTCTTAACATTGGGTTATGTTAAGTGGTTAAGTTGGATGTCTGATGTCACATGCGATGTTGTGACATCAGGTCTGCAGAATTAATAACATCAGGTTTAGTGATGTTGTTAGGGTTTGCGTTTTAGCTGGAATTGTGGAGAGCAGGTAGTCTCATTGGATGCGGATATCTTGGGATAGATATTCTTCGCTGCATAGGAGATCTGGTGCAGATTTGTAGGGAGATTTAAAAGGTTGAAGATTTGAAAAGATTTTAGGAGAAAATCTGTTTTGAAGATTCAGTTTTAAATAACACATCAAGTCAGATATTGCAGGAGATCCAAGCCCAATTCAGATGGCTATATAATACGCATAGACCAAAGGAAAAAGTACAGAAAACAGATTGAAGATAGAGAGCATAGGCTGAGTATCTTGGATATTTGTACGAGTTTTGTGTGAACCATTCTAGTGTGAATTGGTGATCTGTTATCTCTAAAGCTGTGAAGCAAAGAGAATTGTGTAACTTGATCAAAGCTGTGAAGCAGGATCAAGGTTTCTCAAAGAGGTTGTTCTTTGAGGGTTTTTAGGGATTGAGTAGTGTTCTCATACCTAAGTGGTTTCATAGGTAGAAAGTCACTAGTAGGAATTAAGATTAGGAGATTGTCAACTGGGTTGTTGAGTCTGTAATTTAATTCTACAAGTAGTGAAATTCATCCCTGGCTTGGTAGCCCCCAGATTAGGTTGTTTGAACTGAACTGGGTTAACAATTTGGTGTGTCTCTCTTGTTGTTTATTTTGTCCATTGTGAAGAGTGTGTTGTTGTAACATCGTGTGTAACATCACATATCTAGGTACCAAAATTTCACATCCAAATCAACAATTTCCAGCGGCACATCCAAATCAATGGTGGTGCAATTTGCATTTCAGTAGAGAGGCAACTTTGTGAAGCATATATCGCATATCTAGCCATAACATGCTTTATGAACTTCATTGGGCGAGTGGAAATTATAGTTCTTCAACATCCTTCTTACCTTTTCCTTCCCTCAACAAGCCGCCAAGATGGCAGTAAGGATCATCAAACCATCTATCTCCTCGAGAAGCCTTCTACTGGCATGGAAAACCTTATTATATTTGATAGTCAGTGGCGCTATACATCTTACGAGCAAAAAGAATAGTATTAGCCAAAAACAATATGTATATTGCAAACACCAGGATAATGATTAAACTTACACAAGTAGTCTCCAATCTTTTTGTCACCATTATCATTCTTGTCAAACTCCATCATCTCCCTAGAAATCATTATATAAAATTAGTCCAAGATATCAAGGACATGTCTTTTTGTTTCGGTGAGAAACTTATAATTGAATCCATTTATCACCATAGGGCCCCCCGTCTAGGAAAACAAAAACCAATATTTTCCGTTCTCTTTAAACATTATTGTAAATTGGTCATCTCGCCCCTCACTTTTGCGAACATATCTTTCTAATTTTTATACTTATTCAAATTAGGGGTGAAGAGGACCTTCCCAAATACGTCGCCTAAGCTGATGTATTCACCCTTGCTAGAAATCTAGTGTCACAGAATGAAAAGAATATACTCAGGTGGGAGAGAACTCCAAATTCCTACATAAGATCTCGAACACTCTGATAAAGGCTCATCAATTGGGAGATATTTTTGAAGGAACGACGTTGATGGTTTCAAGCACCTCATACTCAAACATTGTGAACGTAATTAGCAACCCCAAATCCTAGATTGCAAGAAGGTACATGTAGAAGAAGTCACCCTCTAAATCATCTGAAGGCACCATTTGAGCCCTTTCATCTTTAGAGAAAGACTCCAAGATGATTTCTTCCTCATCCCCCGAGCCAGACAAGTTCAAATCCCTATAGAAGAAGTCCATTTCCCTTACTTGATACTAGCGTTCAGACGGGCACGCGCTTTTTTAATGCACACACGTAAAAATATAAAAAATAATGTTTATTTAATGTTAATTTAAATATTTAAATGTAGAAAGTTATTAATAAGTTATGTGAAAAATGATAGTTATAGTTCAATTGAAGTTATTATGGAAGTTACAAATTTTAAAATAAGGGCAAAAATGGAAGTTATCATGGAAGTTACAAATTTTAAAATAAGGGCAAAATGGGTAGGAAAAAAGCTACACCAAATCTATGTTTTGCCTTTATATTGGTATAGATACATTGTAATAATCTCCGACAACCGATCTTTTAGAAGAGTTGGACCCCATTAACGATCCTGATTTTCGGTGAATGAAGAAGGGAAAAAAGAGTCACGATCACTACTATAGTTAAAGATACTTTCGTAAATTTCAAACATTTTTTTTGAAAATCCTATAACCGACCGTCCAATTGGCTCAACTAGCGTGTTTTGTAACACCCCAAAATAATTATAATATTTAGTTAATTGGTTTATTATAATTATTCTTGATTTCCGGTGGGTTTTGATGAAATATTGTGACGCGTGATGTATTTGTATTGTGTTGTGGGATATTATTGAGCTAAGGAAATAATGAGAGCATTTTCAGAATTAAGTGATTAATTAGAATTATTTTAGTAGTAATAATAATAGAATAACGTGAATAATATTTTTAGATTATTATTATTATTTAAAACAAAAGGGAGCGAGACACTAAGGGCAATGTGGTATTTTGGAAGAGAATAAGTGAGGGTAAGATAGGAAAATCATAATAAGGGTCCAAGGTGTAAGAATGACAAAAGAAAAAAGGGATTAGGGCCCAGAGAACCGAGGAAATCATCCGTAGAATGCAGAGAAAGAATCAATTGCTAAGAATTCGAGGTAGGGGGTTATTTGGTTATTATATTTGATATGGGGTTTAAGGTAGATGTAGGTTTTGTGTGTTATGTGTTAATTGATGAAAAATATGATGAAATTGTATGATGATTATTGTGAATTTGTGTGTATATGATGTCTGTTTTAAACTTCGTGTTAAATGCTGTTATTGTTGTGGAATTCGTAAGAGTGTATGTTGTTGGTGTGATGAATGTTAACCTAGATTTGAAAATGTGGGTTTGAGGGGGTTAACGAATTTAGGTTTTGATGACAGAAAAAATTTGATGAAACAATGAAGTAGAATTAGAACCTTGAAACTGTAGCGAATCAAAGGTGGATTTAGATCTAATTTAGAAGTTTGAAGGTGATGCAATGGGGGAAATTTCGCATTGATGCAAAATCTAGGTTTTTGGTGTGCGTCTGGTCATACGCGTATTGAGGGAGGCCATACGCGTATGAGGGGGACATTCCCAGGGTGATACGCGTATGGTACACATCCATCCCCAGAGGCAGCACGACCCTCTGCTAGTACGGGTATGATACGTGTATGATGGAGTGGCCATACGCATATGACAGGTCCAATACGCGTGTGAGGAGCTTGTGGAAGGGGTCATACATGTATGGGCTAGCCATTACGCATATGGGGAGTTTGGGAGAAGTTTTGAGAAGGGAACCCTATTTGTTCATATGCGTAAGGCTCAAGCCAATACGCGTATGGATGACCTGGGAAGATGGCCCTACACGTATGGTACGTAGGCCAAAAGGGCGAGGGAAGAGGGCCATACACGTATGAAGCATGGCCATACACGTATGGGCAGAACTGTAGCCAAAATTATCCGTTTTTGCAATTTATGTCCCGATTTCGCGTGTAATGTAGTTTCTCTCGAATCGTAAGACTAAGACGGTGTAATTGAGCATAAGGGAAACTAGTAACGATACAAAATGGCATAAAATGGGAGATTTGTGTTGTGATGAATATGATATGATGAGTTGTGAAGTATTGTGATGAACTGTGACGAACATGATTGATGATATATTATGATGTTTGATGAATACTCATGAATGATGATGCAATTTTGACGATTTTATGATGGTGATTATTATGACGTTTTACATCATGCATTCATGGCATATCTAGGACTTCAGTCCAGTGACGATGTTAGGACTTCGGTCCCGTGACGATGTTAGGACTTCGGTCCAGTGGTGGCTTCAATCCCATTGTGCGGATTGGAGTGTTTTGTGACGTGCTTCGGTTCCAAGGGGTGTCGCTCCCAGGATTTTCATCCAGGTACAAACGCGAGAGTGGCGCGGAAAAACAGAGTCGCCAGCCGTGTAAATTTATCCCAAGAGAGGGAAAGGGAACATCGCATAAACTTGAGGAAGAGGGAAAGGAATGGTCATCGCAACCATAGCCTGGGTTCGGGAGTCGGTTACCCGAGGGGAAGTTGCTAGCACCCCACGCGTCCATCGTACTCGATGGGATCCACGCTTGTTGTCTAATCTAAGGGTGAGTTATCCTATCATTTATAGCTGTACTAAAATGGGGAAGGGAAAACAAAGACAGACTCGGTAGGACGTCGACGTCCTAGGCCTACGTACCCCCCTTGTGCAATGGGGAATTCAGAGTCAACGTAGTTCGGACCAAGTTCTTTTTGTGTTTTTTAAGAGCGACGTTAAGTTCGCGTCCGGAAGTTAGGGTCGATGCTTGTTTGCGTCTCAGACGAAAAGTAACGTGCCCTTTTTTAAAATAGCCTTTAGTTTGAAGGTCCCGAAGGACAAAAAGGTTTGAAGTTGGTTTGTGTTTTTTAGGACAGAAGTGGCTTAAGTTAGTTCCTAAGCTGCATTGCACCAAAGTCTAGGGCACAGGGGCGAACACTTAACGCATCGTCCCAAGACAGGACGCTCGCTAAGCACTCTAGAAAGATGAGAGGAAGCCCCTCATCTCTCATTCCCTATGCTTAAGGCTCGTGCGCAATACACCTTATTATTATTAAGTGTTTTAAAGAAATTTGAGATGAGAAGAGAGAAGACACAAGGGTAACTCTAAAGGGGGACTATGAATCCTAAAGTCATCATGCATGGGTGACCTATGGTTAGTGAGGTTTGACGACAACCTGAATCCTAAAGGAAGGAGATGAGGGAAGGAAAAAAGTAAGGGTGACCATGGATGCTTATCCATACCCTTAAAGAACTTACCTTAGTCCCTGCATAAAAGATTAGTACAGAATAGACACAAGTAAGAGAAAGGAGGTGAATGAAAATCACACAATGGCAAACAATGATAATAATAATCCAAACATGAACTCAAAGATCAAAGAAGCAACCCCAAAGCAAATGGCACAAGTGCCTTTTCAAACAGATAATCATACAAGGTCAAAGGTGCGCCTGCAAGAAAATCTCAAGTGAAAACAAATCAGATAATTAGAAAAATAACTCCCAAAATTCCCAAATTAAACATTAAGGTTCCTCAACCAGAGGCAAACAACATATCAAAAGTCCCTACAAAAAACCAAGATATTAGTCATTCAAATAATTAGGCAGAGTTCAGGTGGGAAGTGGGGTTAGTGTGCCAAAGGGAAGGACCTAAATGCAATATGCAATAAGTTTAAAAATGAAGGAAAAATGTTTTTATGCAATTTAGGATGTTAATGATCAAATGCAGAAAGAACGGGTCAAAAATATTTTGTAGATGAGGAGAATTAAAATAAAGGAATTTATGTATGGATGAGATGTGCCATGCAAAATGGAAATTAAGAAAATAATTAATTTAAGTGATAAAAATAAAATAAAAATAAAATTTAAAATTTGTAAAAATTTTATATTTTAATAAAGATGATGTATGAATTTTATGATGATTTTTAGATGTAAAAAACTATTTTTAATAATTGAAAATGAAAATGTAATAATGAAAATAAAATGAAATAAGAAGTGCAAGGGGGTGCGTTAATGAAAAAAGATGAACTGGAAATGGTATTGGGCTTGGGGGGTGGGGTGCAGGTAGCAAGTCTAGCCCAACAATCAGTCAGTGAAATAAAAAATAAAAAAAGAGTGCACGTGGGCTATAGTCAGCTGGGTTGACCACTCCATGACCTTCTGATTGATCCAACGCGCTATAATTAGTCAACAAAAATAATAGTATTCATGATTAGTGGCCATGATGAAAGGGTATACCCTAATAAACATGCACGTATCACACCAGAACACGCAGCATACGCTGCTCTCCCACGTGAGCCGTGCGTGTTCGTTTTAATGTGCTGTCCCAACTGTGACCACATGATCTGATCCACGGATACGGTTAAGTCAACTAAACCAAGAGTCAGCCAAAGGAGATAAAATGATTGGAGGTGCACGGTTATTATCATGGGTTAATGAACATACAACTAATAAAAATAAAAATCAGAAAAAACAAATAAAATAAAACGTGGCAGAGCGTGGACCGTAAGATCCCCAGATCGGACGGCCAAAACATCGTCTTCTCCACATGTCCTCCGGCGGCCTGTGAGGTTCTCCGGCGACGGCGCTAGGGTTCCGTCCGCCGTCTGGGATGAAGGTCAACCTGAAATTGCCCAGAAACTGCAAACGACTACACTAATCCAACCAGATTTTCACAAGGATTTTGAATGTGCACTCCAAATTCACAAATAACCCATATATAAAGCAAAACGAAGGAAATAGTGTAATGGTTCAAAACTTTAAACTCATCATACGCACTCAATACTCGTCCAAAACCAAAACAAATTATATTAGGATGATCAGCAGACATAACACGTCAATATTCACATAAAAAATTGGAGTTTCAAGAGCATGAAAAAACCTTTCAACCTGAGATGGTATACCTTCAAACCTTGCCCTTGGCTGCGAATGGTGGTTGGGTTGTGCTCTAGAAACCACCAGGAAGAGACTTGTGGAAGAACTTCTTGCCAAAACCTTGTGGATCGTGATTTTGAATAAAAAAAATCCTCTTTTAGGGTTTTCTTGAGAACTCCTCCAACTTCACGTGCATGAACCCTAACCAATGCATGAATAGGCTTAAATACTTAGGGTTATTTCATCTGATGAGGAATTGGGCTTGGGTAATCCATTGTTTAATGATTTTTTGAATTATTTGGAATTTTTGCATTATGTGAATTACACCTTTCTCCTTGCATGTTCACTTAAAAATTCCATGATGGATCACTTGCATTTGGATTGATAATTACACCCATATGGAACTTGGGCCTTGAAAATAATTGATCCATGACTTTTGAATAATTTGGCATTTTTTGAACAATGGAGAATAAGTGGAGAACACACCATGGAATCACTTGATTAAAAAACCAAAAATGCTTCTTAGGAATTGTTTTTGGATGTTGAAACATGTCTTGAAGCAATGGAATTAACCATAGGTCATTATGCCCAAAGTTGTGAAAATGGGATCATAAGAAACCCTAAAAACCACTTTGCCTTCTCTTGACCATAAGTTGAGTTTCATAAATGATATGGAGACCCACTAGTACTTGTTGGAAAGAGGAGAAAAATACCTTCAACTTTCATGTTGGAGAAAAATTCATATGAAGCTTTCTTGATGATGAAAAGTCAAGTTGAATGCAATGCAAGAACTTGCCCAAAAAGGAAACTTTTCATTATAGGTCACTTTCCAAATTTAGAAAATTTTGCACCAACTCCTGATTCCTGATAAATATGTATGACATTTGACCCCTGAGGTCCATATGAGGGTGTGAGACCTTAAAATCCCTGAAGAGAACCTCAAAATTTCACAGTTGACTTTTCTCCTTTCACTGTTGACTTTTCCCCAAATTCAACCGATTCCCAGTCCATTGGCCAATTGAACCTCTTCTGAACCAAACTGATGGTCAATCTTCCATTCCTAGATACTTAGGGACCCAAGGAATACCATGGAATCAAATCTTGCCCAAAAAATCAGAAATAAACTGAATTTATAGCAAACCCTAGTTTTGGTACCCTCAGTCTAGGAGGAAATAACACAGTCTCCAAATCCAAATTCCTCTGAATAGGATGTGTATCCTCTCCAACAAAGATAAGATATGCCATTTATTGGTGATAAAAACCCAAGGAGCTCGCCCATTGGAGCAATAAACCCAGGAATTTCAAAACCCTAATTCATGCACTGGTTAGGAGAGAGTGATCCACTTGAGATCCCTTGCCACCTGTGAACTCTTGATGATGTAGTAGACCAGATAGGACTTTCCCGAACTGCCTCAGGCACCTTTACCCCATGCTAATGATATGCATACATGATAATACAAAAAATGAAATGAAACATAAGCCAGTTAGTAATAAAGTAAGGAGGGCAAATTTTGGGGTGCTACAGCTGCCCCTATTCAATCAACTTGGTCCTGAGGGTATGATAGCTACGGCTTTCAGACAATCGGGATACACGGAGATTGAATACCAAAGAACCCAGAAATTTGCGACCAACAGAAGAGGGTCGACTCACTGGGGAACGAACAATAAATGCTGCACTTGTCACGACAGGTACGAGTGTTGGAAACCAAGGTATTGGAAAGTCATGAAATAAACACAAACGAGTGTTAGCTATGCTGGGGATAAACATTGACGGATGTAAAAGGTTCAATACGGACGGGTATCGGAAAGGTACACGGACGGGTGTAAAAGGCTCAATACGGACGGGTATCAAGAAGGTACACGGACGGGTGTAAAAGGGTCAATATGGACGGGTATCAAGAAGGTACACGGACGGGTGTAAAAGGGTTTCAATACGGACGGGTACACGAACGGATGAAAAAGGTTCAATACGGACGGGTATCAAAAAGGTACACGGACGGGTGTAAAAAGATTTAATACGGACGGGTATCAAGAAGGTACACGGACGGGTGTAAAAAGGTTTCAATACGGACGGGTATCGGAAAGGTACACGGACGGGCGTAAAAAGGTTCAATACGGATGGGTATCGGAAAGGTACACGGACGGGTGTAAAAGGATTTCAATACGGACGGGTATCAGAAAGGTACACGGACGGGTGTAAAAGGGTTTCAATACGGACGGGTATCGGAAAGGTACACAGACGGGTGAAAAAAGGTTGCAATACGGACGGGTATCGGAAAGGTACACGGACGGGTGAAAAAAGGTTTCAATACGGACGAGTATCAAAAAGGTACACGGACGGGTGTAAAAGGTTTCAATACGGACGGGTATCAAAAAGGTACACGGACGGGCGTAAAAGGTTCAATACGGACGGGTATCGGACAGGTACACGGACGGGTGTAAAAAGGTGTAAAGCAACTTTTACCGGGGATTAATCTCGCTGGGGAATGGATAAGTCTAAATAAAAGACTCTGCCGGGGAGCACAAATATGAGGAACGCGCCCCTCCAAAAATCTCCCGAGTTATGACATCTCCGCTGGCAAAGAAAGCATCAAACCTGGCTTATGCTTCGAATGCAAATGTTTGAATTTTGCCGTAATGCCCCACACGAAGTGGAAATGCTACGCGTTTGAAGATGCAATGCAAGTGCTTATGATATGCAAAAAGGGGTCCCTCCAGCAAAATAAATGCCGGAGAGAAAAGAATGATTCAGATCGGGATGACAAAAATAAATTGTCCTCTAAATCCCAGAACTCCGTTGAGAAGGATCACCGTGGCCGACTCTCTGGATCAATAACTTCTGCTGGGGATGAAGTCCCAAATGAACATTCGCTCTACTGGGGATTATACATAACTTCTTTGAAAAAAGAGGCCACGGCCTGAATCAGGAGAGTGTCAAATATCACTTGGATTTAAAACCTGCTGGGGATGTCAACCACCGTTGAACAAACCACCAAACTCTGCTTGGGGATACTGCTGAACTTAGCCTGCTGATGGGGGAGAAGGAGCACCTTGACTTTGTGGGGAAATAACGTCTTGACCTGGAGAAGATACCTCCTAAGTCTCCTGCTGGGGAAGGTATGCTCTACTGAGGAAAGTGCAATCTCAATGTTGGGGAGTACGATCCTGTTACCCTGCAAGTCAAACAACAGAATAGAATACGCCACAACATGACTATTACCGTTAACGCCTAAATAATTTCTGCTGCTTTTCATCATGCTCTGCAAAGCTCGAAGTTTTATATGCAATGTTTATCAAAAATATCGGACGTTTTTGCAAACAAAACAGTAACAGTAAAACAAACAATAGAAAGCTCTTTGAGTGAAATGAATATTTTATTGAGAAAAGTGGCTTGTAAATAGGCATTTACAATTGGAAGCAATTCCTAGAAAGAGGTAATTGCGCCAAAAGTAAAAGAAAAATACAAATGTCGGCAATGCGGGAACAGATATCCACCATGACTCGACTCAGCTATGACTCACATGTCCTGCTTATCCACAAATATCTTGACTTCTGAATAGACTGACTGTACTGATCCCTCCCTTTCAGAATTTCCGAGTATCGAGAGTGTTTACAGATCGAACGCAGACCGTAGCCTTTCGCTTATAAATCCCTAACTTTTGCCTAGATCGCCCTTTTCGGGTTTTCAATCCACCGGGATACCCATTTTTGCCAAAGTCGCCTTTTCAGGTTTTCAACTTTGCGGGTTTACACATTTCTTTTTACATTTTATCCCTAATTTTTGCCCGAACCTTTTTCTTTTCTTATGGTTCGCCGGGATGCCCCTTTTTTGCCTAGACTTTCTTTTTATGTCCAGCGGGTCTTTTCATGTGAAGTATTTTTTGACTACGTCTGCGTTCACAGGGGATGTAAAATCTTCGCCATCCATAGTTGAAAGTAGTAAGGCTCCACCAGAGAAAACCTTTCTGACTACATACGGCCCTTCGTAATTTGGAGTCCATTTGCCCCTGTGATCTGTCTAAGGAGGAAGGATCCTTTTCAAAACCAATTCACATGTCTGAAAACTCCGAGGACGTACCTTCTGGTCAAAGGCGTGCTTCATCCTGCTCTGATACAACCGACCATGTGCGATGGCTGCCAATCTCTTCTCTTCAATAAGGTTCAACTGATCTAATCTGGAACGTACCCACTCAGCTTCATCAAGCTTCACATAAGCCAGAACTCTCAAAGATGGAATCTCGACCTCTAAGGGTAAAACTGCTTCCATACCATATACCAATGAGAAAGGGGTTGCCCCAGTTGACGTACGCACCGAAGTACGGTAACCATGTGGGGCATAGGGTAACATCTCATGCCAGTCCTTATACGTCACCACCATCTTCTGCACAATCTTCTTGATATTCTTATCCGCTGCCTCAACAGCCCCATTCATCTTCGGACGATACGGGGAAGAATTGTGATGCTCGATCTTGAAATTCTGACACAGTTCCTTCATCATCTTATTGTTCAAATTCGAGCCATTATCAGTAATGATTCTCTTCGGGACCCCATAACGACAGATGATGTCTTTCTTTATAAACCTGGCTACCACTTGCTTGGTGATGTTGGCGTACGAGGCTGCCTCCACCCACTTTGTGAAATAGTCAATGGCAACCAAAATGAAACGATGCCCATTGGAAGCAGTGGGCTCAATCTTCCCAATCATATCTATGCCCCACATTGCAAAAGGCCATGGAGATGACAACACATTTAGAGGCGTAGGCGGTACATGCATCTTATCTGCATAAATCTAGCATTTATGGCACTTCCGGGCGTACTTGAAACAATCTGACTCCATAGTCATCCAATAATATCCTGCCCTCAACAACTTCCTAGCCATGGTGTGACCACTGGAATGAGTACCAAAAGAACCCTCGTGAACTTCCTCCATCAATAAGCCTGCCTCGTGTTCATCAACACAACGTAGCAAGACCATGTCGAAGTTCCTCTTATATAACACATCATCCTTGTTCAGAAAGAAGTTCCCTGCCAACCTTCTCAGAGTCTTCTTATCTTTGGTGGAGGCACCCTCTGGATACTCTTGTCTCTTCAAAAAAACCTTAATATCATTATACCACGGCTTGCCATCTGGCACATCTTCAATTGCAAACACAAAAGCTGGTCTGTCCAGACGCATGATTCTAATTGACGGAGTTTCATTCCAACGGTTCACCTTATACATGGATGCCAATGTTGCCAACGCATCAGCCATCTGATTCTCAACTCTGGGCACGTGATGAAAATCCACCCTATCAAAGAACAGTAACAACCTTCTGGCATAGTTGTTGTAAGGCACCAGATTTGCCTGACGAGTCTCCCATTCTCCTGTAATTTGATTAACTACCAACGCGGAATCGCCATAGACATCGAGGTTCTTAATTCTCAAATCAATTGCTTCTTCTAACCCCATGATGCATGCTTCATACTCCGCCTCGTTGTTGGTACATACGAATGCTAACCGGGTAGTGAAAGGTATATGAGAACCCTTCGAAGTTGTAATGATTGCCCCAATTCCATTACCATATGAGTTGACGGCCCCATCAAAAATCATCTTCCACTGAGATCCAATCTCCGGTCCTTCGTCAGGCAGAGGCTCTTCACAATCTTTCATTTTCAGAAACATGACATGCTCATCTGGAAACTCAAACTTCATTGGCTGATAATCCTCAACCGGCTGTTCAGCAAGGTACTCTGACAGAACACTTCCCTTAATGGCCTTCTGAGAAACATACTGAATATCGTACTCTGTCAAAACCATCTGCCAACGGGCTATCCTTCTAGAAAGTGCTTGCTTCTCAAACACGTACTTAATCGGATCCATCTTCGAAATCAACAAGGTCGTGTGATTTAACATGTACTGCCTTAGGCGCTTGGCTGCCCAAGCGTTTGCACAACATGTCTTTTCTAGCATAGAGTATCTTGATTCGCAATCAGTGAACTTCTTACTTAGGTAGTAAATGACATGTTCTTTCCTACCCGTCTCGTCGTGTTGACCGAGCACACAACCCATCGAATTCTCAAGAACCATGAGATACATAATCAATGGCCTCCCAGACACCGGTGGCATAAGGACTGGAGGTCCCTGCAAATACGTCTTTATCCTTTCAAACGCTTCTCGACAATTTTCGTTCCACCTGACCTCTTGATCCTTTCTTAACAACTTGAAAATTGGTTCACACGTGGCTGTAAGACGAGAGATAAACTTGGAAATGTAATTCAACCTCCCCAAGAAGCCACGAACCTCTTTCTCTGTCCTTGGCTCAGGCATCTCCTGTATGGCTCTTATCTTTGCAGGATCAACCTCTATACCTCTTTCACTAACGATGAAACCCAGCAATTTACCAGACCTCACACCGAAAGTACATTTGTTCGGATTCAATCTCAATCTGAACTTCCTCAACCTTTCAAACAGCTTCTGGAGGTTTACCAAGTGTTCTTCCTCTGTCTGTGACTTCGCAATCATGTCATCAACATAAACTTCAATCTCCTTGTGAATCATATCATGAAAGAGGGTCACCATTGCCCGCTGATAGGTTGCCCCAGCATTCTTCAATCCAAATGGCATTACCTTGTAGCAAAACGTTCCCCACGGTGTTATGAACGTAGTTTTCTCCATGTCCTCTGGGGCCATTTTGATTTGGTTATACCCAGAGAAGCCATCCATGAAGGAAAACACAGAATATTGAGCAGTATTGTCCACTAACACGGCAATGTGGGGGAGCGGGATATCATCCTTCGGGCTTGCTCTATTCAGATCTCGGTAATCAACACACATCCTGACCTTTCCATCCTTCTTAGGTACAGGTACAATATTAGCAACCCACGGAGGATAATTTGTCACAGCAAGAAATCCGGCGTCCAACTGTTTCTGAACCTCTTCCTTGATTTTAACAGACATTTCTGGTTTAGTTCTTCTCAGTTTCTGCTTGACCGGAGTACAACCCTCTTTAAGCGGCAACCGGTGTGCAACAATGTCAGTGTCAAGCCCAGGCATGTCTTGGTAAGACCAGGCGAAGATATCCACATACTCTCGAAGTAACTCAATCAATCTTCCCTTAACACTGTCTTCCAGGGCAGCCCCAACCTTTACTTCTCGTTTGACGTCCTCGGTTCCCAGATTAACAGTCTCAACTTCTTCCTGATAAGGTAGAATAACCCTTTCCTCCTGTTTTAGTAGCCTGGATAATTCTTCTGGTAAGTCACAGTCTTCGTCAGTCTCTTCTTCAGCCTGATAGATGGGATTGTCGAAGTCATATCGAGCCATAGCTAAGTCATGAGTGGAATCTGAACAAAAGAACCTGCATATGGATGTTTTTATGTTCATTATGAGTGCAACAAACAAGAAAACACATTGCCATTTTGATGTGGGTTAATGCAAAAAAATAAAAATAGAAAGACAGGGATCGAAATATTTGAATGAAAAACGTCCTTTATTGATGATAAAAATAGCAAATAAATATCCAAGCCCTACAAATAAGTATCACTACGTCTTGGGCAGAACGTATGACTCAACATAACAGAAAACAAAAGTAAATTACTCCGGGCGCGTCACTTGGATGACTTTCTCGGAAGACCAGTTGCCTAAACTCTGACCAGGGGTGCAGGGACGAATCCATCCATCCATGTCACAATCACTATCTCCTTCATCCTCAATAGCATTGACTCTGTCAAAGAAAACACCGGCACTGGTGAAACGGACTGGACCATAGAACTTGGGAGGCTCTTCATCACGCCTAGGTGGCTTGTACCCTAGTCCATAGGTATCCTGCTTCTTCTGAACATCAATGACACTGCCCCACTTCTGAGAAGCACCAGCTTCAACTAGAGCGCGCGCCTCTTTGAAAGAGGACATTGGAACCTCTGGTTGTCTGATAATTTCTGGTTGGGCAACCACCTCAGGCTGACTGACTGCCTTTGGGGGTTCCTCGGGAATCTTTACAGCTTCAAAGGCTTGGCACAAAGTTTCCTGTACTTCACCATCCACCTCTACATACTTGAAAGTCGATAGGTGACTCACCATAATATCTTCTTCACCAGAAACAGTCACAACGTGGCCATCCACCATATACTTCAACTTCTGGTGCAGCGTAGAAGTTACTGCCCCAACACCATGGATCCAAGGGCGACCCAACAAACAACTATAGGCAGGCTGAATATCCATTATGTAAAAGGTGGTGTTGAAAACCTCAGGACCCACCTTGATTGGCAGAACTAACTCCCCAAAAACTGACCTCTTGGAGCCATCAAAGGCACGTACCACTAAGTCACTTGGTGTGCAAATCAACCCACGAGTATCCAACTTCATCAAAGCCTTCTTTGGTAACACATTCAAAGATGAGCCAGTATTAACCAACATATGCGACATTAAAGAACCACGGCATTCCACTGAAATATGCAGAGCGTTGTTGTGATTCCTCCCAGCCGGAGTCAGATCTAAATCGGTGAAACCCAAACCATTACCAGCATTCACATGAGCCACAACCCCCTCTAACTGATTGACAGATATTTCCTGCGGTACATAAGCCATATTCAGAACCTTCAGCAATGCATTTCGGTGTGCCTCGGAGCATAACAGTAAGGATAGAATGGAAATCTTCGATGGAGTTTGGTGAATTTGGTCAATAATCTTGTAATCACTTTTTCTGATCAACCTCATAAACTCTTCTACATTTTCTGAGAAAGTATCCCCATCTGGCTTTGTCATAGAATTATTTGCTTCCTCCCTCTGTACAGATTCATCCATCATCTGTTTACCTCTGTCCTGTCTTGAGCTACCGGCTTGATCCCCAGACGGAATAAAGACTCTACCACTCCTAGTGATAGCCCCAGCTTCAACAAGATTTTCAACCCCTGTGCTAGCAGCTGATGTTCCTACCAACTCATGCTTCTCACCATTAACAAACACCTCGGCCCCATAGTTCCATGGGATGGCCTTGGTACTCTCATACGGGACTGGTCCAGGAATAGTGATAGTGACCGGCGTCGGTCTCGCCGGTGCTGATATAGTTATTGTCTTGAACGGAATTGTTATTATGGCAACATCGATCTCTCTGTCAGTAATTTTGTTCTGCCTACAACCCCTGTCAAACTGTAATACCCCTTCGTTGATCATCTTCTGAATACCTGCTTTCAATAGATCACAACCGCCAGATTGCGACACGCATCCTACACAACCTTCATCACAGCCTGGAAATACCCCTCCCTTCAACAGTCTTTCCTTCACCACGCCCAAGGGAGTTTGGACTTCGTTCACATCTGAAATTAAATTCAAGTCTTCATAGTCTTTAATAATGGCATTAACTCCCGGCCCACCGTGATTCGGCATCGGGTTCTGGTTTACATTTGGAACATCATTGGAGAAATTGATGGCCTTAGAATCCACAAAATCTTGAATTTGATGCTTAAAAGCTCTACAGTTCTCAATATAATGTCCGGGTGCCCCAGAATGAAACTCACAGTGGGCGTTGGCATCATAACCGGGAGGTGGATTACCAATAGGTGGAGCCAATGTTCTCTTCTGAATCAACTGTAGCTTTAACAAGTGCTGAAATAATTGAGCATAGGGCATAGGCGGAGTTTCAAGATACCTATCCCGCCTAGACGCAGGCTGTGATCTGCGAGGACCCTGATTTTGTTGTTGGGACGCTGCTGGTCGCTGAGGCGCTGCAGGGATGGTTACAGAAGCCACCTGCTGATTGTAATTCTGACGAGGACCTTCTCTACCACGATATGATGACACATAATTTGTATCTCCCCCCTTCTTCTTATACCCATTGGCATAAGGCTTCTTACTTCCTCCAGATGAGGACCCATCACCGCCTGATATTTTTCCTGCCTTAATTCCGCTTTCTACCATCTCTCCCACCAAGATCAAATCAGCAAACTTTCTAGACATACATGGTACCAACTTTTCATAGTAATGACCCTGCAAGGTGGCCATAAACATAGTTATCATTTCAAGTTCCAACATAGGAGGCTGAACCCTCGCTGCCAGTTCACACCACCTCTGGGCGTACTCTTTGAAACTCTCATTATTTTTTTGCGACAAATTCTGTAACTGTGTTCTGTTAGGGGCCATATCAGTGTTGTATTGGTAGTGCCTGATGAATGCTCTTGCCAGAACCCTCCAACTACGCACATCCTTCCTCTCCAGTTGCATGTACCACTCCAAGGATGCCCCAGATAGACTATCCTGGAAGCAGTGCATCATCAGCTTTTCATTCTTCGCATGCGCAGCCATCTTACTTGCGTATGCCCTCACATGAGTTCTTGGGCAAGACGTGCCATTATATTTCTCGAAAGTGGGAGTTTGAAACTTGTGCGGGATCACAACGCCTGGAACCAGCCCCAAATCCTCTAAATCCATGCCCACGGAATCCTGATTCATAACACCCCTCAGTTGTTCCTCAATCAACCGAAACCTCCGATCATTGTCAACTTGGGGACCAGCATCCCCGCCTGGCAGAGAAAATGCATCATCTTGATCATCATCATACTGACGACCATGATTTGCGCCAGCACCGTTACCACCTCCCCCAGCATTAGGAATCACAATATTTTCTCCTCCGCCCGGAGGAATCACAACACCCGCAACAGGAATACTTCCGCCCGGAGGGCCATTCTGAACATTGTTGCCAGTAACACCAGTATGGACGACACCATCCTCGTCAACCCTTGCAATCAGTGGCTGAACGAGAGTCCTCAGCTGCTGTTGGCCTTGAACAACACCTTGCATTAATTCCATAAACTGGTTCATGCGAGTCCGCATCTCAATGATCTCATTCTGTAGCTGATCCATGAGTCTCCTCTGATTCTGTCTGGTAGAATACCGATGAATATGCTGATCTGCAATTCTGAGATTAGAACAAGATAAGAATACCAGAGATAAACACTTGTCATGCAAAATGAATATGCAAAATGATTATGCAAATGCAAATGGACATGTTTGAAAATTCATAAGGCGATCCACCCCTTGATTCCGGTTTAATAACAAGATATAATGGAACTTCTGCTCGTATAATAAGAAAACCAGAGAAAAGTCAAATGTCAACAATCGTGAATCCAAGATAACAAATCTGAACATGAAAACCATAAGTCCCAACCAACAAGCCTGGTGGTGATCCACATACAATAAAAGAGAGAAGAAAACTAAGGCATGTCATCAAAATTCACAAGTGTCAATCCCCCCCGTCCATTATGCTTTCTGCACCAGTCTTGAATCTCCTTGAACAGCTTTCTGGTATCGGGATACTTCGGTCTCTGAATCAGTCCTTGAATAAGAAGGTCTCTCCTGTGTATGATCCCATCCAAGTATCTGCAATGTAATTCCCAAGTGTCTTCTCTAGAAACACCATCCATGCTAGGACCCTCATGTCTAGGTTTCTTCACTTCAGCTTGGACTTTCAGTTCTTCCATGGAGGCTATCGCTTCCTTGAGTCGACCCTCGACTACTTGTCTCTTGAATATCCCTGATAAGATCTCGGCGTCTTTCTTCTTGAGCGTCGACTTCAACTGATCAATCTTAGCTATGTAGTCGTCTTCCTTTCTCTTATTCTCAGCCATGGCAGTTTCTCGGTGATCATCGAACCTATGAATCTTCAACAAAGCCTGGCCTAATTCCTCCTCATTGGACCTGAGAACATTACTGATACCATCCAAAGCTTGTTTCATCCTTTCTCTGGACGCGGCTATGTCAGCAGGCTCTTTTTCTGCTTTAGCAAAGAGCTCTGTCTTCAACTTGGCAGTATGAACAGCTTCACCCCGCTCATGCTTCCACTGATAAATTTCTCTCTTTAGCTCACTATTTTCTTCCCGCAACCTTTCCTTTTCAGCCCATAATTTGTCATACTTCTCCAACTCAACGGTGATAGGAGGCTCGATCCCCAAAGGATACAAAGGTGGTTCCACCGGGAATGGAAGAAGCTCCTCTTCTACTCTCTTCTTAACCCATTCTTTATAGGGAGGAAAAGCCTGGTTGTTACATTTCCCGAATGACATTTTACCCTTCCTGGTTACCTGTTTCCAAGCATTCACAACTTTCCTTATCAACTCTTGATCCTCAACACCATTGAAGAACAAGGACTCACGGACATCTCGCTCTTCGGGTGGACCTTTCAAAGGATAGCCAAACTGTCTGATAGCTAAGGAGGGATTATAGTTAATTCCACCTTTCCTCCCTATCAAGGGAACATTAGGGAATTCTCCGCATTTGCAAATAATCTCCATTCCTAGAAAGTCACGATTAATCCAAACGATGTTATCAGCAGTCAAACCCATAACCCTCTTAGACCACTTCAGAGAATATTTCGTATCAACGAAAGCGACAGATTCAGGGAGACGACTCAAAAACCAAGTAGCTAAGAGTGGCGCACAGCAACTTACAGTTTTCCCACGCCTATTCTCATTCTTGTAGTGAACTGAATGGTACACATCACCTAGCAAGGTAGGTATAGGATTCTTTGAAATAAAGATTCTGACGGCATGCATATCCACCAGATCAGGAATATTCGGAAACAAAATAATCCCATAGATACACATAGCTAGGATAGCTTGGAAAGCATTCCAATTCTTCTCTTTGACATGTATGCAAGCTTGGTCAAACAAGAACTTCAGCAAGAAACCCTTAACCCCTTGTTTTTCTTCAATATTACTATTCAGAACAGATTCATTAATATGAAGAGCCACAACCATTTCTTTTATACCGGGGTGTTCCTCAGAAAAGAAAACTATATCATGACTGATAGGAATTCCCAAAATAAATGAGAACTCCTCCAACGTTGGAGCCAAGATGTAGTCCGGGAAAGTGAAGCAACGCAGAGACGGATCGTAAAACTGAAGAAGTGTGTGAATGGCATTCTTCTCATACTTGGAGATATTATAGACAAATTTCAGAAGCCTTCCATACCTTCCACTGAACTCTGTATGAACACCGGAACCAGCCATATTAATTAGTTTGTGAATCAGTGTCAAAGTCGGTTCTGGGAACGAATAGGCAACAGTCTTCTTTCTCTGAACATCCATGCTGAAGTAACCTCAGAAAACCGGAATCAAGAGTAAGATGCAAGCCCTGAAAATTGTCAAACATGTCAGAATGCAAGAAAAATGATATGCTCATGCAAACATGGGGTCAAGGCACACTGCTGGATGTGCTGTGCTGTTAGCTGAACGAGAAACCAGAAAACCAGAACTCTGAACCACTGAAGAACCCAAATAATCAGACATTGATGAGAAATCCAGAAAATCAGGGTAGGTTGAAGGTCTCGGTTACCTGCAGACCTACAAATGCCCATCCCCTCTCACGTGTGGGTACTAGGATGTTCAGTATCCCGGGCTCTCAGGTAGAGAAATGATGATACGTTCACCATTTCTGTTTTGGCATCATCATCAATCGAGGAGGCCTCAACTGATTCTCTAAAGCGGAAGGTCCTCAGCTTTGGCACTGAGGTCGAGAAACAATAGTACATTCATCCCTCGGGGTACAATACTAAAGTCAATCGAGGAGTGCCTCCACTGATTCTCCTCAAAACGTAGGGGCCATCCTATGCGAGTTCCGAAGCGGGCCCTCGGGTGCGAATGGGTTTGCCACAGGATGTGGTCTGCCAATGTCACCACTAAAGAGGGATGTTTCCACTAAGGTCCTCAATGATCGGTCACCAGAGTCGACAGCTCTCTAGATCAACACCCCAACATGCGCAAGACACACACGTTAGAATACGTCCCAAGATAGCCTCGTCTGGTTATGAATTTCGTGAACACACAAACGCACCAAGCGGGCACGTAGGTCCCACTACTTTCCACTCTAGTCCTAGGGTATACTCAAGCCTGGGTATTGGGCTTAGCTCTCAGTCCCACCCAACCTGCAAAACAAAGACAGCCAGCACAGCACAGCAGCATGACAGTAATAAAAAAGATGAAATGCAGAAAATGCGGTAATAAAAATAAAATACAACACATAAAGCAAAACAAAAACAAACCACCCAAAGAGAACAGAGACGAGCAAGCGTTAGGACTGACTCGCTTAGGGATGGACCAGCATAGGTCAACCTTATCCCCAGCAGAGTCGCCAGCTGTCGCTCCCAGGATTTTCATCCAGGTACAAACGCGAGAGTGGCGCGGAAAAACAGAGTCGCCAGCCGTGTAAATTTATCCCAAGAGAGGGAAAGGGAACACCGCATAAACCTGAGGAAGAGAGAAAGGAATGGTCATCGCAACCATAGCCTGGGTTCGGGAGTCGGTTACCCGAGGGGAAGGTGCTAGCACCCCACGCGTCCATCGTACTCGATGGGATCCACGCTTGTTGTCTAATCTAAGGGTGAGTTATCCTATCATTTATAGCTGTACTAAAACGGGGAAGGGAAAACAAAGACAGACTCGGTAGGACGTCGACGTCCTAGGCCTACGTACCCCCCTTGTGCAATGGGGAATTCAGAGTCAACGTAGTTCGGACCAAGTTCTTTTTGTGTTTTTTTATGTGCGACGTTAAGTTCGCGTCCGGAAGTTAGGGTCGATGCTTGTTTGCGTCTCAGACGGAAAGTAACGTGCCCTTTTTGAAAATAGCCTTTAGTTTGAAGGTCCTGAAGGACAAAAAGGTTTGAAGTTAGTTTGTGTTTTTTAGGACAGAAGTGGCTTAAGTTAGTTCCTAAGCTGCATTGCACCAAAGTCTAGGGCACAGGGGCGAACACTTAACGCATCGTCCCAAGACAGGACGCTCGCTAAGCACTCTAGAAAGATGAGAGGAAGCCCCTCATCTCTCATTCCCTACGCTTAAGGCTCGTGCACAATACACCTTATTATTATTAAGTGTTTTAAAGAAATTTGAGATAAAAAGAGAGAAGACACAAGGGTAACTCTAAAGGGGGACTATGAATCCTAAAGTCATCATGCATGGGTGACCTATGGTTAGTGAGGTTTGACGATAACCTGAATCCTAAAGGAAGGAGATGAGGGAAGGAAAAAAGTAAGGGTGACCATGGATGCTTATCCATACCCTTAAAGAACTTACCTTAGTCCCTGCATAAAAGATTAGTACAGAATAGACACAAGTAAGAGAAAGGAGGTGAATGAAAATCACACAATGGCAAACAATGATAATAATAATCCAAACATGAACTCAAAGATCAAAGAAGCAACCCCAAAGCAAATGGCACAAGTGTCTTTTCAAACAGATAATCATACAAGGTCAAAGGAGCGCCTGCAAGAATATCTCAAGTGAAAACAAATCAGATAATTAGAAAAATAACTCCTAAAATTCCCAAATTAAACATTAAGGTTCCTCAACCAGAGGCAAACAACATATCAAAAGTCCCTGCAAAAAACCAAGATATTAGTCATTCAAATAATTAGGCAGAGTTCAGGTGGGAAGTGGGGTTAGTGTGCCAAAGGGAAGGACCTAAATGCAATATGCAATAAGTTTAAAAATGAAGGAAAAATGTTTTTATGCAATTTAGGATGTTAATGATCAAATGCAGAAAGAACGGGTCAAAAATATTTTGTAGATGAGGAGAATTAAAATAAAGGAATTTATGTATGCATGAGATGTGCCATGCAAAATGGAAATTAAGAAAATAATTAATTTAAGTGATAAAAATAAAATAAATAAAAAATTTAAAATTTGTAAAAATTTTATATTTTAATAAAGATGATGTATGAATTTTATGATGATTTTTAGATGTAAAAAACTATTTTTAATAATTGAAAATGAAAATGTAATAATGAAACTAAAATGAAATAAGAAGTGCAAGGGGGTGCGTTAATGAAAAAAGATGAACTGGAAATGGTATTGGGCTTGGGGGGTGGGGTGCAGGTAGCAAGTCTAGCCCAACAATCAGTCAGCGAAATAAAAAATAAAAAAAGAGTGCACGTGGGCTATAGTCAGCTGGGTTGACCACTCCATGACCTTCTGATTGATCCAACGCGCTATAATTAGTCAACAAAAATAATAGTATTCATGATTAGTGGCCATGATGAAAGGGTATACCCTAATAAACATGCACGTATCACACCAGAACACGCAGCATACGCTGCTCTCCCACGTGAGCCGCGCGTGTTCGTTTTAATGTGCTGTCCCAACTGTGACCACATGATCTGATCCACGGATACGGTTAAGTCAACTAAACCAAGAGTCAGCCAAAGGAGATAAAATGATTGGAGGTGCACGGTTATTATCATGGGTTAATGAACATACAACTAATAAAAATAAAAATCAGAAAAAACAAATAAAATAAAACGTGGCAGAGCGTGGACCGTAAGATCCCCAGATCGGACGGCCAAAACATCGTCTTCTCCACATGTCCTCCGGCGGCCTGTGAGTTTCTCCGGCGACGGCTCTAGGGTTCCGTCCGCCGTCTGGGATGAAGGTCAACCTGAAATTGCCCAGAAACTGCAAACGACTACACTAATCCAACCAGATTTTCACAAGGATTTTGAATGTGCACTCCAAATTCACAAATAACCCATATATAAAGCAAAACGAAGGAAATAGTGTAATGGTTCAAAACTTTAAACTCATCATACGCACTCAATACTCGTCCAAAACCAAAACAAATTATATTAGGATGATCAGCAGACATAACACGTCAATATTCACATAAAAAATTGGAGTTTTAAGAGCATGAAAAAACCTTTCAACCTGAGATGGTATACCTTCAAACCTTGCCCTTGGCTGCGAATGGTGGTTGGGTTGTGCTCTAGAAACCACCAGGAAGAGACTTGTGGAAGAACTTCTTGCCAAAACCTTGTGGATCGTGATTTTGAATAAAAAATCCTCTTTTAGGGTTTTCTTGAGAACTCCTCCAACTTCACGTGCATGAACCCTAACCAATGCATGAATAGGCTTAAATACTTAGGGTTATTTCATGTGATGAGGAATTGGGCTTGGGTAATCCATTGTTTAATGAATTTTTGAATTATTTGGAATTTTTGCATTATGTGAATTACACCTTTCTCCTTGCATGTTCACTTAAAAATTCCATGATGGATCACTTGGATTTGGATTGATAATTACACCCATATGGAACTTGGGCCTTGAAAATAATTGATCCATGACTTTTGAATAATTTGGCATTTTTTGAACAATGGAGAATAAGTGGAGAACACACCATGGAATCACTTGATTAAAAAGCCAAAAATGCTTCTTAGGAATTGTTTTTGGATGTTGAAACATGTCTTGAAGCAATGGAATTAACCATAGGTCATTATGCCCAAAGTTGTGAAAATGGGATCATGAGAAACCCTAAAAACCACTTTGGCTTCTCTTGACCATAAGTTGAGTTTCATAAATGATATGGAGACCCACTAGTACTTGTTGGAAAGAGGAGAAAAATACCTTCAACTTTCATGTTGGAGAAAAATTCATTTGAAGCTTTCTTGATGATGAAAAGTCAAGTTGAATGCAGTGCAAGAACTTGCCCAAAAAGGAAACTTTTCATTATAGGTCACTTTCCAAATTTAGAAACTTTTGCACCAACTCCTGATTCCTGATAAATATGTATGACATTTGACCCCTGAGGACCATATGAGGGTGTGAGACCTTAAAATCCCTGAAGAGAACCTCAAAATTTCACAGTTGACTTTTCTCCTTTCACTGTTGACTTTTCCCCAAATTCAACTGATTCCTAGTCCATTGGCCAATTGAACCTCTTCTGAACCAAACTGATGGTCAATCTTCCTTTCCTAGATACTTAGGGACCCAAGGAATACCATGGAATCAAGTCTTGCCCAAAAAATCAGAAATAAACAGAATTTATAGCAAACCCTAGTTTTGGTACCCTAAGTCTAGGAGGAAATATCACAGTCTCCAAATCCAAATTCCTCTGAATATGATGTGTATCCTCTCCAACAAAGATAAGATATGCCATTTAGTGGTGATAAAAACCCAAGGAGCTCGCCCATTGGAGCAATAAACCCAAGAATTTCAAAACCCTAATTCATGCACTGGTTAGGAGAGAGTGATCCACTTGAGATCCCTTGCCACCTGTGAACTCTTGATGATGTAGTAGACCAGATAGGACTTTCCCGAACTGCCTCAGGCACCTTTACCCCATGCTAATGATATGCATACATGATAATGCAAAAAATGAAATGAAACATAAGCCAGTTAGTAATAAAGTAAGGAGGGCAAATTTTGGGGTGCTACAAGGGGGGATCGATCCTATGGTGGGGATCTTTGGAGGGTGATGGACCAGTGTCCATCAAATAAATTGGTACCACATGCATGAGTCTATGTTGTTGCATTCCATACTATGTGACGTTGCATAATTATTGAGTAATTGATGTGTTGATGATGTTGTAGAATGATTGATGTTTTGTGTTGATTGTGATTTGATTGTATGATGACATTGTGAATGAATTAACGATGACATGTGTGGCTACTATATCTTTTGCCTTATATCTTGTATAATGATTTGTGATTACTCACCCTGCTTGTTTGAATGTTGTCTCCACGTGGGTAACGTGCAGGTGATTAGGATTAGCTCTTTTGGTACGTGAAATCTTAGCTTTGAAGTATTTTGATTATTTCCGTTGATTAGAAGGTCTTGCTTTGATATGTAACATCGGGTCGGGACGTTTGAGTCGAACGATTATGTTCTTTTTTTTTTGTTGACAATCAGGATGTTATGAGTTTCTTATTTTAAGACGTTTTGAATTATAATTTGTGTTGAGTTTTGATTTTTCTGCTGCATAGCATTGATTGAATTTATGATGATATAACCCGTGTTACGGAACAAGTTGTATTTGTGACGTTTTATGACGAAATGTGACACCTTTGTGATGATGTACTATAATATAATTGTTTATATTTATTGTGTCGGTTGGGTGTTACATGTTTCATACAATATTCCCAAGCCTCCGTGAGCTCAGCAGTAGAGGGACTCGTAATTATACAATTTTAAAATGAATCAAATTTAATCCAATCTCAACTCAGAAATTGAAACAAATTGCCGTCTTTTCATCTCAATTTCCCCTATTTTCACGTTGGTTTTAGTATCGAATATCAATCGGAAACAAGTTGGTTTTGCCGCACTGAACTCAACCGCCCGCTAAACGGAGCCGGAGTTTTTCGTCGCCAGTCACAAACAGTAACAAACTCCGTCCAAGTTTTTTTTTATAGTTTTATTTCATTCTTCTTTCAATAAATTTCCCCTGATGCAACTCGCGGCCGAGATGACCGCTCCTGCCAAAGACAAATCATCAGAGAATTTTACGTCTGCACCGAAAATTTAGAAAATTTATTAGGTTTTGTTGCATGCTGATTATGGTGTTTAATTTAGAGATTGAAAACGTAACTGAAGCTTAGGGTTAGGGTTACAATATGTTCTGTTAATTTCTTTTTCAATTAAACGAATTGAATAGAAATTCATTTTGAAACAGGTCGTGTTAGGTTCTTGAACTTTACTTTCTTCCACAATGGCTAACAAATCTAAAGAAGAACCTAACACTGCTCCTAAGCCTGATACATGGTACAATCTCACACTAGGACCTTCTTTCAAACACGACTCCGCTAACAAATACTGCACTCTCCGATGTAAGCTCTTCCCAACATATTTCCTAATACTATTCTTTTTGGTATTTTTAATTTTTATTTTATTTTATGTGTTGAATTTTTTATAGATGAATTTTCCAACTTCAGTTGATAAGACTAAGCCAGGATTGTTACGCAAGAGCAAAGAGAATAGAGTTTCTGTGGAGTTTCAGAACAACCAAGTTGGAAAACCTAAAGTCACATTTGAGGGAAATAGCGAGGAATACAAGGAAAATGATGTTGTTTTGTTCTTTGATGGTCGTACACTTCGATTGGAGCGGCTTGATAAGGCTGTAAAGCAACTGCGCCACCTTCGAATGCTTGGTGAGTCTTCAGCTGCTGTGTCGGGAACTGTTACTGCTCCATCTGGACCAGCTTTGGATCCTCAGTCATCCCCCATTGGGAAGCCTGTAAAACCAGCATCTTTTGGAAGTGCCCGGAGTAGGAATGTAAATGGATATCCATGGGGACGGATACTATGATATCCGTATCCGTTTCGTTGGATAAATATGATATCCATGTCCGCCCCATATTCATACAGATATCCGTTAAGCGGGTAATCCGCGGGTAATCCACGGGTTTTACGATATCCGTGGATATTTACAGATATCCATGGATAATATTTTTTATAAAAATTATTTTTTGAAAAAATATTTTTAACTTCTTTTAAAGACACAAAAAGTCATTATCACATAACAACCATACAATTCGCTCTTAATTTAACAATAAAATTTCATCACATTAATTTTTTTCTTATTCACCAAAATTATTATTTTTTTCTTATTCACCAAAACATAATTAGATCCAAACATAATATACATAGATTTAATTTTTAACCAAACAAATAAAAGATAATGTGATTGTGAGTTATGATGGAAGAGGGAACGACAAAAGAGTAGGCAGGGAGACACTGGTTTGATAGAGGAATGACGACACTAGTTGGTTGGACTATGAAATTGTTGAAGTGAGGTATGAAGTATTAAAGAGTTTAAATATGAATTGCCTAATAGAATTTAAATAAAATGTGAAAGGTTTTCTTCAAAGAAAATTAAAAAAAAAGAAATATAAGAAGACTAATTTTTTAGAAGATGAAAAGATAAGGTATAATAAACTAATGATATTTAAATGATTTTTATAATTTATTAACGGATATGGATATCCGCGGGCATGGATATCATTAAACCCGTATCCATATCCATTAACAAACGGATATTTAAATATCCATTTATTTTATCCGTGGATATCCATAAAACTACCCGCCCCATATCCGTGACGGATTTTATCCGCGGATATCCGCGAGTACGGATTTTTTTGCCATCCCTAGCCCGGAGCTCTAATCAAGCTGTTGCAGTAAGTGCTTACCAACTATCTTTAGCATAGTTGTTTGTTTAGTAGTCTTGTTCATTACATTATAAAAATCTATGATGATGGAGACTATCGATAATATGGTTATTTTTTAAATTTTCCGTGTTTCTATCGAAGTTGATTCCTTACTGAATACATATCCTTGCCAATTGTGATATAATTTGTGTCTGTAGAACTATACATGTAAATAGATATTTAATTTTATTAGGCGGGGCAACGATAACTTGATTGTTTACATAACGTACGACCATAACATACAATTCACTCAGCTACTTCTCACTTGATGCTTCGGCAAATATTTGCATCCTTGAATTACTGGATACTTGGCTTTCTTTCTTTTTGGTTCTTATGTACTTCTTAATCGAGGAAAAGAATGTACATTATAATATGACTTGAAGCCGGTGATTTATATTTTTGAAGTTGGTATATGTTGGGCTTCTAAGTGAAGCACATATACTCTTATAAATCTCTTTTAGAAGGTGTTAACATTTTTCTGTTTGCCTGAGCTGTTGATTCTATCGTGACGGAAGGGAAGTAAATGATTCATTCCTTGTACTTATCTGTTTTCTACTTTTCTTAGTTTATTGTCTTATATTTACATTGATTCTGCACAGGTTGAAGTGGAACGAATTGATACAGGTGAACCTGAAAATTTTGGTATGTATGATATGAATAGAAGCTTTCTCGCAGAATATCTAGGCTCTGTTGATTTTCTGATGACCTGTGAGATAGTTTGCAAAGATTTGCTTTGTATTTATTGAACTAAATTTAATGTTGTACTTATCATATGACAGACATCAAATCTGGTTCTAAGAGGTCATATGATCAATTAAATGAACCACCGCATGTTTCTACTGCCTCACCAGCTGCCAAAGATGAAGCTGAAGAGCATAGAGATATAGACATTGATGACCTCTTTGGAAGCGGAACACCCGAGGATGACAATAATGTTGAAGAAAAGGATAATGTTGGATTTGACATGAATGTTCCAATCACTGATGATGAGATAGCTGATGTGGATGATAGTGGTGATGAGGTGGACAAAGGACCCAATGCCGCCGAAGCTCTCAAAGCCCAAGTGAATGCAGAGGGGAAGGGTGAAGAAACATCTACTTCTAGCAGTAGCAGTGACAGTGGAAGCAGCAGTGATAGTGGTAGTGGAAGCAGTAGCAGCAGTGATAGTGGAGGCAGCGATGACGACTCAGTTACTTCAATATAAAATTGTACAACCATGATATTTTTCTCTATTTTCTTTTTGTTCATTTATCGTTTTTGTTACAAATAATCCAATGTATAGAATGTGTTTATTAAGCATGGGTTAGAAGAATGTAGATTCTAAAAGGTTGGGAATTTTATTAAGCCTGGGTTAGAAGAAGAAGGTTGGGAATTTTGTTAACACTGACAAAATATGTTGTTGGAGGAAACTTGCAGAAAAAAAAAATCCCGAGTAGGTAAAATGGGGATTTGATTCGCTTTGAGAATTTTTAAAGAATTCAAAATTCATAATTCAAATGATTTAATTAAAATTCATTTATTTTTTTATCTTTTTGTTTGGATGGAGTATTAAATTGATTTATTGTTAAAATTATAAAGTCATTTTCATAAATTTTAAAATTTTTAGGTCAAATTTAAAATATGAAAAATAGGGATTTATTTGCGAATTTATTTTAACCAAATACCCTACTTTTCCAAAAAAAATTCAAAATAACCTAGTTTTCAAACTATTTTTCAAAGTACCTCACTTTGGGGTACTGATTGAATGCAGACGCTAATTGGGATGGCGACCCTTCACAAAGTTCATGTGTTGTCGTAAATTGGATTGGAGACAACACATGGTGTTGTCAATCCAAATGGCGACACAGTGTAAAAGCTACAAGAGTGACGCCAATTCAACTGGAGACAGACTTGAAAGTGAATTTTTTATATAAAAAGAGGTGTTCTGATCATTTAATTCCACAACCCATCTCATATCTTTGTATTTATGATAACATGTATCGTCGCCGCTACGGGAAAATCATTTATTCGAGAAAGAAGCCTCTGATGGACATGCTATTTTGGAACATTCAAAGTTTCAACCAACTAAAGAGGGAGCTGAATCGGTGGTTAGAAGGAGACATTCCTGAAGGGGAAAAATTAGAAGTATCGAGAGACATGATCGCCTGTGTGGGTGGGTTCGCGTTAAGACTGACAAGGATGCGAGGGAAGTGATGTTTGGAACGAATGACATCAGTTTGATTGTTGTAATCAGTAAGAAATGTTTTGTTTTTTTTGTTCCGTTATCTGTTGTATGTGTTGTTTGTTGTTAACATTGTTGTAACAAAAACTCATTAATATATGAAAAGATAAGGTTACAACAATTGAAAGGAGAAACTAAATTATGATGCAGAGGTTGCTCCGACATTGGGACAATTTTTTCGATTGTGTCCGGGCTGACGACATATACTGCATAATCTTATCATTTTATCAGCCGTATCTATTTCTGTTCTTATACACGTGCTGTTTGGGAGTCTTTTTTTCTTTCTTCGCATCTCATCGTTGTGCCAAACTATGTCCCCTTGGTATGGAGACCAATATTCCTCCATTGGCAGCACTGCGAAGCCTTCGTTGTAGACATTCCTAACGTTAATGACCTTGTAAACATCAGATAGATGGCTATAAGCATCCTGATGAGCATGTGTGCATGCCGCAAAGACATGTGGGCAAGGTACACTGAAGGCCTGGTACTTGCCACAGTCACACCAACATATGTTTAGTTTGACAGCATAGGAAAATTTGGTCTCCCCTCACTATGGTCCATTGTTTCTTGTACACTGAAAGTTTGCATATGACGGTCAAAGACTGTAATTGCATATGTGCTGGCTTTGATAGTTTCCTCTTTCATCACTTTCATTATGCTTTCACTGAATAATTTACCCGACATTAACACTGCACTCCATCTTTCGCATCTTGTTGCGAAAAGTGATGCCAACCTATAATAGGTTGATCTCACCAATGCTGTGATTGGAAGGTTTCTGATTCCTTTGAAGACGCCGTTCATGGATTTCACAAGGTTTGTTGTCTTGTGTCCCCAACGACATCCACCATCAAATGCCCTTGTCCACTTGTCCAATGGAATGTTATCCAACCACCTTCATGCATCTGCATTTGACATCCTAATTTCGTTAAGGTAGTATTGAAATGATGGTTGAGTTAGAGCATACCCTGCATTCACAACTTTTTTGCGAAGGTTCTTGTCTTTGATTGCACGCATGATGTTTTGTGTGATATGTCTAATGCAATATACATGGGTAGAATGAGGATTATGCCACCCGTTATCATGGTTATTATAAGCAGTCTCAATAGCAACATCTCTGTCTGAAATCAAACAGAGTTTGGCTTGTGGAGCCACATGTGTTCTAATATTCTTAAGGAAGAAATTCCAAGCAGCAACGGTCTCACCTTCAACTAGAGAAAAAGCTATGGGAAAGACATTATTGTTTCCGTCTTGTGTAACAACCATAAGCAAGGTGCCCTTGTATTTTCCGTACAGCCATGTTCCATCAATTTGAATAATATGTTTGTGGAATGCAAAACCTTTTATGCATGGTTGAAATGCCCAAAAGAGTCGGTGAAATATGACATTTCCATCAACAATAGTTCCATCTGGCCTACATACCAACATTGTCTGCATGATAACAACAATCCCCAGTGTGTATGTCTTAAGCGCTACAAAAAATCTCCGTAATTCTATGTAAGAATCCTCCCAGTTGCCAAATATCTGTTCAACAACCTTTGTCCTTGCAATCCATGCTTTCTTGTACGAGAGAGTATAATTATACTGCGTAACGATATAAAAGATTATTATACTCACCTTCACTGATGGATCCTTGTTAACAAGCGGAAAAATGTCTTGACATATCAATTATGCGCTTAGTTTTCGGTGATCATGAACAATATTTGTGGAAGTGCAACTGTGAGGTGGCTCTATAGAAGCTATATTCCAAGAATCACTTCTCTTCCTGTAAGACGCAACAAGCCGAAACTTGCAAAGTGGATTACGACAAATAATGACATACCTTCTGGAATTAGTTCGATGTACATTGAAATCAACAGAGTTATCCGCGTGATATTTTTTAATGGCTCGTACACATTCTTCCTTGGTACGAAACTTGTCTCCCACTTTTAATTCATTTTGTGACCGCATATACGGGTTGTAGAACATATCCGAGGATCTCTCATCGTCTTGTAAGTCCAAGTTTGTCATATGTTGAGGCGGATAATATACATGACCTGAAGGTATTGGCACTTATTTGTCATCTTCAATGGTGTTGTTCAACAGTTAATCGACCAGTGTCTCGCTTCCTTCTTCTTCGTCATCAACGAAGTTGACCTCCGGTTCGGTTTCATCTGAGTATTCTGTTTCGGTTTCATCTGAGTATGCACCTTCTGATTGATCAATGATCTGAGGCTGCTGAGATGGAATATTTTGTTGGAGTAACGTATACAACTCAATATAGTTGAAACCAAACTGTTTGTGATTAACGAATATATTTTCAACATCTTCATCATCTCACACTTTAATTGGATAAAATTTAACGTGTCTGGTTTAAAAAATTGGGTTTTGATATATAATTTGTGATATAGGACCAAACCCTAATTTTGATTCCAACCTAGTTTTGAAATGCAAGAAACTTGTGTTTCTATAATGGGCGTTAACAATGTATCTCAGTGCAGATGACAACAGAGACTTCTTGTTAGAGAGTTACTATATTTGTTTGCTTCAGATGACAATGCATGGGGCTGGTTAAATATGCATGGAGCCTTTAATGAAGTCTCCAAATGAATTGGCGACATGGTTCATTTCTTGAAAGGGGGCGCCAATTCAAATGGAGACATGGTACAATCTGAGCACACATTGTCGCCATGTGATTGTTAGCCTGCTATGCATGCATGGGATGTGTCTTAGCCTACATGCTCATCGTATTCACGTTCCTGGGAGTCTCCAAATGGAATGGCGAATCTTCCTAAGCATTGAACATGGTCGCCAATTCATGTGGCGCCACCTTGCTGCATAAACTATGTTGCTTTGGTCACATGCATGACCTATGTTCCTATATAAATTCAGCTAGAGGTATTGTTCTATGAATCATCAGAAACATTTTATCAGAGATAATCAAGTCTAGACTGTCACTAGTATCAGAAAAATTTAATCAGCTATAATGTCTCTGTTGACAATAGGTGAAACGCATAGAGACACTGTCGCTAATATTGAGACTTATGTAAGTGTTTACTACACTAAGTGTTTTTTTCTTTATTGACAATGTGTAAATGTGTATGTGTTAATTTTTTTCTAAATTGACAATGTGTTATTGTACTTGTTTATTTTTTCGTAGCATGTCTCTAGAATGTCTCTAAATTCACAATGCTTGAGCCATGAAAGTCTCATGTTATGTGCTTGAGCTATGAAAGTCTTAATCAAGTGGATTCATTGAGTAGAAGTCTTGTGTCGTGGGGATACACGCAAAGAAATCTTGGGCCAGTGTGGCTTGAGCAAGTTGGCTCGATTCATGAAATTGGGAGCAATAAGTCTTGATCCCGGGGGTTTAAGCAACGAGGCTCGTTTCATGGGATTAGAGCAGAAGTCTTGAGTCTGGAGGACTTAAGCACGAAGTCTCAGACATAGGGTCTGACTAGGGTAAAAGACTTATGCATAATGCATAAGCGATTGTAATCATGTTTTGGTTATAGAGAAAATCTCTTGTGAAGCAAGGGGACTGGACTACTCTCAGATGGAGATGAACCAGTATAAATCTTTGTGTCTTCTATTTTTATTTATTTTCTTCTGTTAACACCGTTGCTAAGTATAATCAGAATCTGAACACCAGTTCAGTTTCTGAATTTTGATCAGATGCAGATTTAAAAAATAGAAAACACAATTCAACCCCTCTTCTTGTGTACTTTTCTCACCTTCATCCTCGACCCAACCCTGAAACGTCAACAGTGAAAACTCCTCCTCATAAATGTGTGTTGCCGACCTTAATTATTATATCATATCATGAAGTTATGGAGCCAAGTCAACTTGATATAAATTTTAATTGTCTTTTCAAAATCTGACCTTTTAGATTATATATATATATATATATATATATATATATATATATATATATATATATATATATATATATATATATATATATATATATAATTTACATAAAGTATTTAATAAATTTAAAAAATATATTTTTATTTTCTTTTAAAAATGTTAATTTTGTTTAAGCTGTTGGATTATAAATATCAAAAATTGTTTTAAAACTATACAAATATAAATAGATACTGCCACCAGAGATCGAGCCCTAAATAAATAAGTGATACTTAATTAACTCAACTAGCACTTACAAATAGCACTTACAAATTGAGATACATGTCCCATCTAAAACTTGACTTTTTAGATTCAATAAATAATTGATTCTTTTTTACTATTTATAAACTAAATACTTTACATAATGTATTAAGTAAATCTAAAAATTGAAAATTTTATTTTCTTTTTAAAATATAATTTCTTAGATTAAATGACTAATCAATGCATCTTGAAATATATATATATATATATATATATATATATATATATATATATATATATATATATATATATATATATATGAGAGAATGTCATTTTTATATTAGAACATGAGAATGAAACAACCTTTCTTATCACGAAAGTTACATCCACAACTAGTTGTACCAGAGTTAGCATAAGCAGTTTCATCAACATTACATTTCAACCAATCATCACTAGGAGAGTCCTAGATAATTTTAGATTATGCTGTCTGATTTGGAAGATTAATGGAATTATCTAATTTTTTCATTAACCAGAATCATCCCAAGAGTGTTTGCAAGTGAGATTGGAATTAGAAACAGATAAATGAACCAGGGCCATCATGTTCGCACAAGTAGAGTTGAATTGAGGCTGATGCTTCTTTGAATCTAGCCATGTTCCTAGCACTCCAAATAGAGTTAAGCAAGAATATTCAAGAAGATTTGATCAATAGCGTGCTTTGAGGGGATCTTCTGGCATAGAAGGATTGAATAAACTTAGCAGAGCTTGGGATGTGATAGTTGAGATTGAGAATATTACCAAGCCATTGCAAAAGTGTTAAACCACAAATCGACAAGAGAAGAATATGTGGTCAATGTTTTCCGGATTACATTTACAAATTGAACACATTGAAACCAGGGTGTATCCTCTGTACTGCATTTGTTAATTAGTGGAAAACTTGTTTTGAATCATCCTTCACACAAGGAGAGACTTAGAAGGAGAAATGTGATTGCTTCAAATAATATGAGCCCAAGGTTTGTTAGATTGGTTGGGATGTTTGAAGGAATATGCCTTTTTCAAAGATAGAATAACATTATCCTCATGTTTCCATGCCAACTGGTCCATGCTTTTATTACCATTCAAAACCATGTATATCAGTTTCTCTTCTAAGAATGGAAAGAAATCTTGCCAAGCATCATGAAAATTCCATGCGCAGTTAGAGATAAAATATGCTACTTTACAGTTGAAATTGATGGAACTATACATGGAGGAATTTATGTCAATGCAATCAACCAAAGGCCCATCACACCAATTGTCCTTCCAGAAATTTATCCTTGTACCTTGGCACAAGATCCATCTAGAGGGAATGTTGTGTGAGGTTTTGCAATAGGATCTCAAAACTCTATTCCTGAGAACAAAGTCCTAATCTTCATCCGAGTTATGAAAATCAAAACACAACTACATGTTTTAGGCTTCATTGAGGGACATTAAAGATCTTAAGCCCAAGCCACCTTTTAATTTAGGTTGGCAAATTTTCTTCTAAAAGACAATTACCATCTTCCTTTTATCAATATAATCGATACAAATAAAGTTTCTAGAAGCTCTCTCAATATCTTTAAGAAGAGAAGTAGGCTAAGCATAAACTCTAATTGTGTGGGTCATCATGGATTTAATCACATATTGGACCAGGAGGAATCTACCTGCCACAAAAACGAGGGAAGCCTTTCAGACAGAGAGCTTTACAATCATCTTGTCTGCCAAATACTTCAAGTAGCAAGCTTTGGGTAAGTATTTATTAGAAATAATAATTTATATTCACAAACTTAGTCATTAAGTTTGTTAGAGGGTATTTTAGTATTTTGTTTGTTGCCTTTGTAGCCCTAGTTTTAGCTTATAAATAGACTAGTGGTAGATAGTGACTTTTATCCTTTTGTAGCCGTCATTCTCTTATAATATATTCTTCTCTTTTCATCCATTATTCACCTTGTACACCAACAATTGGTATCAGAGCTCCGGTTCAGATTCACGGGGAAACACGGGAAACACGTGAAACACAAGTGAAACGGTGAGGCGTTGTGTGATTGATTTCTGTTCTTGAATTCGTGTTGAATCTGGAACGAAATCGTAACAGAATCACATTTTCTGATTCTGAGGGATTGGGAAACACTGTGTTTGGTGAGATCTGAGTGATTGTACAAGGTTGAAGATGAACGGAAACGGCGGTATGAACACCAAGCTTCCAGTATTTGATGGCAAAAATTGGACTCGTTGGATGATTTAGATGCGTGTATTGTTCGGTGCTCAAGATGTGCTGGATCTTGTCATTGAAGGTTACGTTCCAGTAGCAGCTGATGCAACGGAGGAACAAAAGAACACGCAGAAGGATACAAGGAAGAAAGATCAGAAATCATTATTTTACATCCATCAATGTGTGGATGCAAATGTGTTTGAGAAAATCGTTGATTCAACGACGGCGAAGGCTGCGTGGGACACACTGGTCATATGTTAAGATCGTGACGCATCAGTGAAGAAGATGAAGCTTCAGTCTCTACGTAAGCAGTATGAGAATCTCAACATGAAGAACAATGAGAAAGTTTCTGAGTACATCTCCAGAGTGATTCTAATCACTAATGAGATGAAAGCTTGTGGAGAAACTCTTTCTGAACAAGTAATCATTGAGAAGGTATTGATATCCCTTACCCCCTCAGTTTGATTACGTTGTAGTAGCAATAGAACATTCTAAAGATCTGAGCACCATGAGAATTGAAGAGCTGCAAAGAAGTCTAGAAGCGCAAGAGTTGCGTCTGACTGAGAGAACTTCTGAAAGGGAAGTAGAGCAGCAGGCTCTGAACGCAGTTTCTGGTAAGAAGCACCAAAAGCAGACTTGGTCAGAAGCCAGAAGAAGACCTGATGGTGTTCAGAAGTCAGAAACCTCAATCTCTAATAGGCAGAAGAATGCTCAGAAGGGAAAAGAGAGGTATGACAAGAAGAAGATTCAGTGCTACTGTTGTAAGAAATTTGGCCATTTTACTGCTGATTGTTGGTCAAACAAGGAAAGAAAGTCAGAAGAAGAAAATGTAGCCAGAAGTTCTGATGATGATGAATCTGTGCTACTGATGGCTTCTGAATCTGATGATATGGATCTGACAGACTGGAGGTATATGGACACTGGCTGCTCAAATCATCTTACTGGAAATAAGAAATGGCTGGTTGACTTTGACTCTGGTAAGAGCACAAGGATCAGATGTGCTGATGATAAATACCTCAACGCTGAAGGTATGGGAAATGTCATAGTCATTCTGAACAATGGGAAAACATCATTAATTCAGAAAGTGTGGTATGTACCTGGCATGAAAAGCAATCTGATGAGTGTGGGGCAACTAATTGAGAAAGGTTTTTCAGTTACCATGAAGGACAATCTTCTGAAGCTGTACGATTGTAATCAGAAGCTGATTATGGAATCAAAACAAGGAAGAAATAGAACATTCAAGGTGAATTTCAGAACTGCAGACTCAGAATGCCTTAGTGCAACAAGTGTTGTGAAGGAAAGTGAGTTGTGGCACATAAGATTTGGTCATCTGAATTTTAGAAGCTTAGGGCATCTGAATTCGAAGAAGCTGTTACATGGAATTCCTACAATTAAGAAGCCTGAGAAGTCATGCAAAGTGTGCATGGAAGGAAAGCAACCAATATTGCCTTTAACGTCAGAAATAGCTCCAAGAGCCAAGCATGCCTTGGGAGTAGTGCATTCTGATGTGTGTGGACCATTTCTAGTAGCATCGATCAGAGGGAATAAATACTTCATGTCATTTGTTGATGAATTCACGAGAATGACATGGGTATCCCTTATTAAGTTCAAACACGAGGAGTTTGCTGAATTCAAGAAGTTCAGAATGAAGGCAAAGAATCAGAGTGGTCAGTCTCTGAAGATTCTCAGAACCGATGGTGGGGGTGAGTATAACTCCACTGAATTCAGAAAGTTCTGTGAGGAGAATGGAATTGAGCATGAGGTTACTGCTCCTTATACTCCTCAACATAATGGCCTTGCTGAAAGAAGAAACCGTACTTTGCTTGATATGGTGAGAAGCATGCTGAAGGAAAAAAAGCTTCCTCATTCCTTATGGGGAGAAGCTGTTGTCACCGCAACATATGTGCTCAACAGATGTCCAACGAAGAATTTGAAGGAAATAGTTCCTATTCAGAAGTGGATTGGAGATAAGCAAAGTGTTAGTCATCTGAAGGTTTTTGGTTCTGTGTGTTACAAACATGTTCCAGAAGCCAGAAGACAGAAGTTGGATGATAGAAGCAAGGTGATGTTACTGGTAGGGTACCACAGTACAGGTGCATACAAGCTTTTTTGTCCAGAAACTAATAAAATTGAATTCAGCAGAGACGTCATTGTAAAGGAATCAGAAACTTGGGATTGGAACAAGTCTCAATCTTATTCTGATGTGAGAATTTTTGAAGAAGACTCAAAAGGCGAAGATGGTTCTGATCCTGACTCTGATGGTGATTCTGACTCAGAAGAAGACTCAGATGGTGAAGATGGTTCTGATCCTGACTCTGATGGTGATTCTGACTCTGAAGAAAACTCAGATGGTGAAGATGGTTCTGATCCAAACTCTGGTGGTGGTTCTGATTCTAGGAATATCCCAGACTCTGAAGATGGTCAAGGTTTTGGAGGAAGTCAAGCTTCTGAAGACAGAACTTCTGGGATTCAAGCATCTGAAGAAGATTCTGAACGAGGTCAGAGGCCACAGAGAATCAGAAACATTCCTAGAAGATTCGAAGAGTTTGACATGTTACAAGACACTGAAGTAGATTCTGAAGGAGAAGTTATTCAGTGTGCCATGTTAGTTGACTCTGAACCCGTAAGTATGGAAGAGGCTCTCAAGCAGAAGGTCTAGCTAAAGGCCATGAAAGAAGAACTTGAGGCTATTCAAAGAAACAAGACTTGGAAGCTGACAGAACTTCCAAAGGACAAGAAAGCCATCAGCGTCAGATGGGTTTTCAAGCAGAAGCTAAAGCCAGATGGATCAATTGCAAACATAAAGCGAGGTTAGTAGCAAGAGGATTTTTGCAGAAACCTGGGCTGGATTATTCTGAAGTGTTTGCACCTGTAGCGAGACATGAAACAATCAGACTCGTGATTGCCATAGCTGCTAACAGGAATTGGCCTCTGATGCATTTAGATGTAAAATCCGCATTTCTAAATGGTCCATTACAAGAAGAGGTATACGTATCACAACCTCCTGGATTTGTTAAAAGAAATCAGGAAGGGATGGTGTACAAATTCCATAAAGCTTTGTATGGATTGAAGCAAGCGCCCAGAGCCTGGAATCTGAAGATTGATTCATTTTTCAAGAAGCAGGGTTTTCAGAAATGTGAGATGGAATACGGTGTTTATGTTCAGCATATCTCTGAAGGCAATATAATTCTGGTATGTTTGTACGTTGATGACATACTGCTGACAGGAAGTTCTGAACAAGAACTAGCTATGTTCAAGAAGGTGCTGATGAATGAGTTTGAAATGACTGATCTCGGGAAAATGACATACTTTCTAGGGATGGAGTTCACGTACTCTAAGAAAGGTATCATTTTGCATCAGCTAAAGTATGAACGTGAACTTCTGAAGTAATTTAAGCTGCAGAATTGTAAGGCTGCTACCACACCTGCAGATACAAATCAGAAACTAGATTCTGATTCTGATGGTGAGGATGTGGACGCTACAACCTTCAAACAGTTGGTTGGTTCTCTGAGGTATCTGTGTAATACCAGACTTGATATCTGCTATGCAGTTGGAATGGTCAGTAGGTTTATGAGTAAACCCAAGTGGTCCCATTACCAAGCTGTTGTCAGAATTCTGAGGTATATCAAGGGAACTCTGAAGTATGGAGTGTTATTCCCTTCTGGAAGAAAGATTGAATCAGAACTTCTGAGTTATTCAGATTATGATTGGTGTGGAGACAGAGTTGATAGAAGAAGTACTTCTGGGTACTTGTTCAAGTTCTTGGGAGGCCATATTTCTTGGTGTTCCAAGAAGCAACCTGTTGTTGCTTTGTCAACCTGTGAAGCTGAATATATTGCAGGTGATGTTACTACATGCCAAGTTGTGTGGATTCTAAACTTGCTGCAGGATCTGAAGATCAAGGTAAACAAGCCTCTGAAGATGATGATTGATAATAAGTCTGCAATCAATCTTGCCAGAAACTTAGTGTTGCATGGGAGAAGCAAGCATATTGAGACCAAGTATCATTTTCTGAGAAATCAGGTTCAGAGTGGAGTGTTAGAAGTTGAGCACTGTAGCACCCAGAAACAGTTGGCAGATGTTCTGACGAAGGCTATCAAGACTGATAAATTTCTTCACTTAAGGGATGGAATTGGTGTTGTTAGTTTTGAGGAAATATAAATTAAGGGATGGTATTAGAAATAATAATTTCTATTCACAAACTTAGTCATTAAGTTTGTTAGAGGGTATTTTAGTATTTTGATTGTTGCCTTTGTAGCCCTAGTTTTAGCTTATAAATAGACTAGTGGTAGATAGTGACTTTTATCCTTTTGTAGCCGCCATTCTCTTATAATATATTCTTCTTTTTTCATCCATCATTCACCTTGTACACCAACAATATTCAATAAATCTAAAAATTAAATTTTTTTGTTTTCCTTTCAAAATTTGACTCGTTTTAAGTTGATGATTTATAAATATCATGAATTTGTTTACAACTATACATAAATATAAATAAATATTTCCACAAGAGATCGAATCCTAGACCAGCAAATTATACATATTTAACTAAACTAGAACTTACCAATTGAGTTACTCTTTGTTGAGTCCCTGGTTCTGAGGTTGGCATAAATTTTGGTAAAACTAACTTAGATGAAAGATGTTGGACAAGATGTCCCAACATGTTGAACTAACTGCAGGTTGAGATGTTAGACAAGATGTCGTATCAGGATGATCTGACATCTTTGTCTGTTATAGTTCTGGAGCAAATGTGTCTATTAACAGGTGTGATTGGAATATAACTAGGATTCCAGATGGCACCTGAGATTGGGGAATCAGAGATTCTGATTCCAAGTATATTTGTGGTTTCCTTGTGAAGGAGACATTTTTGGTAACTTGGGATTGAAGAAAGAATTAGGTCGCTAATTCTGAGGAAGAGATTTGCTGCGTTTTTGAAGCCCAAGTGTCGCTCCCGAAAGATTCGCATCCAACGGTACAAACGCGAGAGTGGCGCAAAAGAACACAGAGTCGCCAGCAAAGTGTATTTATCCCAAGAGAGGGAAAGGAAACACTGCGTAAACCTGAAGAAAGGGAAAGAGCATGGTCTCACGACCAAGAGAACGGGTACGGGAGTCGGTTACGCGAAGGGAAGATGTTAGCACCCAACACGTCCATCGTACTCGATGGGATCCACGCTTGCTGTCTGCATCAAAGGGTGTCATCGTCTGGAGCTCCGCTGCTACTGGAAAGGAAAAGGAACGGGAACGGAAAAGAAAGGAGAAACGAAGAAGAAAAGAAAAGAAGTGACTCGATAGGACATCGCTCGTCCTATGCCTACGTATTCCCTCGTGCAATGGGAAAGTCAGAGTCAACGTAGTTCGGACACGAACTAGGGGGGAGGTTGCTCGTCGAGATATCGCATCTCGTGCCTACGTATCCTCAATCGAACGAGAGAGAGGAATCAGAGCAAACGTAGTTCGACCCACGGGTCGAAAAGAGACAAAGAGGTGATAAAGAAAGGTTGTGAAAGAAATGTGCTCGGAGAGATCTCGCACGATCTCCTGCCTACGTATCTCGCTCGCACGTGAGAATCAGAGCGATGTAGTTCCCCTAACTAGGGGAGAAAGGAAAGGAAGGAAGGGTCTCAATCGCAAGGGTGCGAGAGAAGGGTCTCGATCGCAAGGGTGCGAGAGAAGAGTGCTCGCCAAGGATAGGGATCCTCGTGCCTACGTATCCTCAATCAGACGAGAGAGAGGAAGTCAGAGCGTCCGTAGTTCGTGGTAACGACCACGAAACAAAGGGAGGAAACTGGTGAAAAAAGGAGAACGTAGCCCGCCAAGATCTACACAATCTTGTGCCTACGTATCTTTACTCGGACGAGAATAAAGAATCAGGGCAGTCGTAGTTCGTGGTAACGACCACGAATTGGGAAGACGAGATCGGCCTCGATCGCACGGGTGCGAGAGAAGGGTCGGGACTCACGGAAAGTCTAAGGGGAAACTGAATCCTACAAGTTATCATGCAAAATGGCCCTAAAGTCAGGATTAGAAGGGAATTCTACCTAATGTTATCATGCTTGGATTGAGAGCCTAATGTATATCCTACTCCGAGCTTAATCAAAAATTAAGTCGGACTAGGAGCCTTAAGGGAGCATGTAAATACAAAGATAATCAGCAAGTAAACATAAGACAACTCAATCACAAAGGAAGAATCAAACAAGAGACAAGTCAAGTATTTAATCAGGAAATGCATCAAAAATCAAGATCAAGAATATCCAAGATAAAATAAAGTTCAAATTAAAATCAAGATCAACAATTAGTCAATAATAACCAAGTTAGAATTAAAATGCTAATTATAAGAAAGATTAAATTCTAAGAAAGGTTAATCTAAAAATTAGAAAATTAAACCTAAAATCTAACACAATTTACTTCTAATTAACAAATCAAATCAAAATTAATTTCTATTTAAAAGTTATCCTAAGTTAATTAGAAAACAAATTAAAACTAAATTCTAATTAAAAATTAATTCTAAAAATTAAAACTAAGATTAAAAGGTTAATTAATATTCAAAAATCAAAATTAACATCTAATTTCAAAAATACTAACTAACCTAATTAATTAATCAAAAACATAATTAACCAAAACAAATAAGAAGTTGAAAATAAATGGAAACAGAGGGGTGCAGTAGAATCCTAGGGTGCAATCAGGCATCAAGCAAATGGGCTTAGGCCCGTTGGTTTCGTTTACGGCTCCAGGGGGTGAGGCGAGTGAACTGAGGGTGTGTGAGAAAATCAGACGGGTGGGCCTTGCAAGATCAGAGGGGTGCGTGAGTGTTTGGAGTGTGTGGAAAGGAAAAACAACTTGGGCCTAAAATGGAGCCCGGTCCGGTATACAAATAAAAACCTAAAAACCTAAATGCACATCCAGCCGTACTCCTCTCTCAGCTCAACGTCTTCTTGTTCATTGCGCCGCATTCCACCATACAACATCACCATCGCCTCTCCTTCTCTTTGAAACTTACCGGAAATGCAACGTCACAGCATCATCCTTGCATCGACGTTCTCAACATCCAAATGCACAGCCTCCATCACAACCACTTCCTCCGCGTCCATGGCAAGACAATGCGCCGTCGCGAACTTAGCTCCACGTCAACAATCCTCATCTCGCCGGAAGTGTATCGCTCCGCCGCGTCGTCCGCCTTCACCTTCAAAATCAACGTATCAACAACAAACAAAACTCCATCCAAACATCCTCTTCTCGTCGTAAAACGGATTCCCCTATCTCTCTAACACTTTCGCAACCACAAATCAATCTCTCACAGATCCAGATTCAATTAAGAAACAACACACAACTCACTCGAGAACCAAGCAGAAACAAACAAAAAAAAAACAGAATGTGATCAAGAGATGCGTTAAAGAGAACTCACAAGGTCGGAGCTAGTCCGACTATTCCGATTCCAGCGACGGTAAGCTCGGTCTTCTCATCTTCTGCTCTTTGAATCCACTTGTGTTTTCTCTTTCTCTGCTGTGTTGTTGGTCTTCGTTCTATTGTCGTTTGAATTCTCTACTCCTTTTCCGCGTGTGTTGATGATTTGTCTGCTGAATGCTGAAGTATGATACTCTTGATTTGCAAGCTATGAGTTAATTTTGAACTCTTGAATTCGTTGCTGTTAACACAGAGCATTGCACTATGGATCTCCTTCTTCTACCTCTTTTGTTGTAACTTCTGCAGGTTGCAGATTTGAGGAGGGAGCTGCAGATTTTTGATAGAGGTTTTGAGTTGAAGCTGGTGAAGTGTTCTTACCAAAGATCCAAGGTCATGAGGTTTGGACGTAGGAGAATGGAGCTGGTGATCTTTGAGGGTGAAATTGAAAAATGTTGAAGAGTGTGCTGTGGTTTCTCAGATTTGTGAATTTGAAAGAATGAAGCAGAAGAAAGTGTTGGGAGTGAATCGAGAAAAATGGAGAAGAGGTTTTCGAGGGGAACTGCAGATGGTTCAGTGATGATCATTCCCCCCCTGAAATTGAACAGCAACTTGATTTATATGGAATTCTAAGGGTAGTTTCAGTTTTTGAGGTGAATTCTGTGAGGAGAATTGTGTGATTCTGTTAGAAAATGTTGGTTAGAAATCGTGTGAAAATGCGTCACGAGCTTGTTACGTGTTTGGAAAATGGTTTTCTACAATTTGAAATTCTGCAATGTATTGCTTCTTCTTTTTTTTTTTTCTGATGTGAGAATTTGTTATGCAATGATTAATTTTTGGATTGTTTTGCCAAAAGAAATTAAATTGTGAATATTTGATAGTTTTGTGAACTTTTGGTAACCACTGTAACTTTATTTCCTACGCAATGTATTTCGCGCCAGCATCAGTTTTTCATTGCCTTGTGTTATGGACCTTTTTGAAATTGCTAGAACCTTCCTGATGCGATTCTGCTACGCTCTCTCTCTTTTTTACTTCCTAAGCCTTCTTCTCTGCGTAGCTTCAGTGGTTGTTATTGACTTTGCTTCTCCCTAAACTTTTTCTGATTCTTTTCTGAACCTGCTGTTAATGTTGAATTCCGTTGTTGAATCATCTTGCAGATGGTGATTGGATTGCAATTGGTGCTCTCAATTCACGAGTATGCCATGAGAGTGTGCTGCAGATTGTTACAGATTGAAAGAAGGTTTGAACTCTTGCATTCGTTTAACACAACAATTTTCACTGTGGATCTCCTTCTTCTACTTTTCTTTGAGTGTGCGTCACCGTTGATTGTTGATGTGAACAAATTTTATGGTTGTGGTTTCTACAGGTTTTGAATCGATGAAGAATGAAGAATTCAAGAAGGTGATGGAAGAATATTGAAACTCATGAAGTATACGGGTGAGGATGATTTATGCGGCTGGAAAAATGTGAGGGGTTTAGGTGATGTGTGAGGTTTTTTTTTTTGGCAGTAGAAGAGTGAAAAATGATGTTGAGCTATTGCAACTTCTTATATCAGAAATTAGGAGGGGTTAGGATAGTATTTACAATGAAATGCTGTTAAAGGTTGTTGTGAGTTTGTTCACGAGTTTTCTGTTATGAATTGGCTGTGAATGGTTTGCTGTGAAAAAATCGTCACGCGGTCTACACTTGCTTCTTTTTGTAATTTCTGCTTAAAGGCTTTTTTGTGTAGAAATCACGAGTTTGGCATGCTATGGATCAATTTTTGTGAAATTCTGACGTGGCCGTTTTCTTGGGTGTATAAACTTTTTCTCTGCTATAAACTTTTTCTCTGCGCTGAATTTCTTTTATGAAAAGTTTGTACCCTGCACTTTGTAATGTGATGTGGGTCCTGGCATAAATGAAAGTTTTGGCAGCATATGGATGTGGAACAAAAAATGAAATTGGAGTTGGATTAGGAAAAGTGGATATAGAAATTGGTTTTTAAAAAAGGGAAATGGTTATGAATAAAAGAAAAAGATAAGTGGATTAAAGACGAAAACAGTTTATGGATTTTGGTTAGAAATTGGGTAAAAATGGAAATGGATATTAGGAAATGAACAATGGGTTTGAAAATCAAAAGGTGGATAAAAACATGGTTTAGCAAATAGATAGCCAAATGAATCCAAAACCGATCCCAAACTTTTTCACGAGCCTCTGATAAAGTGCACACAACTACCACTGAATAATCTTGTCATTGAAACAAAACATCTGAATCAAACATCCTCTAAATCTTTGATAAAGTGAATCCTCACATGAACCCTTGCTTGACATCCTGATGAAGTCTACAACTCAAACTTGAAAACAAACCCCAATTCACCTTGATGTACACTGATAAATCTTGAAGAAGATGACTTGAACTGAGAAGAAATTAAAACCCTGATTCACACCAATGAACCTCTGACCCAAAGCCTTTGATGAATCCTCTGAATAAGAAAACCTCTGCACCTCTGAATAGGAAAATACTGATAAGAAAACTCTTCGATCCCATGTCTCAGAAGACCAATGCAAGTGAAAAATGCAGTTATGACCTAGTGATGCAAAAATGAGAAAGAAACATAAGCCAGTTAAGGTAGGGCAAATTTTGGGGTGCTACACCAAGTCCAGCTGTTGTTTGCATTATAAATAGGTTAGAGTTAACCTAGTTTTGGCTGGTTGTTACAGTTGTTTTTAGAAGTACTAGGGTTTGTCCTTGTGAGCCTCTCGTGTATTGTGTTGAATACTTGAGAAGGACAATCTTATTGAGTTGTAATATTTTCAGTCACTGATGTGATTTAAAGGGAATTGAGAAGAGTCTCATACCTAGGAGTGTCTTAGGTAGAAATCTAGGAAGGGTAGTTTCTAGGTACTAAGTTGTAAACGGTTGAGTTTAACTTATAACCAACTCTACTTAGTGATTTCATTCTTGGCTTGGTAGCCCCCAGACGTAGGTGTTGTTGATCACCGAACTGGGTTAACAATCTCTGGTGTTATTTTTCTTTCTGCTGCTTTCAATTTGTTTCTTCCTTAGATCCTGTGTAAAGCAGAGATCAAGTGTCACGACATCCTGTCTGACATCTTAGTGATCTACTAACCAGAATTTCACTCTTCCCACCCAAAATTTTACATTTTAAATTCAATGAATAGTTGATGTATCTTGACAATATATATATATATATATATATATATATATATATATATATATATATATAATTTACATAAAGTATTCTTTAAATCTAAAAATTAAAATTTTTATTTATTTTTTTAAATTTGGCTTTTAAAATTCAATGAATAATTACTTCATCGTGACCGTATATATATATATATATATATATATATATATATATATATATATATATATATATATATATATTCTAAATACTTTTCATAAAGTATTCAATAAATCTAAAAATTAAAAAATTTTACATTCTTTTCAAAATTTGACTTTTTTAAACTTGTTGAATTATAAATATCAATTTTTTTGTAACAATACATAAATATAAATAAATACTGCTTCCAGAGAACCTTTGATAAGCAACTTATACATATTCAACTTAACTAGCACTTACTGTAGCGTGTGATTTTTGTCGGTGACGCGACCACCTTATCGCCATGGGATTTCCTCACCTCAGTGGTAAGAAACATTGGGTTGCTACTTTCTGATTTCTTATTTATCCCGATGAAGCTTGAAGGGAAAGGGGAGCTATCTCAAACTAATCTTACTTTGCAAATGTTGTTCTTTGAACAACATGTGGTAAAGAGATTGGGGAGTCCGGGGTCAGATTACACAATGGGAAGTTGTCAATTACCCATCCTGTATGTGGTTATCCACTGGTTATAGTTTTAGGATAATTGCTTAAATACTCGGCATTGGTTCGTGTTTGACAGTTAAATGGGGAAATGTCTGTTGTTTGAGAGAGAGTTGTTGTTTTTGTTGTTTTTGGTAAGGTCAGGGACCTAAGGTTTTTAGTTGAGTGTGCTCGCTAAGATTATTGCAAATCTTATGCCTACGTATTCCCTGTTATGAGGTATAGGGAAATTAGAACAATTGTAGTTCCTCCTAATCTAAGGGAGAAACAGATGTTTTTGTTTGTTGTATCTTGTTCAAAGCCCAAGATGTGAAGCTAAAAGGTTGATTTGACTGTATCTTGTTCAAAGCCCAAGATGTGAAGCTAAAAGGCTTATCTGTATCTTGTTCAAAGCCCAAGATATGAAGCTAAAGGTTTGACTGAGAGAGAATTTGTCATCTCTAAAGGGAGAAATCTCTGTTGAGGAAAATCATTATACAAAGCCTAAGAGGAGGCTATTTCTATTAGGGAAATCATTATACAAAGCCTGAGAGGAGGCTGAAATTTGACTAATTCTACTGGGGAAAGATCATTATACAAAGCCTAAGAGGAGGCTGAAATTGACTGATGAACTCAACAAGAGAGTGTTTATATTTGGTATCTTGTATAAAGCCCAAGATGGAGGCTAAAAGACTGTTTATACTCAACAAGAGAGTGTTTGTATCTTGTACAAAGCCCAAGATGGAGGCTAAATACTGTTTATACTCAACAAGAGAGTATCATTATACAAAGCCTAAGAGAAGGCTAAAAGACTGTTTATACTCAATAAGAGAGTGTTTTATACTCAATAAGAGAGTGTTTTTATACTCAATAAGAGAGTGTTTTATACTCAACAAGAGAGTGTTTTATACTCAACAAGAGAGTGTTTTTATACTCAACAAGAGAGTGTTTTTGTATCTTGTACAAAGCCCAAGATGGAGGCTAAAGGACTGTTTATACTCAACAAGAGAGTATCATTATACAAAGCCTAACAGGAGGCTGAAGACTGACTCTGCTGGAGAGGTTTTTTGGAAGTATCTTGTACAAAGCCCAAGATGGAGGCTAAAAGACTGACTAACTCAACAAGAGAGTTTTGACTTAGTGGGGAAAAGTTTTATCTGTCTTGTACAAAGTCCAAGATTGAGGCTAAAAGGGTTTGATGACTCCACTGGGGAGAACATTTATTGGTGTCTTGTACAAAGCCCAAGAGAGAGGCTAAAGAGTAACTGTCTCAGTTGGAGAATATTTGTCTTGTACAAAGCCCAAGATTGAGGCTAAAAGGGTTAACTGACTCTTGCTTGAGGAGTGAGATCATTATATAAAGCCTAAGAGGAGACTGACTTTACTGGGGACTGTTTCAGTTTAGTGACAGGTCCAGTATGTTGGATAAAAGAGAAAATCAGTTCTTATGAGGAAAGAATTTCAGATACCATGAGGCTCTGATTGGTTTTTTGACAGTAAAATGGTGTGAATTGGGATTTTACTGTATTGTGACAGTTGAGTTCCTTTCTCTGGTGAGAGTTTCTGTGAGTTTACAGTAATTGACCCATGCTGGGGGAAAATTAAAGGTAAGATTGTACTTTGGGATTGATCAGAGGATCGGGGTTATTTCCTGTTCTTTAAGGAAATGGGAAATCCAAAGGGTATTGAGACTGTCCAAGTCTACTGGTGTTTTGAGAAATTGATTCTCAGATGGTGAATGATCTTTGTATTATGCCCAAGAGAAGGCTGGTAAGTTAAGGGATGAAGGTCAACCCATTAACTGGTCTGGCACTTGACTCAGAAAGACAACTCTAGCAAATGATGACTAGGTTCTGTTCCTATACCTGTAGAGGTCTCTGGTTCCTTGTACTAAGCCCAAGAGAAGGCTGAGAACTTCTAAGAAGCCGAAGGTTCCTTGTACAAAGCCCAAGAGGAGGCTGAGGATGCTTTTAGGAAGCCCGTGGGTCCAAACCAAAGAAAGTTCAAGAAATGCAATTCACCGAGAAGAGATCATTTCATAAGCAGTCAAAGGTTTGAAGAAACTCAAGAGATGCAATTCACCGAGAAGAGATCACCTCTGGGGAATAGAGTTTCTTGGACAATTTCTAAAGTGACAGTCTGAGAAAAGTTTCACGAGGAATACTGCCTTTCTCTTTGTTCCATATTGTTTAACCCCAAGAGAAGGGAAGACTGTATCTGGAATCCTATTTGGGATCTATGTTTGACTGTTATGAGAGAGTAAACAACTGGCTTTACCTAGTTCTAGACGTAGTTGCCGGGGAAAACTCTATACAAGTATATATATACAGTTGATATATGACAAGTATTTAAAAAAGATTACGAAAGAAGACTAACCGTGTGCAACTTTCCACAATACAGTATATATATATATATGACTGGTAAAAGAATGAAAGAAGACTAACCGTGCGCAGCTTCCCACAATACAATATATATATATATATATATATATATATGAAAGCAGTAAATGAAAGCGGATAAACACTTACCCTTTGTAGAGCTTCCATGCCGTAAATGTTAGTTGTACAAAAAATTGAAGAAAGTTTTAACAACAGTTATATTAAAATAGTAAATGGGGCTTATTCAACAAAAGATGCCCTGATGATTATTGAATACAGACTGTATTTTTTACAGAGTAATTACAGAGGTAATTGGGTCTTATACAACAAGAGAGCCCAAGAGATTAATTTTTGTATAGAGATGTGGGTCTTACAGCTCAAGGAGTGGCCCAAGTTATTTGATAAAAGACGATAACCGCGTTAGGGTTTTGAAAATTGTACAGAGGGACTTATACAAGGCTGAGGCCCAAATTATTTTTGTACAAGGGGGTTGGGTCTTACACTCTATTAGAGGCCCAAAGAGATTATTTTAAAATAAAAATGGGACTTACAGCTCAAGGAGAGGCCCAGATGATTTTTTTGAAAAGGCGACGATCGTGCCGTTTATTTTTGACGTATCGGGACTTATACAATACACTGAGGCCCAAAAATGTTTTGGTCAAAAAGGGATTGAGTCTTAAACAACAAGAGAGGCCCAAAGTTGATTTTGAAAGATGTGTGGGGCTTATAACACAAGGGTATGCCCAGATGATTTTTTCGAAAAGGAGACGATCGCGCCGTTGTTTTGAAAATGTACAGAGGGACTTATACAATAAGTGAGGCCCACAAATGATTTATGTACAAAAAGGGCTGGGACTTACACTCTATTTGAGGCCCAAAAATGTTTTGTATGATGTATGGGGCTTATAACACAATGGTATGCCCAGATAAAATTTGAAAAAGGCGACGATCGCACCGAAATTTCTGAAGTGGTGTCGGGACTTATACAATGCATTGAGGCCCAAAATGTTTTATTTATAAAAAGGTTGGGACTTATACTCTATCAAGAGGCACAAAGAGTTTTTGAAAAGATTGATTTGGGTGAAAATAATCAAAACCCTAATTTTGATTAAAAGCATTAATTAATTTTGATTAAAAATTAATAAAATGATCAAAATTTGTCAAAAATGAATTATGATCTTGGATCAATGTTTGAAAAATCATGTTTTTATCCATGGAATGACTAAAAATCATTTAAATGGAAAAAATCAAGAAAGAAAAATATTTTAAAATGTTAAAAACAATTAAAATATTAATTCTTTGGAAAATTATTAAATATATGAAATAAAAAATATTTTTGGGGAATTTTTGTGAAACAAAATATTTTAACATTTTTGTGAATAATTAAAAAAAAATCAACTCAAAATCATTTAAAATCAGAGAGAAATTAATTTTTGAATCAATTAAATAAAATCACAAAATTCAAATATTTGAAAATTCAAAAAAGGGCGCCAAGAACAGGTGAAGAACACGCGCGTGTTCTGGGTTTGGCTGATTTGCGTTTTCCATCCAATCTCACTGAATACTTGATGAAACCATGCAATCCACATATCAATCTGCTCGTTTTAAACTCACGATCATGTTTATGGTCTTTAATTTCATTTATTTTAAACATAGAATAGAAATCAAAGCAAAACCTGAAGAACCCTAAATTTAGCATGAAGGCTCAAAAATTCCATACACGATTTAAACAAAACAATTAATGGAGGGGAAACACTCTGTGCATGATTATGAATGTTTGACAAAAGTATTGTGCGAGGAAATATGTAAGAATCAAGAGATGACCAAGTTTAGGCTTACTTGAAGGTCGTGGCAGCAAGAGCAATTTTATTTTTGAGTTGGAGATGTTACATATGAGTCGTGATGATCTGGACAGCTTCTCTACACCATGTGGAGTGTGTTTGAATACTTGGAGTGATTTGAAATGGACTGGATCAGTTTATGGCATCTCAGCTGCAACTTGATTGAAAACTTGAGCAGATGGCATGTGATTTTTTTAAATTGATGTTTCAGATGTTGTTTAAGTGTTTGATCAGTTCATATATGATATATGTGAGGTGTGTGAGTGATTGGTTTGGACAGAAATACTCTAATGAAAAATTCGATAATGACTTGCAAATGAAGGCATTTTTGAAAGTGAGATAGTGATTTTGAGAAAGGCAAGTGTTTAGGGCCTTCGGTGTACTCAAACTGATCAGAAGTGAGCTCTATTTATAGTAGATCAAGTTTATTTTGGCAGGAATAGTGAATGGAAACTGCTATAGAAGTTTGGCAAATGTTGAGCAATGAGAATCCAAGTCTCCTCTAGCCATTGACTAGAGGTCAGGACACAGGCTGCTGGTCCCCTCTAGCCATTTATTTTAAACATAGAATAAGAAATCAAAGCAAAACCTGAAGAACCCTAAATTTGGCATGAAGGCTCAAAAATTCCATACATGATTTAAACAAAGCAATTAATGGAGGGGAAACACTCTGTGCATGATTATGAATGTTTGGCAAAATTATTGTGCGAGGAAATATGCAAGAATCAAGAGATGACCAAGTTTAGGCTTACTTGAAGGTCGTTGCAGCAAGAGCAATTTTATTTTTGAGTTGGAGATATTACAGATGAGTTGTGATGATCTGGGCAGCTTCTCTACACCATGTGGAGTGTGTTTGAATACTTGGAGTGATTTGAAATGGACTGGATCAGTTTATGGCATCTCAACTTTAACTTGATTGAAAACTTGAGCAGATGGCATGTGATTTTTTAAAATTGATGTTTCAGATGTTGTTTAAGTGTTTGATCAGTTCATATATGATATATGTGAGGTGTGTGAGTGATTGGTTTGGACAGAAATACTCTAATGAAAATTTCGATAGTGACTTGTAAATGAAGGCATTTTTGAAAGTGAGATAGTGATTTTGAGAAAGGCAAGTGTTTAGGGCCTTTGGTGTACTCAAACTGATCAGAAGTGAGCTCTATTTATAGTAGAGCAAGTTTATTTTGGCAGGAATAGTGAATGGAAACTGCTATAGAAGTTTGGCAAATGTTGAGCAATGAGAATCCAAGTCTCCTCTAGCCATTGACTAGAGGTCAGGGCACAGGCTGCTGGTCCCCTACTGCAGGGATAAGGCTTGACTGAAGTGTCCATTATTGCTCTGATGAATGCCACCTCTATGTATCAGTTAAATGCTTGGAAACAAAATTGACCATTTGAAGCATCTTGAATTTTAGTTGTGTCATGCCTAAGCATAGCTCCATGGACTTGTGAGGCTTGGTGATCAGAGATATTTGATCCAATCTGATCCTCCTTGATGACAAGGCTTGGGAAGATGACAAAATTGAAATAATGAATCGTGTGGCACAAGAATTGTGCAAAATCTGGTTTGTAACAGAACAACTTTGGAGATTCACAACTCATTACTCAAATCGAGTTTGATGATGTTCTTAGACATTTTGGAAAGCCTACATATCCTACTTCAATGTGATGTCCAACTTTAGTTTTGAATCAACTTGCATTTGGTTGAAAACTGCCTCTACTTTTGAGAAAAATTCTGGCAGATTTGGGACTTAGTGAAATTTTCACTAAGTGTTGGAAAAAGTGTGAAATCTACATTTTTGCCAAATTGATCACTCCATAACTCAAAATCCATGAGGAATTAGAGTTTATTATAGTTGAAGCTTTTGTAGAGTGTAGCAAGACCTACAAATCCATATTTGGATCATCCAAAATGGTTGCTTGGATCACAAGTTATGATCCTTGGAAGTTTGTACCCTTGCCACTTTTGTTCATAACTTAGAAAAATTTCTAAGTTTTTATGGTTACCCCTTTTACAAGTTATCCCACTTTTCTTGATTTTTCTTGATGAATGATGATTCAAATCACATATTAACATGGTTTTAGGGCTAATGAAACCTTGGTTGACCAAAATTTCAAAAAGTCAAACTTTGACTTTTTGCACAATTGACTTTTTTCAGCAGATGAATTTTGAATTTGTGCTTCCTCTATGAAATCAATCCTTAGGTCTAATCAAACTTCATGGATGGCCTTTAGGGGTGTTTAGGGATGTCTTGGATCCTCCCCCAAGGTTTTAGGACAAGTATAGGTCAACAGTCAATGATAGGGTTGACTTTTTCCTTAGAAAACCCTAATTTGTGATCAGATGAAATTGAGTTCTTGTGGCTTATGAATTGAGATATTTGAGTCAATCAAATCTCATAGACATCTCAAGGTGATGTATTTGAGGTCTTGAAGTCCATCTTGGAGCTTCAAGTCATGTCTTGCTTCACAAGTTGACTCAAGGGTTGAATTAGGTCAAAACCCTAATTCCTGATTTTTTTGTAGATGAACACTCAAGGTGATTTGGCCATTGTGAATGGACTCTTGGGGTTCTTTTGAGCTTATTGGACCATATGTGGAGGCATGGGCTCAGAAATGGCAAACCCGTTATACTTCTTGATCCGAGGACCCGAAGCTGGGAACTTTTTAGAACCTTGTTCTACAGGTGGATATAAACCCTAGCACATACCTTTGTGGGATTGGTTCTTAACCTTGACTCCATGCTCGTGACTCGAACCTTTGAACCTGTGTGCTTTGTGTGATCTTGTTTGTGGTTGCTGCATACATGCACGCATGCATTCATGGGCATTTTATTTCAATCATTTTTCAAGGATCTTAGAGATTTTCCTTGCAAACATCGTAGATATTGTGATCATGGATATTGGGAGGAGAAACACTCAGAAGTACTGTTTCAAAGCTCTTGATCTTACAGATTTGAAAAAGCCAGTGTCCTCGGTCGTTGATCTCATAGTGAGGAACTTATATCTATCATTTCTTCCAACATTGAAGACGAAGTTATGAACACCCCAGTGAAATTCTATGATCCTATCTACCGGTGCTTTACTTTTCTTGATTATCAGCTCATGCCGACTTTGGAGAATCCAAGTTTCACGATTCAGACCTTGAGAAGTTAGCGTTGCAAAAGCAGATGAAGGAGAAAGATGACTTGATTGAGTTGATGTAGCGACGTGCTGTGAAGAGACATGTGATGTTAAACGAAGCGCTAGGTGGGAAGCAACCCATGCTTTTAATGTTTGAGCACTTTCTTTTTGTTGTTTGTTTTGTTTCGTTTGCAGGAAATAAATAAGACCTTACGGGTGTGAGCTATGATGTAGCAGTAGATGTTGTGTTTGTCATACCCTAAATTTTGACCCCCCCCCCCCCCCAAGGATCTTTATCATTGGGTAAATCATCATCACAATAAGGATACAATCATCCTTTATCACCTTGATTAACATTCACCACAATCGATGACTAGGGTCTTGAGCCCTCTCAGAGCTTTTAGACAAAGGATCAATCAAGAAAGGACTTGATCTTCAACTTGTCTAACCCCTCCAACCTCCATGAAGGATTAAGAGGTCTCCCACATCAATAATCAAGCATAAGAATGCAACATTTCAAGTTGATCAAGCCTCAAGTTCATCTAATACAAAGTCAACTAGCATAGAAAGTCAAAGTTTAACTTTTGGTCAACTATGAGCTTCACAAGCCATTACTCAAGAAAATATGATGGATGATTTAATTTGATCAAATTTAAATCAAGAAATCATGTAAAATTGCAAAATTGATCAAATTGAAGGAAACTTAGAAATTTTTTTCTAAGTTAAAATCATGCTCAAGTGCACAACTTTTCAAGGTTGTAACTATTGATCCAAGCATCCATTGATTTTTCCTAAGGGCTACTTTTAAAGAGAGTATTTGATACTTCAACATTGTAGAAAGAATCAACTCAAAATACCATAAGGATTGAAAGATATAAGTGATCAAAGTTTGGAATTCTTAATGTTCAAAGTTGTCAGATGTTCCGACATTTCGTAAGACATCATTAATATTTTTCCAGCAAGAAAGTCCCAACTTTAAGGACGTTTTTCTCCATGATCCAAATTGATTTGAGCCAAACCTTGGACATCAAAGTTGAAGTACGTCATCTCAGCTTTCCAAAAAGTCCTAGAACGTCCATTTATCATACTCAAGCAGGAAGATATGATTTTTGAAAAATGTATTGATAAAACATATTTTCATGACAGCTTTTAGGACAGACATGATCACACAAGTTCAAGGTCATTTTTGACGACTTTAGAAGTCTTATCTTCACAAACCTTGAACATAAAAGTTGAAGTATGTCATCTCAGCTTTCCAAAAAGTCCTGGAACAACCATTTATCATTCTTGAGCAAGAAGTTATGGATTTTACAACAAGGCTTGCTGCAGCTGATTTTTTAAGACAGGTTTCGGGACAGATTTGCACATTTCTTGTGCCACACTAATTTTTAAGCCTTGTCATCCTTTTTCACACTTCAAGGGGGAACAATCAAAGGACAAGCTCTGATTCCCAAGCCTCCCAAGTCTTTGGAACTACATATAGGTGTGTCATCCCTAAAAGGCTAAGATTCCAAAATATCCAAGTTGGTTATGCAGCATTCAATGGATGCTTAGAGGTGGCATTCATCTGGACAATCTTATCCAAGCTCAGTCAAGACTTATCCCTGAACCAAGAGACCAGCAGCCTGTGCTCTAACCTCTAGTCAATGGCTAGAGGAGACTTGAGATTCCAAAATGCAACCATTGGCCACAGACCTGTTGTAGTTGCCATTCACTATTCCTCCAAAAACAAAACTCTTCTATTATAAATAGAGGCCATTTCTGATGTTTCAACATACCCCAAAACAATACAAAACTTGTTTTCTCTCATTTCTCTCTTCATTTCAAAATTTCAAAGTTCTTAAAGAGTGAGAAATCGAATTTCTCAAACCAGAGCATTTCAATCCATTCCAAGCACATCAACACACTCCTGTAGGATCAAGGAAGCTCATAGGATCGTCCTCTTACTGCTGTAACTACATTAAAGAGGCATTGGACCTTGCTCCAATTGGTAAGTGTTCTTACACTTTTAAACTTCATATACATGCATCATTATTGATCAATTCTTGAAGCAAAAATGTAGTCCTTCATTTGTTTGTTGTGATCTTCCTACTGTTTGCACTTTAACATGTTTATATGTGGAGTTTATGGTGTTTTAAAATTAAGGTCCAGTTCTGGTTTTTTGCCTTGTGTGTTCTGTACATTAAGTTTCAGTATATATAAGTGATACCTTTGGATTCCTTGCGAAAAACCGGTCAAGATAGGTTCTTACGGATTTTAATTTCGTTAAAAATTGAGAGAGTTATGAGTGTTGGAAGTTTGATAAAAAAAAGATGTTGAAAACTAAAGTTTCAGTTCTGGTTTTTGTCTCATAAGAGATGTCGAAGTTGATGTTGTGACATCTTTCCTTTTCTTTTTATCTTCAAATTCAACCAATTCTTTCACATAGAAAAAATCATCATTTTCCAATTCTGTTTTACACACTTCTTATTCATACTCCCTACTATTTTAATCCACAGGAAAAACACAAAAATATTTTTCATTTGATATATTTTTTATATATTAAAAGTATTATTTTAAAATTGTTTTAAATGCTTTTAAAATAATTTCTTTTTCTTGATTTTTAAAACCAAAATGATTTTAAATATTCATGTGGATAAAATACTTTTTCATAAAACCTTAATCATTGTTTATAACATGATTAATGATATTATTTGATATTTTTATCAATTTTTACTTGATTTTTCTTTGAAAAATATATTAAAAAAATGAAATTAGGGTTTTCCCTTTGATTCAATCTTTCAAAAATTGTTTTCAAAACACTCATGGGCCTCTAATAGAGTGTAAGTCCCAACCCTTTTTGTACATAAATCATTTGTGGGCCTCACTTATTGTATAAGTCCCGCCACTGTTTTCAAAAACCTCGGCGCGATCGCCAGTTTAAAAACAAATCATCTGGGAATCTCCTTGAGCTGTAAGCCCCATATTTTCTTTTCAAAATCAAACTTGGGCACTCTTTTTGTGTACGACCCAATCCCTTTTTGACCAAAACTATTTTGGGCCTCACTATATTGTATAAGTCCCTATACGTCAGAAAAACAAACGGCGCGATCGTCGCCTATTTAACAAAATCATCCGGGCCTACCCTTGTGTTGTAAGTCCCACTTCTCTTTTAAAATAATCTCTTTGGGCACTCTTGTTGTGTAAGACCTAACCTCCTTGTACAAAATAATTTGTGGGCCTCACTTATTGTATAAGTCCCTCTGTAGAGTTTTCAAAACCCTAATGCAGGTATCGTCTTTTATCAAATAACTCTGGGCCACTCTTTGAGCTGTAAGACCCAACACTCTGTACAAAAATAAATCCCTTGGGCACTCTTGTTGTGTAAGACCCAATCCTCTGTAAATACTCTGTAAATAACACAGCCTGTATTTAAATCATCATGGCATCTCTTGTTGAATAAAGCCCCATTTACTGTTTTACAATAAACTGTATCAAAACTTTCTTCAATTTCTTGTGAAACTAACATTACAGCATGGAAGCTCTACAACCGAGTAAGTTTTTACATGCTTTCATTTACTGCTTTATATATATACTGTATTGTGGGAAGCGGCGCATGGTTAGTCTTCTTTCATAATATTTTACCAGTCATATATATATATATATATATATATACTGTATTATGGGAAGCTGCTCCACTGTAAGTCTTTTTTCCTAAACTCATATCTACTGTGTAATACTAGTATAGATATTTAGAGTTTCCCCGGCAACTACGTCTAGAACCAGACCAAATCTCGTCTCCTTACATCCGACGTTCTCCCGGATATTTCAACATAGCAGTTAGGATTTTCTTTTACAACAATTTTAGACAACTAGATCTAAGGATTTCCCTCTTGAACAATTCAATATACAGAAGGCCATTGTTCCAAGTGAAACCCCTTCTGGAACTGTTCATCAGCCTCCTCTTGGGCTTAGTGCAAGGACCCACATGCTTCCTAAAAGCACCCCCGCCTCCTCTTGGGCGTTGTACAAGGACCTTTCAACTTCTTAGAATTTTCACAGCCTCCTCTTGGGCTTCGTACAAATTGTACCTTCGACTTCTTAAAAGTTTCCAGCTTTCTCTTGGGCTTCGTACAAATTGTCCCGACGACCTCCTACAGGTATAGGAACATAAATTAGTCATCTTAATAGAGCAGTCTTCCAAAAGAGTCTAGATCATCGTTCCAAAGATCAGACATTCGCTTAGGCTTTGTATAAGGACCCTCCGGCTTCTTAAAAGTTCTCAGCCTCCTCTTGGGATTAGTACAAGGACCCAGAGACCTCTACAGATATAGGAACAGAACCTAGTCATCAATTTTCTAGAGCTGTCTTTCTGAGTCAAAACAATAGTCAAGTTACTGGGTTGACCTTCATCCCTTAACTAACCAGCCTTCTCTTGGGCTTCATACAAAGATCATTCACAACCAGAGAATCAATTTCTCAAAACACCAAACTGAAACAGTCCCCAGCAAAGTCAGCCTCCTCTTAGGCTTTGTATAATGATTCTTTTCCAACTGAGCCAGTTAAACCTTTTTAGCCTCTCTCTTGGGCTTTGTACAAGACACAAATAAATGTTCTCCCCAGTGGAGTCATCAAACCCTTTTAGCCTCAATCTTGGGCTTCATACAAGACAGATAAAATCTTTTCCCCACTGAGTCAAAACTCTCTTATTGAGTTAGTCAGTCTTTTAGCCTCCATCTTGGGCTTTGTACAAGATACTTCTAAAAAAACCTCTCCTGCATAGTCAACTTTAGCCTCCTCTTGGGCTTTGTACAATGATACTCTCTTGTTGAGTATAAACAGTCTTTTAGCCTCCTCTTGGGCTTTGTACAATGATACTCTCTTGTTGAGTATAAATAATCTTTTAGCCTCCTCTTGGGCTTTGTACAATTATAATCTCTTGTTGAGTATAAACAGTCAGTTAGCCTCCATCTTGGGCTTTATACAAGATATAAAACACTCTCTTGTTGAGTATAAACAGACTTTCAGCCTCCATTTTGGGATTTGTACAAGATACAAAAACACTCTCTTTTTGAGTATAAACTGTCTTTAGCCTCCTCTTAGGCTTTGTATAAAGATTCCTCTCTTTGTTATTCCCCATAGTAGAGATAGCCTCCATCTTGGGCTTTAAACAAGATACCAAAAACACTCTCTTGTTGAGTATAAACAACTATCTTCAGCCTCCTCTTAGGCTTTGTATAATGATTTTCCCCTGCGGAGACAGTCATTCAACTTTCAGCCTCCTCTTAGGCTTTGTATAATGAATTTTCCTCAACAGGCAGCCTCCTCTTAGGCTTTGTATAATGATTTTCCCCAGTGGAATCCAATCAACCTCTTAGCTTCAACCTTGGGCTTCAATCAAGGCACACAAAAATCAACAAAACCTCAGATGAGACCAGGAACTCTCTCTAGAGATGACAAATTCCCTCATACAGTAAAAACCTTTTAGCTTCATATCTTGGGCTTTGAACAAGACACATAAAACCTTTTAGCTTCACATCTTGGGCTTTGAACAAGATACAGAAAACCTTTTAGCTTCACATCTTGGGCTTTGAACAAGATACAAACAAAAAAACACCTGTTTCTCCCTTAGACTAGGAGGAACTACGATTGCTCTGATTTCCCTATACTTCATAATAGGGAATATGTAGGCATAAGATTATCACAATAATCTTAGCGAGCACAACCCACTAAAAACCTTAGGTCCCTGACTTTACCAAAAACAGCAAAACTCTCTCTCATTTCACCAAGACATCATAAACAAACTTCTCCCATTTACAGACAAACACTATCAAGTACCAAAGCATTGATCTTAACTAAAGCCTGTGGATAACCACATACAGGATGGATAATTGACAACTATCCATTGTGTAATCTGACCCCGGACTCCCCGAATCTCAATCACCGCATAAAGATTGTTGAAACTCAGTTAGCGAGCAGGGTTAATTGGAGACATTTATTTCCCTTCCTTAAACAACTTAATAGGATAAAAAATGAATCGAGTTGTAGGCCATTGACGTGATTCTCAACCACAATAAAAGTCAACGGTTACCAGGTTTTCAGAAAACTAAATACACAGGGTCACAAAAACCGTGCTACAGAAAAATGGAGACTCTGTTGGGGAGTCCTTGTTTGATCTATTTTGCCTTAGGGCATCGTCCCCATTTTTCCACAGAAAAATGGCGACTCTGCTGGGGAGTCACTATAAGATCTGTTTTACCTTAGTCTCAGTCTGATCTATTTTGCCTTAGGGCATCGGGGACAGTTGACCTCTTGCTGGTCCATTCCCCATTTTCCACAGAAAATGGTGACCTTGTCGGGGAACCGTTTTCTGTTTAAGTTATAAGAACTAGCTTCCTAAGAGGTCTAGGATTCTTAGTTAAGACCAAATACTATATATATCGCTTTCCTACTTGATATTTGTGTTTATTTTTTCTGCTAATGGGACTGCGAGTGATGTCGCATCTTGAAAGAGAGAAAAATTGTAATATAAGTGTTGGCATAGACGAGGGAAGGGTTACCTGGGAGTGAATCCTGGTAAAACGAACTTGGTAGACCATTAGCCGGTGGAGACACACTTATAGATATGGAGCGCTGTGTGACGAAAGTCTGCAAAAGTGTGCCATTCTCAGTGTGGTATCAGAGAAACTAGTATTTAGCTTTTTTAACATAAAGTAGTGTGGTGACTATCGGAAATAGTTGATACGCGAGACTACACTCAAAAGATATTCTTTCGTGGTGAGGCTGCAGCCTGCTTGGGTGATTCCACTTACTGTCAATTACCAAAAGAAAGGATCATTGAGAACTGTGGAGGTTTCCACGGACCCTTTAGTTCAAACAAACCATTTTGGGGGAGGGTAGAGCCGTTGACTCCATGCTCGTGACGCTGAACCTTTGACCCCATGTTTTTTCTATGTTTTTGTGTGCTGCATTCATGCATTCGTCTAAAAAACTTAAAACTGAAAAAAAATCATTTCTCTTCTATTCCCTCTCTTTTTCAGAGTCGCGTTATGGAATTCGATAGAAGGAAAACGCACAAGTACACCTTCAAGGTTCCGAAACTAGAGGACTTAAGGAAACTGGCAAGGATGATTACAAACCCATAAGCTTTCAGAGCAAAGCACGGAGGACTGTTGGCTCTTCTGAAGGTCAACATAGTTGAAGGAATCATGTCTACACTCGTTCAGTTCTACGACCCAGTGTACCATTGCTTCACGTTTCCAGATTACCAGTTAGCGCCAACACTAGAGGAATATTCCCATCTGATTGACTTTCCTATCACCGATCGAGCTCCATTTTCTAGACTGGAAGAAATTCCAAAGGATTCAATCATTGCAAGGGCAATCTCCATGGAAGAATCAGAAATCAGGGTTCATATGACCACCAAGGGAGGAATTCAGGGTTTACCAGCTAATTTCCTGGCAGAGAAAGCTCTATACTCCGCCAGTATAGGAAACATTACTGCTTTCGAGGATATCTTCGTTTTGCTCACTTACAGACTTTTCCTCTTTCCGAACTTCGATCACTTCGTCGACATGAACGCCCTTAAGATTTTATTGATTAGGAACCCCGTTCCAACTCTGCTCGCATATGCTTATCATTCTATTCATCTAAGTAATTTATACAAGTCGGGAATGATAACATGTTGTGTACCCTTACTCTACAAGTGGTTCATCTCTCACTTGCCCAAATCAGCTGCATTTTGGGATCTCAAAAGCCACCTGCGATGGTCGCAGAAGATTTTGTCACTTACCCACTCTGACGTAGATTAGTGCGATAAGATCTTTGAGGGGATAAACATCATTGACCGCTGCGGAAATTTTCCCAATGTCCCCCTCATAGGTGTCAAAGGAGCAATCAACTATCATCCAATCTTAGTCCGTCGACAACTTGGATACCCGATGAGACATGTCCCGCATAATGTTCATCTAGAAGGTCTTTTCTTCAAGGAAGGAGAAAATGACAGAGCACTGAAGAAAGAAATAGTGCACGCTTGGCAACACATTCACTGGAAAGGAAGAGAGTCTTTGGGAAAACCAAACTTCTTCGTCACAGAACCATATCTCCAGTGGGTACAGGCTAGGGCCATTAAGTTAAGGATGCCCTAACCTCGTCAGGAAGTTCTTCCGTTTAAGGAATATGTCCTTTACTTTATGTCTAACACGGAAAAAATTCAGATCATGCTCATTAAAGTTCAACGGGAAAAGGACGTCTGGAAGAAAAAGTACCAGATTCTCAATTTGGAATGTACCAAGATTCAAGAACTGCTAAAGGAAAAGGATTACCTGATTGAGATACTAGAGCAACATGCTGTGGAGAATCAGGATGAGCAAAGAAGCTTCACTTGGCAAAGAATCAGTGAACCGACAACGGCCGAAGGGGCCCGATCAAAGAAAAGAAAAGTTCAGGAACTAGCATCTGGGCTCTCCTCATAGGAGACTCACGATCTTCAGATCTAGTTTTCCTTCTACGCACTTTGTAAATATTGTACTTTTCTTTGTAACGTATCGCAACTTTTCCTTTTCAATAAAAAAAGGGGTCATCCCTCTCTGTGTGATATTTGCAATTACTTTGTTCAGTTTTTTTAAAGAAAAAGACAAAAATAACAAATAAAATATCTGCATTATCATTCATCATTCTAACATAACGCACCTTCTTTCTATCGAGCCTCACGTCTACGTCTCGATTCTAGTTTCAAACTGTCTCATTCGTACAACACTCGGGCTAATCGACAAAAGAAAATGGACGAACTCGAGGAAGAGAACAGAAAGCTGAGAGAAGAAATCGACGCTCTGAAGGAAAGTTTTGGGAAACTTCACAACGATATGAAAATCCTGGCAACAGCAGCAACAACAAAGGACTGTAATTTCAGAGATTACGTCCACCCTAATTGTTGGAAGAAACGACAATCACCCTCGGTACAACATGCCTCCGGGTCAGCCTTGGGGCATGCCACATAACTTTATTCCAAAAGGATACATTCCGCCATCCGTTGAAGATCCAGAAGCTATGGCAGAAGGTTCAAGGCCTGAAGGTTATAAACTTCGGGTAATTGGAGACGCAAAGGGAATGACGGAAACTCCTGAAGGTTACAAACTTCAGTTCATTGAAGCGCCAAGAGTTACAGCAGTATTGTCAATACCACCGCCAGTGGTACACACAATCCCTGAAAGGCAAAATCCGCAAGTCTCGTACGACGAGGAAGTCTATGAGAAGATGAACGAGTTCCAGGAACAGTTCTCACGAAAGAAAAAGGAATTGTATTCCATTCGCGACCAGGATCTATTCGGAAAGGACGCCGCCGACCTTTGTTTGGTTCCGAATGTGAAAATCCCACACAAGTTTAAATTACCCGACTTTGAAAAATATAGGGGTAGTACTGTTATCTCTCATTTTTCGACGCTAGTGAAATTAGAGTCATCTCATGTTAAAAGTTATTCTTAAGCATAAAAGAAGGTTTTGACCCACTCTTGATGGAGTCTGAATCGAAGGAGGGTTTGTAAGACTTCAAATATTGCTAAGTGTTGGAAGGCCATTCGACCACGGAGATGCTGAAAGTAACGCGCTGCAGTTACAATGTCTTGGAGGGAAACTTTTATTATTTGAATTTGAAAGAAGGCAGTTGGCGAACGTGACAGCGGTTGAAGACAAGCAAAGGCACCAAATGACGTGGGTCTGAATGGAAACTGTCAATTGGCAGTTATTTTATAGTATTATAAATAGGGAATGTAACTATAGGATTAGGGGTGTTCATTTTGTACAAGTTACTCTAAAAATCACTCAAAGTACCCGCGTGTAGAGAAACGAGGATTGTGAGAATGTACGTGATTCAAACACCATTTTCCTTTATCAATGCAATTCGTTACTTTATAATCTTTGCCATTTACATGTTCTTTATGTCTTCAGTACTTTAAGATTTTGCATTCAAATGTTTTTCTCCTGAACTTGTTTTCAACCTTTACTTTTAATGCTTTTCCTCTGAACTTTGTTCTCAACTTTTATTTCCAAAACGTCCTTTTACTTTCTGAACTTGCTTTCGACCTTTACCTTTCCATTTGCAGTTTTTCTAACTTAAATCGTTTACGTTATTGCCTTTACTTTCAAATCTCTTTTATTTCTTTAACATTGCTTTCGATTAGAATCATTTTAGACTTTCAGCACTTTTAAAACTGCATTTCTTATTCTAAAGTCTTTTCATTTTAAACTGTCATTCCTTTAGTTCAAAGTGTGTAGTCGAACGTGGAGTTCATTTAGGTTTTTATTAGAATTTAGCACATGTCCTAGGATTTGTATGGTCAATCCTGCGAGCTACTCAATTTTACACAGAATTGATAGACCAGCGGTTGTTTACCATTTTTCCAGTAAAAAAATTGGCACGCCCAGTGGGACCGGTGCTAAGTTTCAAGTTTGTGTTAACCATATCTGTCTTTGTTAAGGGAAACTTCGTTGTATGTTATTGAGAAGTGGAAAGTTAGCCATAACAAACGAAGAAATACCAAAGAGAAGATATACTAAAAGAATGGCAACTAATGCTAGTCAGCAAGTTGATCCTCAAGGAAGTGTCTCAAATACTCAATCAAGTAGTATGGGGTCTCAAAGCACACCATCTCCAGTTTCTTCGATGGGAGGTCAGACGACACCACCACCAGTTGCGTCTGAACCAGTGCAGTCGATGGCAAGTCCAGGATCAACATATATAAGAGCGTATACTCAACCAGTATTGGAATATATAGGACCACAGAGTCCTAATCCACCAACTCCTCGAGGAGGAAATTCGACATACTTGCATTTTCCTCCTCCAGGTTTTTCTCACCCATTGCCAAGGAATCCACCTTATGGCATGCCTATGGCGATGATGCAAAATTTGCAGAATGCTCCACCCATATTTTCAGAAAATGTTTTGTCTTCGCCAGTGCAAGGATCAGGATCAGGAGGGCGAAACAACCAGAGTATTAGTGTTGGTTATTCTGTTCAAGCACCTAGTCTTACAAATACGTCCATAAATTTCTTAAGACAACAAATGGATGAGAGTAATATGCAAATGGTGCAGACATTGTCCCAGACAATGGGAGAAGTTTTTCAACCTTTGATTCAGAATACTACTCAAACTAACCAGCAATTGGCAACACAATTAGCATGCATGGCTGATTTTATGGGGGTACCAACACTTGATCGAAGAGCAACTATTGTCGAAGATATTCCACGATGTCAGCCACAAAATGTACCTGAAGTGAACTTGGAAGATCAAGAGATGGTCGAGCCTTTCAGAGTCGAACCACAAAGGAACCAGATGCCAATCCATGTGGAGGAAGAGCCATGAGTAGTTGTGGTAAATAGGAACCAAAATGCTGACCAATTCCTTCGACAGGTTCAACACCAAAATGTAGCAGAGGAAAATAATCTTGCAGCCATGGTTGAAAGGATAATGGCTCGAAATGGTGTAAATTTTGGTTTTACAAGGCCAAATTATACTTCGCCTATAGTGGATTATATTCTTCAGTCAGAATTACCCCCTAGGACGAAGGTTCCAAAGTTCAGTAAGTTTTCAAGAGATACCACTGAATCGACCATCGAACATGTGGCTAGATATATGATTGAAGCAGACGAAATTGCAGGTGAAGAAAGCCGTAGGATCAAATATTTCCCAAGTTCCCTCACCAAGAACGCTTACACATGGTTTACCACTTTTCCTCCTAATTCGATCCATAATTGGACCCAATTAGAATGTTTGTTTCATGAGCAGTTCTATATGGGGCAAACCAAGATCAGTCTGAAATAATTGGCTAGCATTAAGCGCAAAGTCACTGAGCCAATTGATGATTACCTAAATAGGTTTTAACTTCTTAAAGCTAGGTGCTTTACACAAGTGCCAGAACATGAGTTGGTCAAAATGGCTGTTGGGGGTCTTAATTACTCCATAAGAAGAAGTTGGATACCCAATATCTTAGGGATATGGCCCAGCTAGCTGATAGAGTTCGACAAATAGAAAGGCTAAAAGAAGAAAAGGCTAGATTCAGTAGGGGTAAATAAGTGGCCTTTGTCGAATGTAATGCTGATGTTGAGAATCTATATGATGAAACATCACAGTTTGACGAAAATGAGGTTGACGTTGCTGAATTAAAGTAAGGTCCACCATATGCATGTAAATTATTAACCCCTTCAAATGGAAAAAACCCTGTCGAATCTGAAAAGAATGACAAATTTCCTAAGAAAACATATACTTTCGACGTCACTAAATGTGACGAAATTTTTTATTTGTTAGTTAAGGATGGGCAAATGATAGTGCCTGCTGGCGCTAAAATGCCACCTTTAGAACAAAGAAAGAAAAGAGGCTTTTGTAAGTACCACAATTTTTTGGGTCATAAAACTTCTCAATGTTTTCTTTTCAGGGGATTTGGTACAAAGTGTTATCCAAGAAGGCAGGCTGAAGTTTGGAGACAAGAGCAAAACTCCAATGAGGATTGATTCTGACCCTTTGTAGACAGTAGATGCTAATTCTACTGAACCTGAGGAGGTGCAAATGGTTGAAGTTACTGAAGGTTTCGACCATTCAATCAACATGGTGGAGGTCACTAGGAATTTCGCCAAAGGACCTGTTATGGTCAAGGTAACTGAATACTTGGACCAGAGTAACATGGAGAAGTTGATGGTTAGAGCTACTGAAGGCTGTAATGAGGCTACTGATGGCCTAAATGAAGGGATTGCTGATGAGTCCAGTTTGATGTTAGTGACAAAGGAGACTGCAGATAAGTTTGTCGAAATGGACAAGGCAACTAAAGGCCTTGGTACAGTTCTTGGGAAACTAAAAGTAAGGACTAATACATATATTAACATGGTGTAGCGAGCGATTTTGGACGTGGTTCTTAAACACAGTCGCTCTAAAGGGGTGACTACAGGTCGATTCATTTTTTATCCTATTAAGCTGAATAAGGAAGGGAAATAGATGCCTCCAATTAACCCTACTTGCATACTGAGTTTAAACAGCGGTCTGTTAGGTTACAGATGCTTTGTGGTCGTGGGGCCTTCTCAGGTTTATTAACTTAAATACATAAGTGTCAGGATCATTGACGGGACTTTTGGTTAGGATTTGGGTTAGGATACTGCTCCAGATTGATAGATGTATGGGAGTATGGGATTTTGATTATTGTGCTCGCTACAATTTTTCTTTCAATCTTATGCCTACGTATTCCCGTTTACCGAAACAGGGAAATCAGAGCGATCGTAGTTCCTCCTATTCTATGGGAGGAAATGGTTTTTTTGTGTCTTGTTCAAAGCCCAAGACGTGAAGCTGAAGGTCATTTGTATCTTGTTCAAAGCCCAAGATATGAAGCTGAAGAGTTTATTTGTATCTTGTTCAAAGCCCAAGATGTGAAGCTAAAGGAGTATATTTGTATCTTGTTCAAAGCCCAAGATATGAAGCTAAAGGGTATATTTGTATCTTGTTCAAAGCCCAAGATATGAAGCCAAAGGGGTTTTGACTTTAGAGAGAACTTGTCATCTCTAAAGTGGGGTATTTAGTCTGTTTGTCCCAACTGTTGGGTGACCGGTTATAAAGGAAAATTACTTTAACTGAGATATGTGAATCCAGTAATGCCATAATTTCCTTTATAGGGGATTTTCCACCTGAAGGAGAAAACTTTAACTCAGTGTAGAGCAATGCCATCTTTCCTTAGGAATTTCTCATGCTAAAAGAGGGACATTGGCGTGGATGTAAATAATCCAGAGGCTTGCCGCTTACAGCGATTAGATGGGGAAAAGGGAATTGTCTCAACCGGGGTTTCCTTATACAAAGCCTAAGAGGAGGCTATTGGCCCAACAAGAGGGAGTTTTTATGTGTCTCGTACGAAGCCCAAGAGAGAGGCTAAAAGGGTTGACTCAACAAGAGAATCTTTTATACTTAACAAGAGAGTGTTTTGTATCTCGTACGAAGCCCGAGATAGAGGCTAAAGGTTTGACTCAACAAGAGAGTCTTTTATACTCAACAAGAGAGTGATTTTGTATCTCGTACGAAGCCCGAGATGAAGGCTAAAAGTGGTTGACCCAACGAGGGAGTCTTTTATACTCAACAAGAGAGTGTTTTGGTGTTTCGTACGAAGCCGGAGACGGAGGCTAAAAGTTGTTTGACTCAACAAGAGAGTCTTTGTATCTCGTACGAAGCCCGAGATAGAGGCTAAAATTTTTGTATCTCGTACGAAGCCCGAGATGGAGGCGAAAAGTGATTGACTCAACGAGGGAGTCTTTGTGTCTCGTACGAAGCCCGAGATAGAGGCTGAAAGTATTTGTATCTCGTACGAAGCCCGAGATGGAAGCTAAAATTTTTGTATCTCGTACGAAGCCCGAGATGGAGGCGATAAGTTTTGTATCTCGTACAAAGCCCGAGATGGAGGCGAAAAGTGATTGACTCAACGAGGGAGTCTTTGTGTCTCGTACGAAGCCCGAGATAGAGGCTGAAAGTATTTTGTATCTCGTACGAAGCCCAAGATAGAGGCTGAAAGTGGTTTGCTGTTTCAGTTGAGTGACAGGTCCAGTATATAGGATAAAAGAGAAAATCAGTTCTTATATGAGGAAGAAAAGATTAGTCCTACCGGGGGAGAATCATTGTACAAAGCCCAAGAGAAGGTTATCTTACTGCTGAGGATTATGGTGATCCAGAAGTAGGTCCAAGTGTGAGGAACTCTCATGAGAGAGACCGGGTTTCTTCTTATGCTTGTAGGGTACTTGAGAATGTCTTTGAGACTCAAGAGGTTTCAGACTGTCCAAGTCTAGAGTTTCATCTTTTGTACTATGCTGAGAGAAAGTACGCTTTCAGTGTAAGGGACTAGACTCCTTTGAAAGACTGCTCTATTAAGATGATTAATTTCTGTTCCTATACCTCTAGGAGGTCTTCGGGACTGAAATTCTGGTACCAGATATGTGATGTTACACACGATGTCACAACAACACACTCTGCTTATGGACAAAAACAAACAACAAAAAAACACACCAAGAGTTGTTTACCCAGTTCGGTCTAACTACCTACGTCTGGGGGCTACCAAGCCAGGGATGAAATTCACTACTTGTAGAATTAATTTACAGACTCAACAACCCAGTTGACAATCTCCTAAACTTAATCTCTACTAATGAACTTCTACCTAAGAGACCACTTAGATATGAGAACACTACTCAATCCCTAAAGCACTCAAAGAACAACCTCTTTGAGAAACCTTGATCCTGCTTCACAACTTTGATCAAGTGACAACTCTCTATCGCTTCACAGCTTCTAAGAGAGGACAGAAAAAAACTCACCAATTCAACCTAGAATGGTGTATACACAACTCGTACAAAATACTCAAGACACTCAGCCTATGCTCTTGATCTTCTCTCTGTATTTCTGTACTTTCTTCCTTTGATCTATGCGCTTTATATAGCCACCTGGATTGGGCTTGGACTCCTTGCAATATTTGATCTGATTTGTTATTTAAAACTGAATCTTCAAAACAGATTTTATCCCCAAAATCTTTTCAAATCTTCAACCTTTTAAATCTCCTACAAATCTGCATCAAATCTCTATGCAACAGAGAATATCTAACCCAAGATATTCGTATCCAATGAGACTACCAGCTCTCCACAATTTCAGCTAAAACGCAAACCCTAACAACATCACTAAACCTGATGTTATTAATTCTGCAGATCTAATGTCACAACATCGCTTGTGACATCAGACATCCAACTTCACACTTAACACAGCCCAGTGTTAAGACTCAATGTTGTGACATCACCCATATGACATCAAACATTGAACAGCTTCACTACTTAGCACAGCCCAGTGTTAAGACTCAATGTTGCAACATCAACATTGAACAACCTTTGTTTTACCAAAATTCCAGCCAATCCAGGAACTTACAATCTCCCCCTTTGGCTAATTTTGGCTAAAACAATCTCTGCACCTTCAAAGACTTCAGCAGCGGAATAAACTTGAATATTTTTGAAACTTCAAGCAGCAGCATCTTCAATACAAAAAGACTTCACTTCATACAAAACTCTGTTGCAACACCATCTTCAACAGCTACAATATTCAACAATCAACAATGATGCTCCCCCTCAAAACAAGAACCAGCATAACACAACATAACAGATGTTCAGCAGCAATTACTCCCCCTCAATTTTTGCACTTCTGCATCACATCACTTTAGCAGCATTTGACACTTGTACTCTTGATACTCTTGGCTCACTTGGCTATTTCTCTTGGCTATTTCTCCCCCTTTTTAGCCACAATTGGACAAACCTCAACATGTAAGTCCTACTCACTACAGTTAGTCCTAAACTAGCTCTCATTGTCAGTCGAAAGTCAGCAAAAAGACATAACAAATCATAGAACAAAAACAGAAGTAGTGCATAAACAGGCACAATATTCAAATTACATATTAGGCACATTAAGTGCAAAATCAGAAACAACCAAAAAAACTAAACTACTATCTAGAAAAAGCAACAAAGAAACTAATCTTCATTAGAGCTGGTACCATCTCCACCATCTTCAGTTTCTGAGTTTTCAGTATTGACATTGGCACTTTTATCACCATCACCTTGTTCCAAGGATTTTATCAGCAGTTCTATCTTCATCTTTCTTGCTGTGCTGGTACTAATGACCTCTTCAAGGTCTTTACAAATGGCCTTCAGTTCTTCAAGTAATTCAGCCTTGGTACTCTTTTTGCCACCAGCAACTGATGTTACAACAATGTCTGGAACATGATGTCCAGCAAACAACTTAGGGTGCAAGGACAAGGCTGACTTCCTCTTGCAAGATATATTTGAACTTGTTAAAGTTTTAGGATGTTGCTCCACGATGATTCCACAAACAAGGGATGGGAATGCTATAGGTAACTTGATAGCATTTGTTTCAGCATGTTTCACCACTTGCTCAAAGATGTAGCTTCCAAAGTCAAACTTGATCTTCTTCCCAACAGCATAGATAAACCTACCCAATCCAACATCTATTGTTGTCTTGTGGTTTGTTGGCACCCAGTTGGCTGCCCCAATTCTGTGAAGAATGGCATACTTGATGCTAAGTTTACTAGCCTTCAACTTCCCTTTTAATGGCCATACCTTTACCTGACCAGCTGTAATCTCTTTACATATTTCATTATCAGTCATCTCAAGTTCACTATACTCCTCGTCATCTTTTCCCAGATACTTGTTGATAGTACTAGGAGAGAACTTAATGCACTTTCCTCTCACATAGACTTTCATGAAATCAATGCTCTTTTTATCAGCAATTTTTCCAGAAATGTTGACAACAAATTCTTTGACAAGACCCTCATAGCACTTAGGAAATATGGTCACAGTCTTCACCAACCCAGCCTCATTAATCAGCTCCATAATATCCTTCATCTCTAAAACTTCTTTCCCAAGCTCCCTCTCTAGGGCTAGTCTTCTCTGATATACAAATTTCCACATTGATGCACTGCTGGCATAATGAAAGGAAATGTTGTCAACTGGTACTTCAGGGACTTTGTCAGAGATTTTCTTCAAAATTGTTTTTCTGACAGGTGTGATGTCTTGAACATCATCCTCAACATCAAAGTCGGAATTAGAATCTTCCCGTATCTTCCTCTTTTTGGAGGAGGTAGCAACCTTGCTCCAAGGTTTTGTAGGTCCAACACCAGCAGTTTTCTTCTTGCCTTCAGAAAACTTCTTTGGAAAGGATTCAATAGTCTTTCCTTTCCTTGTCTTTAGTCTCTTAGCAATACTTGGAACAACATTTCCAATGACTTCATCATCAGATAAATCAGCCACATTGATCACATCCTTATTCTTTTCTTCACCAGGAGTAGTTTCAACAGGTGATGTTCTAACATCTGCCTTAACATTAGCTTCCTTATGCACATCATCTTCTTCTACTCCCACTTCAGAATCTTCAATAACAGACATAGCAAGTCTATGAAGTTCTGAATCAACTCCTTGCATGTCTACCTTTTCTGCAGGCATCTAATTCAAAGGTATAGAAATTCCTTTCACAGGTATACCTTTGTCCAAGATGTTGGTAGCTAGATTACCCATTCTTTTGTCTACATCAAACTTTTCTTCAACAGTTTGATAAGTGGATGACCTAGGTGCTGTTTTATCACTAAATAGAACACTAGTAACAAGCTTCTTTATTTCATTATCTCTAAAGTTAGTCGCAACCCTTTTTGAAACACGTTTAGAAGGTCTAGATTTACCTGACTCTGGGAGCATCATGGAAATAGGCTCTATGTTCATAGTATCAGCTGCAGAACCTTCGTCTGAAGAAACCCTAACTTTTTCCCTCGAAGCGCTTTGAGAATCAGATTTCTTTGATGGAGAAGACATCTGTTTTGACATGATTCCCTTGAAGCAGTAAAGGTTCAGAGACAGATGATTCTTCTTGTTAAAGGAGATGAACAGTTGGGAGATATGAGTTTTGATGAAGCGTGATATTGCTACAGTAGGGAATGAGGGTCTAAGGTATGGCACCTGAATTTGTGTATCCCTTAAAGACCAATCAATGAGTTTCTCCCTCCAAATTAACTTTCCTTTTAAATTTTTAAAAGGATTCACATTAAGAGTAATTAACCCTAATTGACCTTTCAGCAGACTTTCACACTTGTTGTCACAATCTGATGTTACAACATCAACCTTAACATCACCAGATAAGCTGTCCACTTGAGGTACCCATTGATAGCAATTATCTCTGGATCTTATTCCCTTCATCACTACCTCATTCTGCTCATTTGTCACCACACACTCATCTTTGGTGTAGCTGACCTTACACCTTTCATCACACAGCTGACTTATGCTAATTAAATTAGCACTCAACCCTTGGACAAGGAGCACATTATCAAGAGTAAGACCATCATGATTCTTCACTCTTCCAACTCCTTCTACTACCCCTTTTTCTCCATTGCCAAAAATAACATCATTTGAATGGCAAGGATTGAACTCCACCAAATGCTCCTTGGATCCAGTCATGTGCTTTGAACATCCTCCACCAAAGACAGACAGGATGCCTGCTCTGATACCAATTGAAATTCTGGTACCAGATATGTGATGTTACACATGATGTCACAACAACACACTCTGCTTATGGACAAAAACGAACAACAGAAAAACACACCAAGAGTTGTTTACCCAATTCGGTCTAACTACCTACGTCTGGGGGCTACCAAGCCAGGGATGAAATTCACTACTTGTAGAATTAATTTACAGACTCAACAACCCAGTTGACAATCTCCTAAACTTAATCTCTACTAATGAACTTCTACCTAAGAGACCACTTAGATATGAGAACACTACTCAATCCCTAAAGCACTCAAAGAACAACCTCTTTGAGAAACCTTGATCCTGCTTCACAGCTTTGATCAAGTGACAACTCTCTATCGCTTCACAGCTTCTAAGAGAGGACAGAAAACAACTCACCAATTCAACCTAGAATGGTGTATACATAACTCGTACAAAATACTCAAGACACTCAGCCTATGCTCTTGATCTTCTCTCTGTATTTCTGTACTTTCTTCCTTTGATCTATGCGCTTTATATAGCCCACCTGGATTGGGTTTGGACTCCTTGCAATATTTGATCTAATTTGTTATTTAAAACTGAATCTTCAAAACAGATTTTATCCCCAAAATCTTTTCAAATCTTCAACCTTTTAAATCTCCTACAAATCTGCATCAAAACTCTATGCAACAGAGAATATCTAACCCAAGATATTCGTATCCAATGAGACATCAGCTCTCCACAATTCCAGCTAAAACGCAAACCCTAACAACATCACTAAACCTGATGTTATTAATTCTGCAGATCTAATGTCACAACATCGCTTGTGACATCAGACATCCAACTTCACACTTAACACAGCCTAGTGTTAAGACTCAATGTTGTGACATCACCCATATGACATCAAACATTGAACAACTCACTACTTAACACAGCCCAGTGTTTAGGGATGGGAATAGGCCAGGCCAACTAACAGGGGCCTACGGCCTAGCCTACATAGGCTCAGGCCAGGCCAGACTTTTTCTTAAATAGAAAAGGCCTAGGCTTTTTTATAAGCCTATTTAGCTAAAGAGGCTAGGCCACAGGTCGTAAGAAAAGCCTTTTAAGCCTATTAGGCTGGCCTATTTAAGAAAAAATCAATAAATTTATTATTATTATATTCTATTTTGTACCTTGAACTAAAATACGAAAATAAAACTTAGTTATCTTGAAGAACTTATGAAAATAAGTTGAAAAAACATTATAAACGATGTCATAAGTTGTTGTCATAAGTTTTTCTCATAAGTTATCTTCAACAAATAGTATCACCAAACTTATGCTAATAAGAAAACTTGAACGAGACAATGAAAACAAACATTTAATCTCATTGATCTTTTAACTTGTTAGTCTATTTAACATTAGTTGAATTTCTTATTTACAGATGTTCAAATGAAGTAGGCTTTTAAATAGGCTAGTAGGCTAATTAGGCCTTCGAAAAGAGCAGGCTTAGGCCTAAAAATAAGCCTATGATAGGCTACAGGCCAGGCTTAGGCTTTGAATTTTTTAGCAGGCCAGGCTCAGGCTTGGCAAAGCCTAGCTCGGCCTAGCCTATTCCCACCCCTACCAGTGTTAAGACTCAATGTTGCAACATCACCACCTTGACATCAACATTGAACAACCTTTGTTTTACCAAAATTCCAGCCAATCCAGGAACTTACAGGGACAATTTGTACAAAGCCCAAGAGGAGGCCGGAAACTTTTAAGAAGCCGAGGGACCCTTTTGTATGAAGCCCAAGAGGAGGCTGTAAAAACTTCTAGGAAGCCGAAGGGTCCTTGTACAACGCCTAAGAGGAGGCGGGGGTGCTTTTAGGAAGCCCGTGGGTCCTTGTACGACGCCCAAGAGGAGGCGGATGAACAGTTCCCGAAGGGGTTTCACATGGAACAATGGCCTTCTGTATATTGAACTGTTCAAGGGGGAAATTTCCTAGACCTAGTTATCTAAGATGATTGTTATAAAAGGTCTGGTGTAATATTCGGGAGAACGTCGGGTGGGAAGAGACAGAGTTTGCCTAGTTCTAGACGTAATTGCCGGGGAAACTCTAATATCTATACTAGTATTACACAGTTGATATGAGTTTATGAAAGGAGACTTACAGTGAGCAGCCCCACAATACAGTTATATTTATGAAAGCAGTAAACGAAAGCGGGTAAACACTTACTCGGTTGTAGAGCTTCCATGCTATTTGGTTAGTTGTTCAACAAAGAAAGATTGAAAACAACAGTATATTGCAAAATCAAAGGAGAAAGTGTTTTGAAAAGAAAAGTATTGGGGCTTACAGCTCAAGGAGAGGCCCAAGTTTTATCAGTGATCGCACTGTGATTTCGAATTTGTACAGGGACTTATACAAGTGACTGAGGCCCAAAAGGTTTTCTGTACAAAGGGATGGGTCTTATACTCTCTCAAGAGGTCCAAGAGGGTTTTAAAGAAAAGAAATGGGTCTTACTACTCGAGGGTAGGCCCAGGGTTACTTGTTTGAAAGCGACGATCGCGCCGACGTTTTTGAAAATACACAGAGGGACTTATACAATAAGTGAGGCCCAAAAGGTATTATTTACAAAAATGCTTGGGTCTTACACTCTATTAGAGGCCCATAAGTGGTTTAAGAAATGAAATGGGTCTTACTACTCGAGGGTAGGCCTAGTTGGTTTGATTTTGAATTGGCGATCGCGCCGAGATTTTTGAAAATACAGTGGGACTTATACAAGTGACTGAGGCCCAAAATTTTGGTATTTACAAAAGGGCTTGGGTCTTACACTCTATTAGAGGCCCAAAAAGTTTTTAAAGAAAAGAGATGGGGCTTACAACACGAGGGGAGGCCCAAGGTCTTTATTTTCAAGATGAATATTCACTTTTAAAATGTTTAAAAACAAATAAAAATGAATTTATTCACAAAAATACCAAATATATTAAATAAATAATATAAATTTGATTTTTTTGTAGAATAAAATATTTTACTATTTTTGTGATTTTTCAGAAAAAGAACCAATAAAAAATAATCAAAATTGAGGGAGTTATTAATTTTCTAAATCATTAAAAAATAAAATGAGAAAATATAAAAAAGAGGGGTTGGGTCTTACACTCTATTAGAGGTCCAAAGTGTATTTTTGTACAAAAGATGGGGCTTACAACTCAGGGAGAGGCCCAAAATATTTTCAGTTTGAAAATGGCGATCGCGCCGAGATTTTCTTTTAACGCAGGGGGACTTATACAATAAGTGAGACCCAAAATTGTTTTGGTTAAAAGGGGATTGGGTCTTACACTCTAATAGAGGCCCAAGGTGTTTGAAAAAGATTTGTTAGGGTGAAAATCAAAGAAAACCCCAATTTCATTTTTTAAGGCATTTTTCAAAGAAAAATTAAGTAAAAAATGATAAAAATATCAAATAAAATCATTAAACAATGATTAAAATATATTTTATCCACAGGAATATTTAAAATCATTTTGGTTTTAAAATCAAGAAAAAGAAATCATTTTAAAAGCATTTAAAACAATTTAAACAATATTTTTAAATATATTAAAAATAATACTTTTTTGTGATTTTTTGTGGATTAAAATATTATGGGGTATGAATTGGAAAATGATGATTTTTTTGCTATGTACAAGAATTGGTTGAGTTTTGAAAATAAAAATAAGAAAAAGAGGAAAGATGTCACAAAATCATCTCCGACATTTCTTATGGGGTAAAAACTAGTACCGAAACTTTAATTTTCAACACGTTTTTTATCAAATTTCAAACACTCATAACTCTCTCAATTTTTATCGGAATCAAAATCCGGAAGTACCTATCTTGACCGATTTTTCGCAAGGAATCCAATGGGACCACACATACACACTGAAACTCGACGTACAAAACACGCAAATCGAAAAACCAGAACTGCACTTAATTGAAAACATTGTTTCGCGCCAAACTTCCGACTCGCGTAACTCTCTCAATTTTTAACCGAATTAAGATTCGAAAGAGTCTATCTTGACCTATTTTTCGCAAGAAATCCAATGGTATTGTACATGCATACGGAAACTCGGCGTACAAAACGCAGCAATTAAAAAATCAGAACTGCTACGTGTTTTAAAACCATCGTTTCGCGCCAAACTTCCGACGCGCGTAACTCTCTCGATTTTTAACCGAATTAAGATCCTAAAGAGTCTATCTTGACCGATTTTTCGCAAGGAATCCAATAGTATTACTCATGCACACTGAAAATTAACACACAAAACGCAGAAATTAAAAAACCAGAATTGCACGTGTTTTCGGCGCCGTTTCGCGTCAAATTTCCAATACGCGTAACTCTCTCAATTTTCAACGGAATTGAAATCCGTAAAATCCTATCTTGACCAATTTTTTGCAAGGAATCCAATGGTATTACTCATGCACACTAAAACTTAATGTATAGAACACACCAATAAAAAAAACAGAACTGGACATGATTTTGAAACAACCAAAATTCCACATAAAAACATGTCAAAATGCAAACAGTGGGAGGATCACAACATACACATTAAGGACTACATTTTTGCTTCAAGAATTGTTCAATATGATGCATGTATGTGGTCATTAAAGGAAAGCATGATTCAAAGAATTCAAGTTGTGAATTTTACCTCTTTTTTGGAGATTTTGTGCAACCTACCAAGTGCTTTGTTCTAGAAATGATTTGATGCTTTGGACACCCTCAAATGACCTCTTAGAAGCTTTTAGGATGGTTGGAATCAGCTGGAACCTGCAAAAACACAAAATGGCCCTTTCTTGCAAAAGGGGTTAAAGTGGCCAAAATGCCAACTCTCTCAAATGATGTTCCAGATGTGTGGCACCATTTGGGATAGTTCAAGGATGATATTTGGAGTGTGTTTGAGGTTTTATCTGGTTTGGAAAGTGACTGAATCAAGACATGACTTGAAAAATGCAAAAAAAAAAGTCCAATTTTGAGGTTTTGAGAGGTGACTTTGTGATGTTGGTGTTATAGGTCACTTGTGAGAGTTTGGATCACCTACATATGATGTTTATGAGGTGTTAGGATCATGAGCTGTGATGGAAATGCTCTCTAACTCAAAAACTCAGAAATTCCTTACTAAAGAAGGCATTTTGGCCAAGAAAAAGGGATTTTGAGGAAAGCATCTGTTTGATGGCTTTGGTGTACTCAAACTGAACACAAATGAGCTTTATTTATAGTAGAGCAAGTTTCTTTTGGGATCAATAGTGAATGGTGGCTGCAGCAGAGATTTGGCAAATGTTGGCCGATGAGAATCCAAGTCTCCTTTAGCCATTGACTAGAGGTTAGGGCACAGGCTGCTGGTTCCCTTGTTGTTGGAGGAATCTTGACTGAATTCAGTTGGAGAAAGCTCAGTTCATGCCACCTCTAAGCATCCATTAAATGCTCCAATCCAAAATTGGAGTTTTGTCCCTCTTTTAGGGGTTTCTAGGTTTGGCATGCTATTTTTGGAATCTTGGACTTGGGAGGCTCATGGATCAGATCATCCCCCTTGGATTTGATCCTTAGATGTGTCCAAAATGATGACAAGGCTTGAAAATTCGTGTGGCACAAGAAATGTGCAAATCTGCCCCTGAAAAATTCAGCTGCAGCAAGCCTTTTTGTAAAATCCATAACTCCTTAAATGCTCCAATCCAAAATTGGAGTTTTGTCCCTCTTTTAGGGGTTTCTAGGTTTGGCATGCTATTTTTGGAATCTTGGACTTGGGAGGCTCATGGATCAGATCATCCCCCTTGGATTTGATCCTTAGATGTGTCCAAAATGATGACAAGGCTTGAAAATTCGCGTGGCACAAGAAATGTGCAAATCTGCCCCTGAAAAATTCAGCTGCAGCAAGCCTTTTTGTAAAATCCATAACTCCTTGCTAGAGTATGCTACATGGACGTTCTAGGACTTTCTGGAAAGGTGAGATGACATACATCAACTTTGATGTTTGGCCCTAGACCTGGTTCACCTTGGATCATGGAGAAAAACAGCCTTGAAGTTGGGACTTCATGCTGAAATTACAAGGCAGATTTTGGCTAAGTGCTGAAAAATGTCAATTTTAGGTTTTTAGCCATTTTGATCCAACCATAACTCAAAATCCATGATGAATTTGGGGGGAGGTCAGTTTTAAGCTTTTGTAGAAGGCCATGAGGGCTACAAATCAAGCTTTGGATGGGGAAAATGGCTTTGTGGTTTAGGAGTTATAATCCTCCAAAGTTGGTACCCTTGCCACCCTATTTCATAACTTAGAAAATTTTCTAAGTTTTTATGGTTACCCCTTTTTCAAGTGTTCCCACTTTTCTTGATTTTTCTTGATGAATGATGATTCCAATCACACATTAACATCATTTTAGGGTTAAAAAACCATTTTTATGAAAAATCTCAAAAAGTCAAAGTTTGACTTTTGGGCACAGTTGACTTTTTATCAGATAAATTCCAAACTGTGCGATCCTTTATGAAATCATGTCCTTGACCTAAATCAAACTTGATGGACATGTTCCATAGGTGTTATAGGGTGTATTGAATCATGTCCCAAGGTTTGGGAGCATGCCTGGGTCAAAAGTCAAAGGTACAGTTGACTTTTCCCGCGAAACCCTAACTGTGGTTCAGATGAAATTGAAACTTGTTGCCCAAGCTTCTTGGATCAATCCATTGTTGTAAATAGATCAATGTGGTGTGTTAGGGATCCTCAAATCCTCTCTTGAGGTCTTGGCTCATGTTTTGTCCCAAAAGTCAACTTAGGGGTGAATTAGGTCAAGAAACCCTAATTCCTGATTTTTGATGAATGCATCCCCAGAGGCTAAATTGACTTGATGATTGGGTTTATGATGTCCCTTGGAGCATCTTAGGTTATACTTTGAAGCATTGGCTCATGCCCAGAGGAAAATTTCCAACTGGAGGCCCTGGTCGACCAAAACCCTAATTTGGTGACACTGGCGATCTTGAGGCTTGATCCACTTGGAAGGTTGCAACCTTGTGCTTGATTCTTGATGTGGGAGTCCTCTTGATCCATTGTGGATGTTTGAGAGGCTTAGACAAGTTGAAGATCAAGTCATTCCTAGATTGATCCTTTGTCTAAAAGCTCTGAGAGGGCCTAAAACCCTAATTTTGATTGCAGTGAATGCTCACCCATCTTTGGGGAGACTAATGAGGTACAAAGGTACATCCATATTGTGCTGATGATTTGCACAATGATGGGAAATCTTAGTGGTCAAAATTTGGGGTATTACAGATGCCCCTATTTAATCTTCTTGGACCCGAAGGTGTGAATGACGAAGGTATTTGGGCATTCGGGGTGCAAGAGGATTAAATATCGGAATACCCAAAATTTTGATGGTGGTTATGAATGGTAGCTTACGCATTCATCTTCTTTAGCTAAGCGATGATGCTTAGAAAAGGTAAACTTCCCCTCGATCCTGGTCTTCAGCCAAGGGGTTGGTCTCAGTTTTCTTTTGAAATAAACTTCCCCTTGATCCTGGTTTCCTACCAAGGAACTAGTCTTAGTTTCTGAAATAAACTTCCCCTCGATCCTGGTTTCCCACCAAGGAACTGGTCTCAGTTTCTGAAATGAACTTCCCCTCGATCCTGGTTTCCTACCAAGGAACTGGTCTTAGTTTCTGATGTAAACTTCCCCTCGATCCTAGTTTCCTACCATGGATCTGGTCTTAGTTTCTGAAGTAAACTTACCCTAGATCCTGGTTTCCTACCAAGGAACTGGTCTTAGTTTCTGATATAAACTTGCCCTCGATCCTGGTTTCCTACCAAGGAACTGGTCTCAGTTTCTTTTGTCAATAAACTTTCTTGACAAGGGACGCTATTTGTAGCGGTTTTCCTCAAACTTCTAGCCGAATTATCCTGGGGAGATGCCATTTGATGGAAAAAGTTTTGATGTCAGACTTGCTGGGGAACCCATCTGTCTGAGCTGTAGAGGTTTTCAAACTTCTCTGTTGGAGACGCCATTTGTCGACTCTACTGGGAAAACGAGTCTCTTGAGAGACTGCTTTCGCTTGGGGATATTGCATCATACTTTTCTAGGGATCTTCTCGAAGAAATGCCATATGATGTGATCCAATTTTGAGGTGCCGATGACCTTTTCATCAGCGGTTCTTTCGGGGAAAAGCGGCAGTGTTGCCGAATTTCTGATTGAGAGGCTTTCTCTGGGGATTTTTCTTAATCCGGGAAAGCGAAGACATCATCTTCAATGGCGAAGAGTGACACTTGTTGAAAGTTTTCTTGCCTTTCAGAGGTTCAAGTTATCAAAGTGGTCAAGGACCGTCTCTAATCTAGAGATAAACGGGAGAGAGATTGTTTAGATGATTCATTTCCTGACGAGGAAAGAACGGACAACTCCACTGACAAGAGGACTTTTATCACTAGGGGACAAGACCGACTAGAGTGATAGTGAGGCAATATGAATATGAATGTAAATCGATAATGCATGATGTATGTATGTATATGCTGAAAAACTGACGCGACATACAGACTGATAGATGAACATGACTGGATACTCGACCATCGCGGGACGAAGAAGTACCGCTAGTTCACGAGAGCAATTCTGCCTTGCTTAGAAGAGATAGTCCCTGCGGGGAGCTACGTTGGTCGGGCTTAGGAGATAAGAACTCTGCCGGTGATGTCGGATGGAATATTCGCATCTGACACCGCTGATCCTTCATTCAGGCGTACTAGTTTAGAAGGAGTACTTTGATTCTGCACTTTGAGGTTCGATTACTTCTGGAGAAGCGATCGACGTTCTTTACATGTTCGATAGTCAAAAGAAATTGCCGTCTTTATTTTAAAAGCAGAAAAATTTAGACAAGTAAATTCATTTTGTTTTATTTCAAGAATCGTTGATCATGTTAAAATGTCGTTCTGTAAAGCTAAAACAAATAAGAATTACAAACAAAAACACAAGGGCTCAAATTTTATTGATAAGATGGAAATCAGCCAAACGCGTGATTCCAAAGAGTATTTACAAAGTTAGAAAATGGTAATTTACAGGGAAAAGGGCTACGTTGAAACATAACGACCACTATCCTTCTACCAACTTTGAATTCTGGGCATCCTGAGCTTCTGTCGAAGATGATCGCGATCGAGATTTCTGACGGATGATGTAACTGCTGTCGAGGGACTTGCCGCTTTGCTGGACATAGTTACTTGCCATTATCCCTAATTTTTGCCTGGATTGTACTTTGAGATTTCCAATCCATAGGGATGATTTTTATTATGTCTCTAATTTTTGCCTGGACCGCCCTTTCGGGTTTTCAATCCACCGAGACGTTTTTTTTTAGGCGAAGTATTTCTTGACTACATCAACATTTGTGGGGTAGGCAAATTCCTCTCCGTCCATGGTTGCGAGTCTCAAGGCGTCGCCTGAGAAAGCTTTCTTGACCACGTATAGGCCATCATAGTTTGGGGTCCATTTGCCCCGCGAATCAGTGAGAAAAGATTGTATCTTCTTGAGCACGAGGTCTCCTTTCCTGAAGACACGGGGTCGAACCTTTTTGTCGAACGCCTTCTTCATTCTATGTTGATACAATTGACCGTGGCATAGAGCCGATATTCGCTTCTCCTCGATCAGATTCAGTTCACCGTGTCGACTTTGACACCATTCAGCTTCGGTGAGCTTAGCTTCCATCAATACTCGGATTGACGGGATCTCTAATTCTATGGGGAGCACTGCTTCCATGCCATACACTAGAGAGAAAGGGGTTGCCCCTGTTGAAGTGCGGACAGATGTGCGTTAACCGTGAAGAGCAAAGGGTAGCATCTCATGCCAATCTTTGTAGGTTACAATCATCTTTTGAACAATCTTCTTGATGTTCTTGTTAGCCGCTTCTACCGCTCCGTTCATCTTAGGTCGGTAGGGAGATGAGTTATGGTGTTCGATCTTGAACTCGACACATAACCCTTTCATCATCTTATTGTTCAAGTTGGATCCATTATCAGTAATGATCTCACTTGGAACACCATAACGCCAGATAATGTTGTTTTTGATAAATCGGACTACCACTTGTCAGTTACATTAGCGTACGACGCTGCTTCGACCCACTTGGTGAAATAGTCAATGGCTACTAGGATGAACCGATGTCCGTTTGAAGCCTTGGGCTCAATCATACCAATCATGTCGATTCCCCATATGGAAAAAGGCCATGGGGAAGAGAGAACTTTGAGATACGTTGGCGGTACATGAATTTTGTCGGAGTATATCTGACACTTGTGACACCTCCTCATGTACTTGTAGCAGTCGGATTCCATTGTCAACCAATAGTACCCTGCTCTTAGAATTTTTCTCGCCATTGTGTGTCAGTTGGCATGAGTGCCAAAGGATCCTTCGTGAATTTCTTTTATCAGCATGTCTGCTTCTGGTCTGTCTACGCATCGGAGCAAGACCATGTCGTAATTTCTCTTGTAGAGAGTGTCACCGCTCAGAAAGAAGCTACCAGCCAATCTTCTGAGGGTTTTTTTATCCTTTCTGGATGCCCCAGGTGGGTACTCTTGTTTCTGAAGGAAGCATTTGATATCGTGATACCAAGGTTTGTCGTCTATGACTGCTTCAATCGCAAAGATGTAAGCGGGCCGTTCAAGGCGCATTATGTCAATCTTAGGTATGTCATTCCATTGACCTACACTAATCATGGAAGAGATGGTGGCTAATGCATCAGCCATGTGATTCTCTTCACGAGGGATGTGATAAAACTCGACTCTATCGAAGAAGGGCAACAACCTTCTCGCATAGTCTTTGTAAGGAATCAATCCTGATTGATATGTGTTCCAATCTCCTTTGATCTGATTGATAACTAGGGCTGAGTCGCCATAGATATCCAAGTGCTTGATCCTTAAGTCGATCGCTTCTTCGAGACCCATAATACAAGCTTCGTATTCGACCTCGTTGTTTGTGCACTTGAACGTAAGTCTGGCGGTGAAAGGAATGTGGGTACCTTGAGGTGTTATGACGATTACCCCAATTCCGTTTCCGTAATGATTGACAGCTCCATCAAAGATAAGTCCCCATTGGGAACCTGGTTCTGGCCCTTCACTGGGTAGCGGCTCATCGCAATCTTTCATTTTCAAGTACATGACATCTTCGTCTGGGAAGTCAAATCCGACTGATTCTTGATCGTCAATCGGTTGATGAGCCAAATGATTGGCTAAAACACTTCCCTTAACGGATTTTTGAGCGTGGTACTCTATGTCATATTCTGATAACAGCATCTGCCAACGGGCAATCCTTCCCGTGAGAGCAGGTTTTTCAAAGACGTACTTGATTGGATCCATCTCGGAGACCAACCAAGTAGTGTGGCGAATCATATACTGGAGAAGACGTTTGGCTGCCCAAGCCAGAGCACAACGAGTTTTCTTGAGCATAGTGTACCAAGTCTCACAGTCAGTGAATTTCTTGCTTAAGTAATAGATGGCAGACTCTTTCCTTTTAGTTTCGTCTTGTTGGCCAAGTACACAACCCATTGAGTCTTCCAAGACTGTTAGGTATATGATCAATGGTCTTCCCTCTATTGGAGGTGATAGAATTAGTGGGTTCAACAGGTATTCCTTGATACTGTCGAAAGCGGTTTGGCAATCTCCTGTCCAAACGCAGTCCTGATTCTTTTTGAATAATTTGAAAATCGGCGCACACGTTGCGGTCATGAGGAATATAAATCTGGAGATGTAGTTCAAACGTCCCAAGAATCCCCTGACTTGTTTTTCAGTTTTCGGAGAAGGCATTTCTTGAATGGCCTTGACCTTGTCAGGATCAACCTCAATTTCTTTCTGGCTGACGATGAACCCTAAGAGTTTCCCTGAACGGACACTGAAGGTGCATTTGTTGGGATTCAAGCGGAGTTTGTACTTTCTCAACCGCTCAAACAATTTTGCCAGATGGGTCACATGCTCCTCCTCTGTTCTAGATTTGGCAATCATATCATCAACATATACCTCGATTTCCTTGTGTATCATGTCATGAAACAGAGTAGTCATGGCCCTTTGATAGGTTGCCCCGACGTTTTTCAAACCGAACGGCATTACCTTGTAGCAAAAGGTACCCCATGGGGTAATGAACGAAGTTTTCTCCATGTCTTTCAGCGCCATTTTGATTTGATTATAGCCCGAGAATCCATCCACGAAGGAGAAAATTTTGAACTTTGCTGTATTGTCTACCAGCATGTCAATGTGTGGTAAGGGAAAGTCGTCATTTGGACTTGCCTTGTTCAAATCTCTGTAATCTACACACATTCTGATATTTCCGTCCTTTTTCGGAACAGGTACTATGTTGGCTAACCATTGAGGATATTCTGATGTGGCGAGAAAACCTGCGTCAATCTGCTTCTGTACTTCCTCTTTGATTTTGATGGCCATGTCCGGATGAGTCCGTTTTAACCTCTGTTTTCCTGGCGAACATTCTGACCTTAACGGTAGATGATGCTCCACGATGTTGGTATCCAACCCTGGCATATCCTGATAGGACCAAGCGAATACATCGGGGAATTTTCTGAGAAGCTTTGTCAAACCTTCTTTGGTAGTCGGACTGAGCAGTGCCCCAATCTTGACTTCTTTTCTCTCTTGTTCTGAACCCAGGTTGACCGTTTCCAACGGCTCCTTGTGAGGTTCAATGGACCCTTCCTCCTGTCTGAGTAGTCGGGAGATCTCTTCTGGAATTTTGTCGTCATGTTCTTCTTCAGCCTCGAATACCGGGAATTCAAAGTTGGGAGAAGGCATCGGATTACGTGTTTCAACGAGGTTTAAAACAAGCAGTCTACAAGACGTGATGATTTGTGTTTAGAAGAGATAGAGAGAATGCGAGAGTGTGTGCAGTGTTTTTGAACAATGCTTGTTTTTATTATTTGTTTTGTTTTTTAGGATTACCATTTTCTAGAAAAGCAAAAAGAGAAAACAGCAATAGATGCGAAAATTACAGAACGACGTTTTTTATTTATGAACAGCCAAAACTTGAAACTACATCCCTATAAAACAAAACTCTGTCGCTTTGGGTAAAGCGGAGAGGGATAATTACAAAAAGTGAGCCCTATTAAAACATCTGTTTCACCTGGGCGGGGTGAAAGGTTAAAGACGGCAATTACTTTGACTTGTGAACGATCTTCGGAACATCGACAGCAACCCATTGGCGGCGAACTCCTCGGTGAATCACAAAGTCTGGCACCTTCTTTCTTGGCTTGTCTTCAGAAATAATGCTGATTTTTGGTGGAACCGGATCATTGGAATCTGTCTCCCAGGCAGAGTTGTCGTAGGAGGATTCCTCAGTTGTATTTTGTAGAGTATTCGTGCTCTCAGTTGTATCTCCCCATCCAGTTGGCTGGATGTCTTCGAGCCTTATACGAGAGCTTTCAGGAGCGGTGTATTTGACCAGGTAGTCAAACTTTCCACTCGGTTGTCCCAGGGTGTCCCACACTTCTTTGGAACTGGAAGATTCATCTCTCTCGATGACGTTGACCTCGGGAAAAGCATAGTTGATGAATTCTAGTCCTGCAAATGTTGCGAATTCATCGTCGTGCTGAATATTTTTTGAATGACCTGAGTGTTAATCCCATGACATGGTGGGGACGCAGGTATTCTTTTCAATTATGCTTAACTGACTTTCATTGTTTGGCTGGCTTTCTTGCCCCAAGTTTCCTAAGTAAGGCTGCCACATTGGCAGGCCATCCATCGGGCCATAGTAGTTGTGGTCAAAGCTGTCCTTCATCAGAGTATCCTCCTCTAATGAATTTGGTGGAGCACGGCATCCTTCCAGATCGCAATCTCCGTATATCATTTTGACGTCTGACCGAGGCATAAATCTCGGACTTTGTGCAGGAAAGCAGAATGGAGTCTGCGTTTCGTCTTGGGACACATAACCGTCCTTATTGAGATAGGATTCCCATTCTTCCTCCATGTCGGAGGAATCACCTTCGTTGATGGTATGTACTTCCTGAGTCACCAGCTGAAGGAAACCTCCACTGCGGAAGAAGTCCTGAATGGGATGAAAACTTTCATCGTTGGCAGAAGTCCGGGTACAGGTTGAGGAAAAGCCAAGACCTTTCTTTTTCTTATTGTTAGTAGGAATGACAAGCTGTGCCCATCCTGTTGTATTGGTACTCTCAACCGCTTTGACAGCATCTTTATATGAGGAAATCGAAGTTCCCTCTTTGGATTGATTCTCGTTGTCTACCGAAAGTGCTTGGAACTGAGTTCCAACAACCTCATCTGGCTCTACACATATAGATAATGAAAGGTTACTCACGATCATGGCTTGTTCTCCACAGACTGTGACAAGTTGGTCGTTCTGGACGAACTTTAGCTTTTGGTGGAGAGTTGAAGTAACCGCCCCAGCCTGATGTATCCAAGGTCTTCCTAATAAACAACTGTAAGTTGCCCAGATGTCCATGACCTGGAAAGTGACTTGGAAGGTGTGAGGACCAATAGTTATGGGAAGGTCAACTTCGTCGATAACCATTTTTCTGGATTTGTTGAAGGCTTTAACGACGACTTCACTGGTTCTCATCGGAGGTCCTTTGAATGATAAATGCATCAAGGTGGACTTCAACATAACATTCAGGGCTGACCCTATGTCTACCAGTATGCTGGCTAAAGCATCGTCCTGGTAGTTGACTGTAATGTTAAGCGCCATGTTATGACGGCGACCCTCTTCGGGTAATTCCTCATCACTAAACCCCAAGTTGTTGCAGGAAGTGATGTTAGAGACAATGCTATCGAACTGTCTGATTGTTACATCCTATTCCATAAAGGCCTGCTCCAAGACTTTCTGTAGAGCCTCCATGTGCGCTTCTGAACTGAGTAACAGTGATAATACCGAGATCTTTGAAGGAGTTTGCAACAGTTGATCAAAAATGTTGTATTCACTCTTCTGGATGAGTTTCAGCATCTCATCGTTGTTCTTTGAAAGGTCGGGATTATTGGACTGACCGACCGGTGGATTAGGAACTTCTGTTTGAGGTTCCTTTTCTTTACTGGGTTCTCCAACTCCTCGGTTGAAGATTCGACCGCTTCGCGACACTCGACTGATGTCTGCAATGTTTACGACGGAGGGTAATGGAATTTCCTTCCCATTTTCAATTGTTGTTGCATCGTACTTGTAAGGGATAGCCTTAGTTGATTCATACGGTAGTGGTCCCGGCAGATAGATGACTATGGGAACATTCTGATTTTTCTGACCATCATAAGTAATTTCGATCCGTTCCTGGTTAGGAACCCTTGATTCGTCAAGTAGAGGAATGATGGCACAAACATCCTCAGTCCTCTGATGATCAGAGATTATGACAACGTCCTCGATTTGATTAGCGAGATAGTTGACTGATCCAGAATTTGACCATGGTGGAATTTCCTTGCGGTCCAACTGACTTTGAAGGGCCGCTCGCACGAGATAGCACCCTTGATTATTTACTGAGCAAACTCCACATCGTTCGTAATTGTGTAGTGGTACTCGACCACATCCACTTTGAATGCAGTGCAACCTTACGAGGTCTGTTTCCATCGATCGGACATCCTGACTTTGATATCTAGCAGGATTTCCGTTAGTGACACTAACTTGTCGGGTGTCTTCATCCATATAGATGGGAAGCCACCAGTGGTTTAACAAGTGCTGAAGTGTTTCTTGGACAAGGGCGCAGCCTTGATCGTTCTCACAGCCCGCTTTACAGCTTTGATAATCATGTGATACCAGGAACCCGAGCCTGACCTGTTCAGCATGTAACTCTACCAGGCTGGTATTCATCAAGCGGATATCAAAGATTTGGACCCTGTTTATATGATAATGATTCCTATCATGGTAGTCTTGAATCCATCCAAGATCCATCTGACACTGGAGGGCCTCTTGTACAAAAGAGCATCCCCGATTATTTGTTGAGCAGATCGGACAGGCCTTGTAATCATGCCGTGGCAGATCATAGTGTAGACTTTGTCGTGAGTGCATCGCGACCAAGTTGACATTCATTGCTAGAATGTTGTGATTCTGAATAATGTTGGAATTCGTATAAACCATGTTGACCCTCCGAACACGGTGTTGTTGGATCCATCCGAGGTCGAACTGTTCCTGTAGAGCGGATTGCACTACAGAACATCCTTGATTGTCTTTAGAGCAGATACCACACTGGTGATAGTTATGAGGTGGCACATGGCCATATCTGCTCTGTCTACAATGCATCTTGACCAGGTTGGCCCTCAATAAGAGTACATCATGAATTTGATAGCCGTTGTTAGATTCTCCCTCAATCAAATTAACTGCAGCATTCTCATGTTGAGGCAGCGGGTTCGTGAGAACATTTGGATTCGTATCCTTGAAGGATAAGACCCCGCTCCTAACAAGCTTTTGCACATCGGATTTGAAATTGAGACAATTCTTTATGTTATGCCCTGGTCCTCCTTGATGATAAGGGCAAGTCTGATCCGTTTTGAACCAAAAAGGCGGATTTTCTGGTACTGCAAGAGGAGCTTTGGTCTGGACATGTCCCTTGACCAGTAATAACGGAAATAGTTCTGTGTACGATACGGGTATAGGATCAAACCCTGGTGACGGCGTTGTACGGTTGTACGGAGGACGAGCCTGCTGAAGAGGCTGTTGTTGTGAAGGCAAGCTTCTCAATGGTTTTGATGAAGACAACATTATTCATTCAAGATGTTATGCTTGCTCAAAAAGAATGGATCAAGACATTGAAGCTAGCACAAAGTTTTTAAGTTTTACAAGTCTCGAAGAATTCTCAAGTATAATCAAGGTATAACTCTCACTTATCTATATGGTTGCATACAAGTGTTCAAAAGTGTCTCAAGCATGCAATATATATTGATAAAATAGTTCTCAAAATATTTCTTTAATTGGAAAAATTATTTTTCATTTTTGAACCATGTTAAATCACTTTCAAATATAATCTATTGACTTGGATAAATCAATAGATGTTGCATAATATTGGTTCAAATATTTAGACAAATTTTTTATTTTTCAATTTATTTAAACATTCAGTTTTTAGTTAATTACGGCGTTTTGAACCGACGTAATTAACCAAAATAACCGCCACAATTTACAGCGTGTTGTAATTTTGAATATTTTATTACGTTAAGCATTGTGCAATCGATTTGCACATAGGTGCAATCGATTTGCACCTGAACAGAATTGAAAAATCATCATTTTTCATAACACCTCTTCATGCCTCTCTTCATGGAACCTTTTCATTATGCAATGGCATTTGTTCATGATTTTTTTACAGTTTTTACCATGTTTCCTAAGGGTGTTATGTGCACATAAATACATGATTTTTCAAATCTTTTTTTCTACCTCCTTGCTAAAATTTCAAACAATCATTCTTTTACTAAAACCTTCATTTTATCAAAGTGTTCTTAACAAACTTTCTAAGAGTGAAACCTTTGCATAAAATATTCACACATACTGCATTTGTTTCATTTCAATTGTGTTGAACATTTGTATAATCTCATTAAGAGTGACTGTTACAAAAAGGAGAAGATCAATCTTTGGATTGATATATTGAAGAATCAAAGTTTCATCTACTTATTCAAAATTCAGAATTATTGTAAAATCCTAATGGTCCAACAATTGTTTGGTTTTAGGTGTTGACTATAAGGGAAGGATTGTTTCTCTTATAGGGTTTGTTAGAATCCTTGTTATCCGGATTGTGGATACAAGAGGTCCATTGTAAGATTTGTTCTTGGTTGGACTTTAAACTTGTAAAATCCAAGAGGGTGTTCTTGGTGTGGATTGTTAGAGTCTTGTATAGGAAGACTAGGTGTGTCTTGTCCTAAGATCTAACATTAGTGAAATTCTCTTTCATGTTGAAAGGGGAGTGGAGTACTCTCGGTTTGTGAAGGGAACCACTATACGTCTCGGTGTTCATTTACTTTCCGCATTTACCGTATTTCAACACTTAGAAATTTTAGGAAAGTAAAACTCAAGTTCATTTAAAAATCGGGATAAATCTCTAAGAGCCTAATTCACCCCCCCTCTTAGGCACAAATATAACTTACAGTTGTGTCCTTTGCTGTTGATTTAGTTGGCTTTGCGCAACCTGAGGTTCTTTCTTCACCTGTCCATCTGCACCTATTATAGGCTGGCCGTCCAGCGTCTCGTGTCGAGCTTCGGTGAAACTGTCAACAAAAGCTACGATTTTATCGTAGGCTTCCCGCTCGTAGGCCTCCATCTGAACAGGCTTCGTTTTATATTTGTCAACTCCCTTCTTAAAATGTTCCTCCGTCCAGTACAGAGGAAACTTTGGCTCCAGCACCTCCTCGGAACGGCCGTCGACCTCGCGGGTGACTTTCCGGTACAATGACTATATCGCCTCGAGGGTGACCGGCTTCACGTAGAAATAGCGGAACTTGAAATCCCGGATGGAATCCAAGTAAGTGTGGAACAGTACCTTGCTCTGCTTGAAGGACACCCAGCCATGTCGACCTCCGGCCGACGACCGTTGGAGGTGGAATATGCGGAAGAAAAGGCGAACGGTCGACACGATCTCCAAATATTTGCATACGAGCTCGAAGGCCCGGATGAAGGCCAGCGAGTTCGGATGAATCTGCGAAGGGGCCAACTTCAACCAGTCAAAGATCCCCTCCTGTAAATCCGTGAAAGGCAGCCTCCACCCCGCCTTCTCGAACATAAACTCGTATAAGGGGACTCGCATTCCCCGGTAAGGGGAGCATATCCGGTGATGCTCCTCGGGACGAAAAACCTTCCAGGATTGACCACTTCCGATTAGTCGGTGCTCGACGGTGCAAAAAGCATCGCCCACATCTGGGTACACGAAGATGGACGACATCTCCAGGGCTTCGTTATAGACCCAATCCTCGAGCGGCCTCTCTTGCGCAAAGGCCATGTGAGCCATGGGGGAGTCGGGCTGGTCGTCGTCGTTTTCCTCGAAATATCCTACGGCCACCTCTGCAGCCAAATCGTCCATTTACCTGAAAAGCGGAAGGAAACGGTGAATTTGATTGGTCGTATCAAATTCACCCCTCCACCGCTGTTCAAGCGAACGGGCGAGGAAGGGGCAAGGCTTTCTCAACTCCCCGACGCGATCGGCCGAGGATCAACTTGCCCACCGGGGAACTCATCGTCTCCCCGGAAGGTTCTGCCCCGTATCCCCGTGGCGCTAACAAATGTACTTATTATTGGGGACCCCGAGACATTCAAAGGGTCCCCGACGTGTTCTTCCCTAGTCCCCGAGATATTCATCAAAAGGTAGCAAAGCCCTTCGCACTCTCTCCCTCCACAACTAAAGATTCCCGCCGTATTCGCCAGGAATCCCTTCGTTTCTCATGGGAATGTCATCAATTCACCAAGGAAACGTCCTACACTAGTTGAAATTGAAGAAAAATGCAAAAGAAAGGTCCGGTTTGAAGCAAATACCTGGTAAGCGGCGGTGTAGGGTTCCGGCACGGAGTTTTCCGGCAATGATACGGCGGCGAACGGCTGTCGTAGAGGAGGAAAGGCTTCCGGCTGAGTGCCCGGCGAGTGACGGCGGCGAGCTATGACGGAAGAGGTTAGAGAGAGAAGGAGAAGGATTCTTGAGAGAGAAGCGGAAAAGTGAAAAATGAGCGAGGGGAGCGGCTTTTATAAGCGGTTCTCGCGAGACTCGAGGGGCATAGGGCACTCGAGTGCGCTACCCTAGCCAGCCGCCCTAGCCTCCCTAGGTAATAATGGCAGGCGACACGTGGCACGCATGCAGCCGCCCATCTCCCTAAGCGTGTCGTTTCGGTTTTCCCCAACGCTTCGAATCCGAAACCCTTCATCTCCCCGACCATACGACCAGACGCATCTGTCCGACGCCCGACGCTCATCCGGCCGAAGGAATTTCGCACATGAGAACGACCTCCTCGGTTCCTCTCTTGGCGTCTCCTCGACATGCCAATAACCCTTAAGTCATTACTCTGCCACCCCAGAGCAACGACTTGGGGAGCTCCTGTTCTGGATTGGGCCGAGGCTGCCCAACAGTCGAGCAGGCCCAACCCATACAACATGGGGAGGCCCAATAAGACCCCTCCACGGGGCACTTGACTGCTGCAAGCATACCAACGTTTTCCCCCGAGCACTTTACAGTGTCGGGCACTTGGACCAACAGAGCAGGAGGACCTCGCACCCCGGCGGGTAGGTACATCCCCGACATACCAGCTTCTCCCCCCCGCGAGAATACCGCACATCACTCCTCGACAGGAATGGCTCCTCCCCGCGAGGCCATGTCCGTCGTACGGCTTGATTGGTCCTCGACACATAAGGCTCCTCCCCCGCGAGGAGTGTCCAACGGTCCGTACCACGTGGACAAGTTCCAAGTAACCGCTCCACTCCCGAAGGATTCGGTCTGCCCTAATCCCGGAAATCTAGGAGCGGTTACCCCAGGGCGAAGACCACGTGCTGGTCTTCACTACGCCACGTAAGCCCTGGCAGTTACTTGGGTTGGGCCTGACAATCCAGCCCAATGCAAGTAACCGTTGGCCCCGCGCTGGGGGCTCTCTATAAATACCCTATCACTTGAGAGGGTCAGGTTAAGTTCATTTTTTCTTACTCACCTCTGTACTTGCTATTTCTCTGACAGTCACCTTACTTGAGCGTCGGAGTGCCTTGCAGGTACACTCCCCCCCCCCCCCCTCCCCCCGCCGTCCTTCAACCTCTTCGGAGCCGGAGTTCGACGGACGTCGTTGGCCACCAGTAACTGTCTGGTTCAGGTACGATCATATATATATATATATATATATATATATATATATATATATATATATATATATATATATATATATATTATTGAGCTATATTAGAAAATTTTAATAACTTTTTATAATTTTAATAAATTATAATTAGAGACCGCAGAAAGCAAAAGTCACTTTGCAAAATAAATCACAACTTTTATTTGGATTTTTCATTCAACCCATAGTGATGAAATTAAATGAAAATCAGTTGTGTTGTCTTTTTTGGCAATCTCGGTGTGATAGAGAGAAAATAATTGTTTGATTGGGTTTTGCTTTTTAGTATTTAAAAATTCTATTATAAATCAATTTTTAAAAACTCTTTTTAAGAATAAAATTTGTTTGGTAATCTAATTTTGAAAACTAATTTTAGAAAAGAGAAAATAAAAAACTTGTTTGGTGATTCTATTTTTGAAAATGATTTTTAAAAAGAGAAAAAAGATATTTGTTTTATAATTTTTTTTATTATATTGTTTTAAAAATTAAAAAATTAAAATTATATTTGGCTCATATTATTAAAATAAATATACTTGTATATGAAAAATTCTAAAGTAATGTTTATCTAAATTGTTGATTGGTTTCCGATATATATACATGTAGCATGAGTATTTAATGTAAAAAAAAAAATATGGTGTTGCAGAAATGATTATTAATAAACTCACATTGCGCACAGCTTGTAATTTAAATATGTTTGACGTTGAAAAAGATAAAAAAAAAAGCATAGTGTTTTTTTTAATAAATCTACTTAGCTAAAAATTTAGGACTATACATGATAAAAAAACATTTTAAATACATGATGTGGGTTTAGTTAAACATTTTAAATTTAGATTTAAAAAAAGCATAGTGTTTTTTTTTAATTATATTATTATTATTATCTTTTGTAGTTTTTCTAAAAGGCTATATAAATTAGCCAATTCAATCAACAGAAAATACAAGTATACAAGGCAGCTCCCACTCTTCTTCAACTCAAAAATTTGATCTTCTTCAACTCTTAAACTCTCACTCTCAACCATCTTCGCTTTAGACCCGCCTAACCGCCGGTATGTGGTTTGAAATAAGGATTGTTTTGAGTTTTTATAGGTTACAATACATAGTGGATATATCCTAGGCCCAATATTCATTTAATTTTCTTTTGCAACATTTGATTTGCTCCTTAAGAGTCACGACATATGTTATTTAACAAGATTTTATTATTATTATTATTATTATTTTTTTATATATAATTTATTTTGAATTATGCAACAAAATATTGATATTTTGATATTATATAAATTTAAATATACAAATTACCTTTATAAATAAGAGTTTATTTTGACTTTAGTTCTTTTTTTTTTTTTATAATTTGACTCTATAATTTTAAAACACTTTTTTTGTCAAGTAGTTGAAATTTCGCGAATTTGAATTCGTTCCTTCAATCTAGGTCTAAATTAGACTTGCCGTGACAATTTTAAATTTTTTTAAAGTAGTCATTTATTAAGTTTTATAATGTAAAAACAAAAAACTTAATTTTTAATTATGTGGCAATTTTAATTATATGTCGATATATGTTTGTTAGATTATTTGACACAATTTTAATATTTACTTTTGCAGCTTGATCACAAGACTACAACTTTGGTTTTTGCAGCATGGAAAGTTTATGGGATCATATAGATTGGGTAGACATTTTAGGAAAGTCTATTTTAGTATTGTTATTTTTAGTAGTTATTTTTTTTACTTTTTATTGTATAGTTAAGGAATATCAAAGAGAAAATGCTCGCCGAGCAGCTGAAAATGCTCGTAGAGCATTACAGGCAGAAAATGATCGTCGAGCTGAAGAAGCTCGTCGAGCATTAGATGCTGCATTAGATGCTGAACGCCAATTAATGCATGAAAGGGTTAACGTTTCAATATATGATTCGTCTAACCCTCTTCCATATGCTCAAGAGAGATGTGCGATATGTACTGAGGATTTTGTAGATAGATGCAAAATCCTTAGTTTACCTTGTCAACATGCCTATTACGAGGCATGTTTGACGAACTACATATCACAAACATCCATTGTCGAATGCCCTGTTTGTAGGGCAAAAATTAGAGATATGTAAAAATAAAAGTATTGTAAAATTTTATTAATAAATAAATTTGATATATTAATTGTTATTACGAGGCTTTTACCTACCATTACATAACATATCAATTTTTTTTATTTATTTAAAATTTAATATTATATCTATCATTTTTTTATAATAACAAATAATAGTAATAATACTAATTATTTAATTTAAAATAAAAAGGGGCTTTATTGTTAAAATGACCCGAATCCTCTTCAAATATGATAAATAGGGAAATCAAAAAGCTGAATTTAATAATTTAAAGAGTGATAACTTATTTTGATCAAAATATAAAAAAAATCAAAGAGTGCATATAAGATATGCAATGAATTCATTATATACAGAAGCATCACTTGATTTTTTTATAATGCGCTAAACTGGAGCTTTGAATAGTGATCATACACCGGTAATATACAATCTAGCTGCAAACACAATGTCAGGCTTTATTGCATTTTTTTCATAGGGCAGAATTACCCATAATTGCTGCAGAAATTTTGAACTCAGATGCATTCTTCTGCTGGAAGCAGACATCAACGTCACTACTTGTTCTGGTTCCAGTTCATCGAGCTGGTTCTCAAACAAGCACTCGTCGTACATATCAATTCATCTCACAAGCAACTCAAAGCATGTCAAGTGGATGATATTGGAACTCTTGTGAAAAAACTTGAAAATATCCATGGTGAATTGGATATTTTGTCATCTGTCGCTCTTATAACACAAAAGTGCACAATTCTTGAATCGTTGGAGATGGACCGCTCAAATCGGAAACATTGCCGGCGTCGAGATATTCTGAAGTACACCAGATCGCGCAAGTGATGTTTCCTAATACAAATCGACAGCATTTCCGGTTACTTTGACCTGCTAGGATTATAACAGAACCTTTGATCAAATATTTCCAAAACAATGCTCCATACATCCATTCCATATGACAGATAACAAGCTATAACATGTGAGACACGGTTTGGATATATATACGGTTTTTGCGATGCCAATCTGTAAAATTTCAGCATACAAGCATTCGAAGTACGAGACGTGGTAGTTGTTAACTCACCCGACATTAACTTTACGTGAGATCTAAACGACGATGTCGCTACACCCCAGTCCTCACCATTTCCATTTTCTTGGATGCTACTCTCCTTTTGATGCCCTTCACAGTTGCCGTCACTAAGGTATATAAAAGCCAGGACTCAAGCACAACGCCTCACATCTGTAGATCCATGGCAAGATACTCCATCACTGCCGGTAAAACTATCTCGGAGTATGCGAGAAGAAATGCGCAGCTTGAATATTCTCATAACCACAATTGTGACTCGGTTTCATCTTAGACCCTTGCTTTACTCGTCGCCGGTCTTAGTGAATGATTGAGCTATTCCAACCTGCTAGCAAGAGATCCTGCATTGATTCCAAGACATTCCAGCAGCATTTTATTCCCAAAATATTACCAAGTTAAAAAGAGAAAATAATCGCGGCGGCAGATGGAAATCAAATCCAAACCTGTGAAAACCTGACAAACCCATATAAGAACCGGTTACGTTGCAAGACCAAAACCAATGCAAACTTAAAAGATTCAAGAACCGAACTACACGGCCATTGAAACAGGACTTGAAATATAAGTCGAAAGAAGCACCTTGCTCCACTTCACATCAACCGACATGGTCTCTAGGAAGGGCAGTGATGCTTAAGCTTTGTTGTGCGCCGCTGAGCTCAATTGACTTCTACTACAAAGTTTGGGAAAGGCCTTCATCAAAAAATTACGTAACATGAGCAATCTACAAAAGCATCCAATTTCAATTTTCCTGTTGCCATCACCTGTCCAGAAGGAGTCCAAATCAGCTTCAAGCCATTGCAGTCAATTTAAATAGTACAAGCAATCCAAATGCGTCGTATCGCAGTTGTGCGATGGGGTTTCAAATTCAAGAAAATGTAAGGACATATACAGCAGCCGTACACAAACAATTTCAATTACGACTGCAAGTTCAAGAACACACGATACAATAAAATCATTTGAATGATCTTTCATTTGAAACAAAAGGATATTGGACAATTCTTGACCACTTGAGGCTTTATGGTTATTGTCACTTGTTAGATTGCGTTCTTTTATTAATTTTTTATTACAAGAACTCTTGAATATGACATGCTGCATTTTGTCTATCTTGGGTTTGCTCTAGTTTTCTTCCTAATGAGGCTAAAAGTACTAAAGAAAGGAAATCAAATCTTTAGGTACTTAAGGATGTACAACTTCGCTGTTATGGTCCTGTCTCTTGCATATCAGTCTCCATTTGTTGGTGACTTTAGTGAGATCAAAAGTGGTTTCATAGAACGGATAAATGAATTGGTTGGGTTTCACAAATATGATTATGGTTTTAGAATTACATCATAATCATCATTTGTGGAAATCATCATATTCATGGTAGTATCACTACAGTCATACATGTTCTCATTTCCAGAATTTGTTTATGTATCAAAACACCTTGAGAAAGAACAGATCGGTGCTATACTGCGGCAACAAGAGAAGAAAGTTGTTTGGAAGACTACACAGTTACAACACACGTAAAACTGCAGAGCTGAAGAATGCCCTGAGCTTGTAGGTGGAAAAGATGAATCAGAGGCTATTAGTTCTTGGTCACGTGAAAATAACAAATAATGTTGTTGTTGGGAAATTGATGTCAACATTAACGTGCCAATTTGAAGCAGCATTACCAAGTTTATCCAATCTTGCACCGCCTGGTTACTACTTCTTATTTATGGTTCATCGAGATGTTCCAAATTCATGTTGCTAGGATGGCACGAGTTCTGCTACTGTATCACCACCTTCAAGCGTGATTCTACACAACCTGCACATAAACAATAAAGGACCGGCGATAAAACTGTAATGAAAAATTCAATCACGCACAAAAAAACAAACTTTCTGATACCCAGACCAATCAGACACCTATAACAAAGGCACAACACAATGGCCTTCCGTCACCGGCAAAACCGTTACTCCATTCACACCATAAGACCGACCCCACACATACACCAAAACTGCAAATCAGTGCAACCACAACAGCGTGAAGACGTGATAAAAAGCTCCAAACCGTTCGATTCAAGCAACAAGACACGACCTCACCTGCACAAAACCATTTGCATTTTAATCATCATCATGTACCATTACGCACCCTGCGCATACGACAAAATTCATAAACGCGTATCACACCACAAACCATTCATCACACAGAGAAAATTTCAAATTCACGAAACAATTTCCAGCTCACATTCCTTTTTCTTTCCCATTCTACCCTCAATCTCATTCTATAAATTGGGTCTCCTTCCTTACTCTCATAGAAGTTCTTAGAACAAAGAAATCTCTTACAAAATCACTCTTCAATCATCCTTCAAACCTTCACACATAACCTCCATTCAACAACAATAAACCTTACCCTCAAACTATTCTCAAACCTTCTTCATTGAATCTCCTTCAAACCAGAATATTCTCACAGTTCATCCTTCTTAAACCATCAACAATAACCTTCATTTTTTGAGAACCCAAACGAGCCTTCCATTTATAGTAAACCGTGACATCCCTCTTCACGTCTCAACCATCATTTAACCTATTCCCTTCAAGTAACTCTCCAACTAAACTCAAATCAACAACTCCAAACAACCCACAAACATTCCAAATTAACCATTCATAATACCCAAACTCACAACCCAAAACAGAGAAATTGAAACGAGATGAAGAGAAGGTGATTTCAACAGAACCCAACTCAAACCCAAAACGAAACGAGCAGAAGGAAATCAAACCTGGACGAAGGAAGATCGAGCGAGAAAGGTTGGATTTTTTTTTCTTTTAACGATTGATAAAGATGCGATGATGATGATCTTCTTTTGAGCAATTGGATTTCGAAATCTCCACTATTATGTTGACTGTAACACCCATATATAAAATCCATACATCAAAGCATAAATTATATATATGAATCCAAGTATTTGGTATTGAAATACAATAAGTTCCTAGATAACACATTATACACATAAATGCCTCTAATACAAAACACCAAAGTCTAAGGCATTACATATACAAGATGTTCCAAAATGATAAAATCTAAGAATTAGATCATAATAATGATATCAAAATAACAACATAGCGGAAGGTAGCCATCAACATGCAAGGAAAGATCAAATGACCTTGTCCTTACCCTTCTCTGTACCTGAAGCACCTGAAATACATCAACAACGTGGGGTGAGATACATCAAATCTCAGTGGGTTCCTAGCTTATAAGTTCTCTTGGATAAATGGTTCTAATAATTCCTAACTCAAAGTCCGGGGCAAGGGAAAGACTCTTGAGTTCACACAATATAACTTTACACTATATGGAAACATGCCATGAGTTCATCAACTCACTAATATCACTAATCGATAACCATCCCAAGGTATTTCCTATTCCCGCCCGCTTCTACGTCTAGAAGGCGATCCGAGTCATAAATCCTTGTAATCTACTTGACATACGAATGGATTCGGGTTCTACGGGCCATTAACCGTTATGAACCGTCACTTCACACGGGCCATTAACCGTCACAAGCATTCGCTCCATGGGCGCCATTCGTACAATACGGGGAATCAAACCTGCCAAGTAGTTGTGCATCCATTTCAGAGGAGTCCGAGACTCTTGAAACTACACTCGATCCAAACCGGTTACGATTACATGATTACAACAAATAACACGATTGTATTCGACAATCACAAGGCTATAATGCCTTAAAGCTTCTCATGCCTTGCCAAAACCACAAGTCAACCACATGCTCCATAATAGTGTTTCATTCCATCAACTTCCTAGTCAAGCTAGGTTCATAAAAGCTAAGATGTATGTTTTCCTCACTCTCCCTATTTCATTTTTATATTTAAAGTATATCCAATCATATCATGCTAAACAACCTTAATTTAGGCAAAACACATCATGTTATAATAATAGAATAGTTTAACACAATTTTCATCATTTCAAACTTTCCCGATTATTAAATCGGTCGGTAAAATCAACATATTTTACTTCCATTGCGTAGAATATTTCCTCGGCTTTACATCGATATAAAGAACAATCGAAACCGAAAAGCGAAACTAAAGTTATGATTTTTTTCGTCAAAAGTATAATTTTTCAACTCCCAGACCGCGCTCAGCGCGCAGATGGTCCGCGCTCAGCGCGTAAGCTCCTGCCTCGAGAGGCTTCAGAAATTCTAGACCGCGCTCAACGGCCAAGACCGCGCTCAGCGTGCAGGTCGTAACTCAGAAAAATACTTCTGCGATAACAGAACTTTATCCACCCTTCAAAACCATTTTAGGGCACATTTAGAAGTCAACAGAGGTTCAACATCACATTTATAACAAGGTTTGATCACCACTATCATCAAAACATATTATTTCATAAAAACCCAATTATTCTAAAACCCTAACATTTCAAAATCATCAAACATCATATAGAAACATGAAAACAATCATCCCCACATGATTCTATGAGCATACTAAACATTCATTTCAATTTCTAACCGATTCTATCCGTTAAAACATCAATTTCTACGATTTCGACCTAAAACTCATAATACCAAAACACAAAGAAAATGGTTTCTAGCTAAACCCACCTCTAGAGATGATCAAGATGATTAAACTCAAGAAGTTTTGTGAAGCTTGGATGAAGATTGGTGATGATCTTGAAGCTTCTCTTCCAAAAACCTTGTTTTTCTCTTCTTTTCCCTTCTTCCTCTTTTCTCTCCTCTTTTCTTCTTTCTCTTACAAACTTTCTCTTTCTTTCTATCTTTTTCTTTTTAATCCAAATGAGAAAAAATATATATATATATATATATATATATATATATATATATATATATATATATATAGTAAGTATTATTAAAACAATACTACTAAATGTCCAAAAATGTCTCTAGAGTCCAATTAAATAAAATGTCTCCGAAACAAATAATATTAATTAGATTAATTCTAAGTACCGAAGTTACTCTAATTATTTTATCAAATAATTTCTCAGAGCAACCGAACTCAGTTGATCACAATGTAATATTATTCGGTGTAATAATTTACGGGGTATTACATCATCCCCTCCTTAAATAGAAATTCGTCCTCGAATTTAAAGATTACCTGAATAAGTGAGGGTAAGCATCTCGTATCTCCGATTCAAGTTCCCAAGTTGCATCTCCCGGATGTGTCGCATCCCATTGTACCTTAACAAGAGGAATATCCTTGTTTCTTAACACCTTCGTTTCTCTTCCCACAATACGGGTCGGTTGTGGTTCAAATGTCAAATCTGCTTCTTTCTCAATGGTATCCGGTAAAACTGGATGAAGAGGATCTGGAACAAACTTGCGTAGCTGAGATATGTGAAACACATCATGCATTTCCGATAGGGAGGGCGGTAAGGCTAATCTATAAGCTACTTCGCCGGATGAATAGTAAAAGCACCCTTATGCGCTTCCTCCAAAATCTTCCTTTTCAAAGTCGCATCATTCGGAACACAAACTCTTTGATTAAACATAATCATCCCATCATTAGCATGCACAAAACCCGGTTGACTTAACATCTCTTGCAATTTATCATCCAATAATTGTCCTTGTTGAATTTCAACTCTTAAAGTAGAATTAACATTCAAATTCCCCATGATCACACCATTTGGAGTCCACACAAAATTGAGGTTTAAATCTCTAAACTTCTCCAACAAAGAGTACTCTAACATCATTAACTCGGCCTTCTTCAAAACTTTTCTACTCAAGGCATCGGCCACCTTGTTTGCTTTACCCGGATGGTATTTTAAATCTAGATCATAATCTTTCAAGTACTCCATCCACCTCCTTTGACGCATGTTTAACTCCTTTTGGTCAAAGAGATATCTCAAACTCTTGTGGTCACTAAACAATTCAAAATGCACACCATACAAGTAGTGACGCCACACTTTCAAGGTAAACACCACCGCCGCTAGTTCCAAATCATGGGTTGGATAATTCTTCTCGTGAACTTTCAATTGACGAGAAGCATAAGCCACTACGTGACTTTCTTGCATTAACACGCCTCCTAAACCCATCTTGGACGCGTCACAAAACACTTCATAAGACTTGCTAGAATCGGGAATAATCAAAACCGGAGCCGTTGTCAACCTTTCCTTCAAACTCATAAAACTTTGTTCACACGCCGAATCCCACTCAAAGGAGCAATCCTTTCGAGTAAGCTTCGTCATTGGCAACACCAATTGTGAAAAGCCTTTGATAAATCTTCGGTAATAACCTGTTAATCCCAAGAAACTTCTAATTTCCGAAACATTCTTCGATCTCTCCCAATTAATCATTACTTCAACTTTTGACGGATCCACCGCTACACCGCCCTGCGCTATAACGTGACCCAGAAAACTAACTTCTGACATCCAGAATTCACACTTGCTTAACTTCACGAAACGCTGTCTTTCTTTCAACACCGATAAAATAATTCTTAAATGCTCTCTGTGCTCTTGTGGAGTACGAGAATAAATAAGAATATCATCAATGAAGATCACAACGAACTGATCCAAGTAAGCCTGGAATATACGATTCATGTAATCCATAAAAACTGCCGGAGTATTCGTCACACCGAAGGGCATCACTAAGAACTCGTAATGGCCGTAACGGGTTCTAAATGCAGTCTTTGGGACGTCAGAATTCTTCACTCGAATCTGATGATAACCCGACCTCAGATCAATCTTTGAGAACACGCAGGCACCTTTCAATTGATCTAGAAGGTCCTCTATCCTGGGCAAGGGATACTTGTTCTTGATAGTAACCTTATTCAGCTGACGATAGTCGATGCACATCCGCATCCCACCGTCTTTCTTCTTCACAAGCAACACAGGGGCTCCCCACGGAGAAACACTAGGCCGTACAAAATGTTTCGCCATGAGTTCTTCTAGTTGATCCTTTAGTTCTCTTAATTCCAAAGGCGCCATCTGGTACGGGGAAATGGATATAGGAGCCGTTCCCGGTACCAAATCAATCGAAAACTCCACTTCTCCCTCCGAAGGAAGAGAAATTACATCTTCTTGGAAGACTTCGGAAAATTCACAAACAACCGGAATATCCGACACTTGAATATCGGTACTACCCTCCTTAGTGATAACCAACAGAACCGATTTCTCCTCTTCAAATAAGAAATTTACCATACTAACCGTACCTTCAAGAATAGTCGTTAATACGTCCTTCGGGGTAGCTTTGACCGACGGAATGATAATGAGCTTCTCTTCACATCCGATAAATACCGAATTGGCAGAAAGCCAATCCATTCCCAGAATAACATCAATTTTCTTAAGAGGTAAACAAATCAAATCAATCTGGAAAACCCTACTATCCATACTCACGACACAATTTTCGCAAATCAAAGGTGTCTCTACCATTTCATCCATGGCGGTAGTGACCACCATAGGAGAAGGCATAGGAATAGCTTGTAATCCTATCCTTTTCACACATTGCGTAGCTACAAAAGAATGCGTTACCCCACAATCAAATAAAACAAAGCAAGGAAATCCATTAACAAAGCACGTACCGGCAATCAAGGAATTGTCGCTCTTTTTCTTCCTTACATCCAATGTATAAACTCTTCCTTGTGGTTGTGTCCTATTCTAAGGACAATCCTTCTTCAAGTGGCCCATCTTCTGACATTGATAACACTTCACATTGTCTATTCCACACCTTCCATAATGCATTCTTCCACAAGTGCGACACACCGGAGGTGCACTCACCCTTGTATCTTGGACTTGCTTCCCTTTGAACGATTGTGGTCTAGGCTTAAATGGTTGATTAGACCTTCCAAGATCACCTTGAGTTACCCGACTTGCTACACCTTCATCTCGAACCTTTTTCAAACTATGCTCGGCCACATAGCATTGTCTTAACATCTCAAAATAAGTAGCGAACTCCCTTTGAGAGACGCTATGTGAAATTTCAGCCCTTAAACCAAACAGAAAATGATCTACCTTCCATTTCTCATCAGGCGCATACATGGCCTGCCTAGAGTACGCCGCTATAACCTCAAACTTTTCGGTATAAGCCGCCACCGTCATGTTACCCTGTCTTAGTTGTTGAAAGTCGAACTCCTTCTGAGTTCTTAAAGATCCTGGAAAATAGTTCTCCATAAACGTCGCCTTAAACTGCTCCCACACTTTGGGTACTTCTTGAACAGTCATTAGTGCCGAGGCACTCTCCCACCACCTCATCGTCGGACCCTTCAGCATATAAGAAGCAAAAACCACCTTATTCTCTTCATTACACCTCACTATAAAAAAGATCCTTTCCATGCCAGCAATCCATCCATGTGCTTTAACGGGGTCTAGTCCGCCATGAAACTCCGGAGGGTTCATGCGAACGATGTCCCGAAAGTTTCCTCCCACCGCCTCAGGAACAACCACTGTAGGATGCAACCCTCCATTAAGTTGTTGTACCATTTGTTGCATGAATTGATTCTGCTGTTGCTGCATCTGTTGCATAAACTGAAACAGAGGAGCATTACCATCGCCGCCCGGCGGATTAGTTCCTTCAGGAGTGACACGGGGTCTTCCACGGGTGTTTCTACGTCCTTCAACCATGTTCCTAAAGGTCATACAAATAGGATTAAGTTGATCAGGCTCAATGCCATAAATATAACACTTAAGACCAATGGCGCCACAACGTATATGAAACAGAAAGAAATACTTATGCTATTTCATGGCTAGGTCGAGGATACAACCAGGCTCTGATACCAACTGTAACACCCATATATAAAATCCATACATCAAAGCATAAATTATATATATGAATCCAAGTATTTGGTATTGAAATACAATAAGTTCCTAGATAACACATTATACACATAAATGCCTCTAATACAAAACACCAAAGTCTAAGGCATTACATATACAAGATGTTCCAAAATGATAAAATCTAAGAACTAGATCATAATAATGATCTCAAAATAACAACATAGCGGAAGGTAGCCATCAACATGCAAGGAAAGATCAAACGACCTTGTCCTTACCCTTCTCTGTACCTGAAGCACCTGAAATACATCAACAACGTGGGGTGAGATACATCAAATCTCAGTGGGTTCCTATCTTATAAGTTCTCTCGGATAAATGGTTCTAATAATTCCTAACTCAAAGTCCGGGGCAAGGGAAAGACTCTTGAGTTCACACAATATAACTTTACACTATATGGAAACATGCCATGAGTTCATCAACTCACTAATATCACTAATCGATAACCATCCCAAGGTATTTCCTATTCCCGCCCGCTTCTACGTCTAGAAGGCGATCCGAGTCATAAATCCTTGTAATCTACTTGACATACGAATGGATTCGGGTTCTACGGGCCATTAACCGTTATGAACCGTCACTTCACACGGGCCATTAACCGTCACAAGCATTCGCTCCATGGGCGCCATTCGTACAATACGGGGAATCAAACCTGCCAAGTAGTTGTGCATCCATTTCAGAGGAGTCCGAGACTCTTGAAACTACACTCGATCCAAACCGGTTACGATTACATGATTACAACAAATAACACGATTGTATTCGACAATCACAAGGCTATAATGCCTTAAAGCTTCTCATGCCTTGCCAAAACCACAGTCAACCACATGCTCCATAATAGTGTTTCATTCCATCAACTTCCTAGTTAAGCTAGGTTCATAAAAGCTAAGATGTATGTTTTCCTCACTCTCCCTATTTCATTTTTATATTTAAAGTATATCCAATCATATCATGCTAAACAACCTTAATTTAGGCAAAACACATCATGTTATAATAATAGAATAGTTTAACACAATTTTCATCACTTCAAACTTTCCCGATTATTAAATCGGTCGGTAAAATCAACATATTTTACTTCCATTGCGTAGAATGTTTCCTCGGCTTTACATCGATACAAAGAACAATCGAAACCGATAAGCGAAACTAAAGTTATGAATTTTTCCGTCAAAAGTATAATTTTTCAACTCCCAGACCGCGCTCAGCGCGCAAGCTCCTGCCTCGAGAGGCTTCAGAAATTCCAGACCGCGCTCAGCAGCCAAGACCGCGCTCAGCGCGCAGGTCGCAACTCAGAAAAATACTTCTGCGATAACAGAACTTTATCCACCCTCCAAAACCATTTTAGGGCACATTTAGAAGTCAACAGAGGTTCAACATCACATTTATAACAAGGTTTGATCACCACTATCATCAAAACATATTATTTCATAAAAACCCAATTATTCTAAAACCCTAACATTTCAAAATCATCAAACATCATATAGAAACATGAAAACAATCATCCCCACATGATTCTATGAGCATACTAAACATTCATTTCAATTTCTAACAGATTTTATCCGTTAAAACATCCATTTCTACGATTTTTACTTAAAACTCATAATACCAAAACACAAAGAAAATGGTTTCTAGCTAAACCCACCTCTAGAGATGATCAAGATGATGAAACTCAAGAAGTTTGGTGAAGCTTGGATGAAGATTGGTGATGATCTTGAAGCTTCTCCAAAAACCTTGTTTTTCTCTTCTTTTCCCTTCTTCCTCTTTTCTTCTTTCTCTTACCAACTTTCTCTTTCTTTCTATCTTTTTCTTTTTAATCCAAATGAGAAAAAAAAAAAAAAAAAAAATATATATATATATATATATATATATGGTTAATACCCCTTTTGCCCTCTGCCATATAGGCGAAATCCCAAAAACAACCCTGTAAAAAAAAAACAAAGATTTCATCCCTGCCATTTGTAGATTCCCTCGTTTTGCCCCCTGAGTAGATTTGGTCAACAAAATTGATGACATGGCGCAGCTTTGTTGGCTTTTTTTTGTAGAATTTTTATTAATATTTTATTGATTGCATGTTAAAATGCTTAAAATTCAAAATTTCAAAAAATTGCCCACGACAAGGATTGAACCCACCCCCTTTTGTTTCAAAGCATAAGCACCTACCACTAGGCTATAACCTTTATCTTATATTTTAATTGCTTTTAAACATACATATTATACGTTTGTATACTTGTTTTCATTTTCATCAATTATTATTAGAATATATTGTAACTATATTATATATACTATAACTATTATTAGAATATAGTTAAATAACATATTGTAAATATTATACTGTAACTATAATTATTTTACATATTATACATATTGTAACTATATTGTAGCTAAATTCTAAATATTTACTAAGTATTAATATTAAAACACATTTACTAAATTATTATTTATATTTTAATAATTATTAATTCCAGTAAATAATAACTAAATAATAATTTCAGTTTATTAAACTAAATAATAACTAAATATTTATAAATAGTAATTACTGTAAATAAAAGCTAAATATTTATAAATAGTTAAGATATTTGTAAAAAATAATAACTATTTGTAACTAAAATATTAATTAATTAATAATAACTAAATAATATTTATAGTTAAAATAAATACAGTAAATAATAATAATTAATATTTTAAAAAAACTGTTATTTAAAAAAAAACTGCTATTTTAAAAAAACTGTTATTTTAAAAAACTCTTAATAAAAAACTAAACTAAATAAATAAATATAATAGTAGTTTTAATATTAGTAATTACTAATAAACCGAAAATAAAAATATTAGTAATTAATAGTAAACTGAAAATTAAAAGATTTTTAATTAAAATAACAGTTTTTTATATTAATAATTAATAACAAACTGAATTTTTTTTAAATTAATTATAACGTTAAATAAAAATAAATAATTTAGTTTTTATGATATAGATTTGAAATAAAATAAATAAATAAATAATTTTTAAATAATAGCATTAAATAATTTTAGAAAAAATTATTCATTAGTTCAGTTAAAATTATTTAACGCTAATAATTTCATTAGTTAAAAAATTATTAAATAAAAATTATTCATTTATTTAACGCTAATAATTTAGTATTAATTAACGTTTTAATATTAAATAATTCAGTATTAAAATTAATATTAATATTAATTTAACTTATTAATATTAAATTTACAGTAATTAATTAATTAACGTTTTATTTTAGTATTAATATTAATATATAATTCATTATTAATATTTAGATTAATAATTCAGATTAATAATTCATAATTAATCCTAGTTCAGATTTATAATGTAATATATAATTTTCAAAAGGGTAATATAACAAAACAATCAAGATGGCCTAGTGGTTGAAGGCGCCTTATGTAAGCTTTAAGTCATGGGTTCGATTCTTATGAGTGACAAAATTTTGATATTTTGACATTTTAACATGCAATCAATAAAATATTAATAAAAATGCCACGCGTGTAATTAAATAAATAAAAAATAAAAAAAAGCCAACAAAGCAGCACCATGCCATCAATTTTGTTGACCAAATCTACTCAGGGGCAAAACAAGGGAATCTACAAATGGCAGGGATGAAATCTGTGTTTTTTTTTACAGGGTTATTTTTGGGATTTCGCCTATATGGCAGGGGGCAAAAGGGGTATTAACCCATATATATATATATATATATATATATATATATATATATATATATATATATATATATATATATATATATATATATAGTAAGTATTATTAAAACAATACTACTTAATGTCCAAAAATGTCTCTAGAGTCCAATTAAATAAAATGTCTCCGAAACAAATAATATTAATTGGATTAATTCTAAGTACCGAAGTTACTCTAATTATTTTATCAAATAATTTCTCAGAGCAACCGGACTCAGTTGATCACAATGTAATATTATTCGGTGTAATAATTTACGGGGTATTACATTGACGTTGCTGGTAATTCAAAATGACAGCTACGATGTTTGTTTTTATGTAATTTGTTTTGGGTTGTGAGACGCAATGAGGGAGAGATACTATCTTGAGCGTTAGCTTTTGTTTGTGAGAAGGAGATCTGCTTTTGTTTTCACTAGAGAAACCATGTAGACTTTTATTTATTTATTTAATTTATTTGTAAAAGAAAAAGGGAAATTTGATGGTTTGGTTGGGCTTGCAAGCCTATACGACTTTACCATATCCCCACCCCCATGATTATTCCTGCGCCTCCCTTTCCTCCCTTTGCCATTTTATTTTTATTTTTTATTATTGCATTTTTCTCTAATTTATTTTAAATTTTCTTCTTGGTTTATGTTAATCTTGAACATTTTAACCTAGACTTCTTTTGATTTCATTTGTTTCTAATCTATTTTATTCCTTGTATTGTTTTCATTTCCTTTTTGATTTTATTCCCGATTCATTTTTGGGCCAATGATATAACAAAAAATCTTGATTAGTTGATTTATTCAAATCGATTAAATCTTGATCAATATGAGGCCATTTTCTTTTTTATTGATCAATGAAAGTCAAATATCAATGATTATCAATTTCTCGATTTAAAATCTTGATTAAGACGAGACTAACTTTATTTCGATTTCCATCTCATGTCGCACTTTCTTCTACTTTCTCTTCTTCGATCGATGAAGTCTTTCTATTCACGAATGTTAATGATCAAGGTTGTTAACCTTCATTATTTCAAATCTGTAGTGAGTGATCGTCAAGATCACTTTCTATACTTTGGGATCGTGATAAGTTACCTTCGATTAATCAACGAAAGTTTGTGATTAAGATGAGATTGTCACCTTTTATTTTCGTGTGACACGATTTTATGAGAACAAACTACATATCGTTTCTCCATCGTGTTTTAGCATAAATATTATTGAACGACCTCCAATAGTTTAATCTTCATCATAGATCGAGCTACGACGATTTAGTTCTAAAGTGGACCCGATTCGTCCAGTTAACAATTAACCACTAACTTTAACTTTTGTCCATATATTTCTTGGTTAACTCTTTGTTTAGTTCTTGTTTTAAACATTGACCGGTCGATTGATACTATGGCATGGATTTCTCCTTGTACTTTAGCTGCTGCAATTGTTCTTAAGTTTTCGTGCGCGCATCTAAGAGGAAACGGACCTTCTCCGTTAGGTACCCCTTGAGACCCAACTTTATCTTTCATGCCTCATTCTAGGGTTTTATCCATGTTAGAAGCATATTGAGTACATCTGAAGTCCTACCTCAAAGTAGGCTCTGTTTGCGCATCGTGTTTAGTACTCAGATGTTGTGTATCTTCTTTTGTGTCAACACGTTGATGCTTGACGCTTGTACATTTCGTTGCTTCCATTTCATCTTTGAGTTTTCTTTTTATTTCTTTAAATCTTGTTTACATAAGTTTGTTGATATCTGTGATTAAATTGGATCATGTTTACTTGTGTTTGTTCACATGATCCCTTAGGATTCCTAGCTCGACTTAATTTCCGATTAAGCTTGAGGTAGGAGAGACATTAGGATTTCAATCCTTTGTATGATAACATGTAGGATTCGGTTTCCCTTAGTGTTTTCTCTAGACATTGCGTGCGTCTCTCTCTTCTTTCTCAAAACAATAATCAAGACACTAAATAAAGGTGATGTGCATTGTGCGCCACGAGCCTTAAGTACATGGGAAGTGGAGAATGAAGGGTCTCCCTTCAATTTTCTAGAGTGTTTAGCATACGTCCCATTGAGGGTGACCATGCGACGCATTTGCTCCCTTGTCATAGACTTTAGTGCAATGAGCATCACAAACAAAGTAAATTCACTTCTTCGATAAGTTCAGAACCTTTTCTCCCGCACCGTGCGATCGAGACTGACCCCGTTTTCCCGTAGTAGGTGAACTACGGATGATCTGATTCCTCATTCCCTAACGAGGATACGTAGGCATAAGGATCCCTATCCTTGGCGAGCACACTAATAACTAACTTCCCTTTTTTCTCGCACCCTTGCGATCGTGACCAACCAGTTAACCGAACCTTTTCTCTTGCCCTAGTGCGATTGAGACCTTTTCGACCCGTAGGTCGAACTACGACTGCTCTGATTTCCTCTTTCTCGTTCGATTGAGGATACGTAGGCACAAGACGATGATGTCTTGGCTAACAACCCCCCTCCCTTATTTCTTCAAACTACGTCGACTCTGATTCTTCGTTCATCCATGAAGATACGTAGGCATAGGATTGCGATAATCCTTGCGAGTCCGTTTTCGTTTTTCCCTTTCCGTTTCCCGTTTTCGTTTAGTAGTAGGCTTTAGATAACTCACCCTTTGATTAGACAACAAGCGTGGATCCCATCGAGTACGATGGACGCGTGGGGGTGCTAATACCTTCCCCTTGCGTAACCGACTCCCGAACCCAGACTATGGTTGCAATGACCATGTCTTCTCCCTCTTCAGGTTTTCTTCGATCATTTCCTTTCCCTGCATCGGGATAAATAACGCTCGGTGGCGACTCTTCTATTTTGTTTCCACCAGTTTTTTTTCGCAGTTGCGACAGGATTACCGCCAACAAAACCTTCTCAATAGATCCAGGTATTCCTGCAATCTCTTCTCTTATATACTAACATGTCGTAGATCCTGTAATTATATACATATTCATATTATCTATTCTATTCCGCACTAAAGTATATGACATAATATGTAGAACATGTATATGTGATTAATTATTATTGATTTAATTCCAACAAGTGGTATCAGTGCAAGTCTTCATGTTTAGTTTATTGAGATTTGTCCTCTAAACATCAATGTTTTTTTTATGTTGGATCATGAAACATATATTTGAAATTCATGGTTTTTTTCAATATTGATATATATGTTTTAAGAGGCTTGAAGTTTAAATGATAATTTTTCAATATTTTTTTGTTACACTTACTTGAAATTTATGGAATGTTTTGTGAAATTCTAGCATAGCAAATAGCAAATGTCCTAACACATGTCAAGACATTGTTCTCTGCATAAATTCAAAACAAGAACTGAACAAACAAACTGATATTCATAATATCAGCAATAGCAGCAAGACAGATGTTTCGACATCTGTTACAACATGTTAATCAAAACTGAACTGTAAATTGCAGAATGATAAACGACACAGAATATGATAACCCAGTTCGGTGAAAATCACCTATATATGGGGGCATACCAATCCAGGAAGAAGAATCCACAATCAATAGTATAGTTTTATGTAAACAACCGCTGGTTTACAATAAACAACCTCTGGTTTACCTGTCACTTCCCAATGGAGACTTTATCATTAGAAGTCACGTCTAATTGATAAGAGAAACCCATCTCACTCCCTAAATCACTACATGTGATTATCTAACAGTTTTAGTCACAATAGTTGTATCATCCTACTTGAAAGACACCCTTTCAATACAAAGTTCACTCAAGCATTCTTGACTAACAAGCTAACTTGAATTTGCTTAAAAGCTTCATCCAAGAACAATACACGATTCATTACCTACAAATTTCTAAATCTGTACAAGTATCTATGTCTTCCACAATGTATCAAATCGATACAGAGGGAGACTTACAAGAAAGCCTACGACTCTCAAAACCCTAAACCCTATTTTCTACTTTACAAAAGTGTTACAATAGGTTCAGTCCTTTAGTCCTAGGTCTTGGTCTTCTTTTATAATCTTTTGCTGCCTTAGGCTTCAAATCTTCTGTTTATTTCTTCCTTGATCCATGTTCTGATTGCTTCTTAAATCTTGGACCAGATTAGCAACAACCTGCTATATCGGGTCAAGATGTCGAGACATACGTTAGGACATCATGTCTGACAAGTCTTCTTTCACCAGACTTCTTCATGTTGGAACATCTTGCCCAACATTCGGTTTTATCAAAAATTTGCTCAAATCTACAATGCCTTCAATCTACCCCTTTTGACAAATTTTTTATTAAAACTTCTTCGGTAGAAAAAGAAAGTCCGAAGTTTGGTGGATATGATTGGAACACCTCTGAGACTCCTTCTTATCCCTGAAATTTCTAGCTGTCTGTTGGTGTACATGAGGAAGAGTATACAACACACACCCCCTCAAACCTATACTTACCACAGAGGGATAAATCTTCCTCTTAAGGGGCATAAGATTCAAAAAGAGCTTAAGAAGAATTAGATGTATCATACGTAATGCAAAGTCCATAGAGTATGTAACTCGGGTCATAAGACACAACCTGCTTTATAACTCATATCACAAAGCACAAGGGAAAGACTCAAGGATGTTAGAACATCCCATCGAACATCCTTGCAAAAAAGATGCAAGAATGAACTCCTTACCAAGAAAAACATCAGTTATGTGTTGTAAGAACCAACACACAACCGAGATGAATACACACCCTTCTCCCCCTTTTTAGCCAAAACTTGGCAAAAGTAACCAACACAGTTCCATACCCATATGGTACTTACCCAAACCTGAACAAACAACATGACGAAGCCACCCAGAACAAGAACTTGGAAAACCTGAAACAGATGCCTCCTTTAAATACCCAAATAGTTTTTCTAGAAAATTACGGTCCATAGAAGTTACCGCTGAACAATTCAATGGAGAAATAAATTTAGGTAGGTAAATTCAACATAAATGACTGTGCACAACCTAGCTAGAGTTTGATTGTTTTAACTTTATGAGAAATCGTCCAAAGAATGCACTTGCATCAAGGCACACGCTTAACACGCCTTCTCTAAGACACTCTCCACCATCTAACACAACCAAATAGGACTCACCCACATGTCCTAATAAATGTCTTGACGCCTTGTTAGGCTTGTTTAGTCCATCTGAAGTATGGCCACCTCCCTTTTTTACAAGCCCCAAGAATAATCCTTTCAACCAGAAGAAAATAAAACTGACCAAGATGTTAACACATTTCTTCAAACATCTCCCAGATAGCAACAAAGACTCCCAAGATACTTGTATCACTATGATTCAGTCCATTAACACTCAATGATAGAATCAAAACAACCTGTTAAGTCCACCTAGAAATTCTACTAGTTGCTCACTGTCACGACATCTCGTGTGACATTACATCCTCCCCTGAGGCATTCTATCACCAACTGCTTGAAACCATAAACAATCTTGATAAACAACTACACTACTGCACCAATATATCCAAAACAAAAGTTCAACTCCCCCTATCTAAGATAACCAATGCTCCTTTGCAAGAAGACCACCTTAAATGAATGGAAAACATAAGACTCATCTTTATGTCTTCAAGAGCGCACCCTTTTTTTAACACACCTGCTGAACGCATTCACTTAATGCTTGATCCTCAAGCAATCCATGTACCACACTAGTACATTTAACAAGCAAAAGTTTTCCCCTTATCTTTTACAAATGATGCTCCTTCAACATGAAACACCCCAAAATCACCACATGATATCCCATGGCAACTTCATGATCATATAGTGAGAGAGTACTAGGATCATGTTGGTTGCGGAATAGGGTAAGCAAGCAAAAAGATTTGGAAGTATTTTTCTGGGAATTTATCGTGTCCACAGAGATCGGTGCTACTGAACTGCCGTTCGACAATTTAATTGTTAATGAGTTTGGTTTTAAAATGGTTTAAAGCGTAAAAACAGAAAAGTAAATAAAAACATAAAAACAATTCATTCTTCAACAAGACGAACTTATCAAGCATACATATAATCCAATCGTCACAAACATAAATTTACCGAACAATTATACTCCACCTGCAATACTCGTCAAAATCATCCAGCATCACTCACAACAGTGTCCATCTCTGGCACACTGAGCTGAGAGGCAACCGTATCACTCTCTTCGTCACTCTCGCACACGAAGCCTCGAAACACGACAGACATTTAAGTTCCGATACCATAAAGATTATCATCTAAATCTATCTCTAGCATCTAGACAACAGATATCCATCCCTAATCAAGATTTGTGATGTTTATCTCTAAGACAACACAAATCCAAACATAAATGCAAAAAGATCAAGGAAGACATCGATAATGATTTGTAAAGAAAATTTCATATAATATTAAGATCAACAAAGATACATATGTTCATAGTAACTATACAATACCCAACAAAAAGAAATTACAAAGAGAAGAGAGAAAAGGAACCAAACATTTCTTGGTTTGTCAACACCAATCGACGAGAGATTCGACTCTAGATCATCCAAATGCAAGCTCCAATGATGTTTTCTAAGCTAATCTACAAGAAAAATGAAGTATGATGGAGTTGGGAGCAAAAAATACCCAAAACCATCCCTAAAAATGTGTTTTTTACCCAGATTTATTGCTGTCATCATCGCAGACCACGCTCAGCGCGCTATGGGTGCTCAGTGCGCTCTTTTTAAAGTTAAACCGCCTTAAAAGCGCGCTCAGCAGGCTTGGAGCGCGCTCAGCGGGCAACCTGCTGCCTTGAAACATGTTTCGGCCATAACTTGAGAACCGTAACTCCGTTTTTCGCCCGGTTCAAAGCGTTGCAAAGATTATTCAATTTCCTATCTAACAATGCATAAATATCAACCAAATTGGTGATTTATATTATCCTCATTTTGAGCCTTATTCGTTGATGAGTTGCTCAAAATCGCGCGTTTGAAGCCGTGTCTTCGACACTTTATTGCTCATGCTCAAAATACACCTCAATACCTACAAAATGAGTAGAAAACTATCAAACGATACACAAATACACTAAAACTTGATTATACACTAAATATACACATTTACATACAAAGTGGGGTTTATTCGAACAATATTTAACAAAAAGTATAGATAAGTGCAACAAAATTTATATACAAAAATAGGTACATTTTACACTTATCAACTCTCCCCAACTTACATAATTGTTTGTCCTCAAACAAAACCAACAACTAAAGGAGCAAACACAATAACCAAAGAAGTCATGCAACAACAAGTTTTTACAAGCAAAAACAAATGCAATGGTTCAATCGAAAATGGTACACACAAAGTAAATACTTACCACTAAACTACGACGATAACATAGTCACGAAACAAATGCAAAATACAAAAATCATGCCAAACATCCTAAAACAACACAAGTTCAAATGTGAATCACACCTAGCAAAAACAATCATCGGTAGATGAAAAACATAAAATGAGGGATTTTTCACTCACACAACAATCTTGCAAACAAAAGACTAAATTATGCATCCATCCAAAAATTCACATTGAACATACAAAGACAAGAATCACAAGGACTTTCAAGGTTGTAACGTGGTCGGGTAAACAAACAAGGGGTAATTCCTAAAGCTAATCGAAATAAAAACTTTCCTAAACCTAAGGGAGTGATCAACTCACAAAAGTTCAAACACAAAATTTCAATGAAACTTCTTCTTTCATCCCAAGTGTTACACAAAACACACAACTTATTTAGCACAATTATTGATACTCTTTTTGTTTCCTTTCACAAGGCTTTTCTTTTTCTTTCTTTTTTTCTTTTCTTTTCTTTGTCACATTTTTTTCTCTTTTTTCTTTTCTTATTCAATCCTCATAGAATCCAACCAATGATTATACAACCATTCTCTCCCCAACTTGAATTCAACCGCACCATCATGTGAATACTCCCTACTTTCTAAGGCAAGGAAAAATAATCCATACAAAAACACAAAATTGAGGTCCAAGAAAAAAAAATCCATTAAAAAATAAATGAACTAAATACTCATAGATAAGTATTAAGTTCAAATAAAAACATGGATCAAAAAGCTCAAACGGGTTACAAATTCTCACACACTCACAAGGTGAATTGACTATTTGGCTAAGGTGGTTGTGCTCAAAATGAAAAAATACCTTGATCCTTTTCATGCATTCATATAAGCAATACAAACAAAAGATTCAACATAATAAAATCCAGTTAGAACAAGAATGTTGGTACTCCGAGCATATAACAATGGAAGGCTTCCTCACAAAAAGGTTGGGAACTAAAGTGATTCACACAAGAACAAGTATACAAAAGAATAAATGGCATGAAAGATGTAAAAAGCCTAAGTATCATGAATATGCTAAAGTAAAGAAAGCGATAAAAACATACCTTGAACGTGTACAAAACTTTAAACACTATCATTACCACGCATTCGCAAGTTGAAATGATAAAAAATGGACAAACACCGAATGCGACTTCAAGCAATCGGGCAAAAATTTGAGTCCAAACAATCAACAAAAGAATTAGAAAAATTACTAATAATTACTAATATATAAGGCCTTGGTGGAAGTGGGAAAAAGGGGGAGCCAAGTGAACAATTAAAAGAAATCACTGGCTCAGCAAAGCAGAGCGCGCTCAGCGCGCAGGCCCGCGCTCAGCGCGCTACACCAGAACCAGAAAAATCAGTACAGCAACAGGGTTCTGGTGTAGGCCTCCACTTAACACCTACATAATCTCATATACAATGAAAAAGTAATAACGGAACAAAAAATGATAAAACACGCTTGTTTTACGTCGTAAGCTCGACGCCTATTATTTATACACACTTCTCCAAGTTGCCTCTTTACACGGTTAGCGCTCACCGACGACGAAACCTAACCAAACACTTAGCAAACGTGAAGAGAAACAAATATATACACTATATTTACAATTATGCAAAACATGTAAAATTCACAAATATGGTAAACATATACAAGTATCAATATCAACAAGTGAAAATAGACAATATATACGATATCTACAAAACTCAAAAACAAAGAAACTATCGCAATGCGATTCAATAAAAACACCAATCCCCGGCAACGACGCCATTTTGTTGGTTGCGGAATAGGGCAAGCAAGCAAAAAGATTTGGAAGTATTTTTCCGGGAATTTATCGTGTCCACAGAGATCGGTGCTACTGAACTGCCGTTCGACAATTTAATTGTTAATGAGTATGGTTTTAAAATGGTTTAAAGCGTAAAAACAGAAAAGTAAATAAAAACATAAAAACAATTCATTCTTCAACAAGACGAACTTATCAAGCATACATATAATCCACTCGTCACAAACATAAATTTACCGACCAATTATACTCCACCTGCAATACTCGTCAAAATCATCCAGCATCACTCACAACAGTGTCCATCTCTGGCACACTGAGCTGAGAGGCAACCGTATCACTCTCTTCGTCACTCTCCCACACGAAGCCTCGAAACACGGCAGACATTTAAGTTCCCATACCATAAAGATTATCATCTAAATCTATCTCTAGCATCTAGACAACAGATATCCATCCCTAATCAAGATTTGTGATGTTTATCTCTAACACAACACAAATCCAAACATAAATGCAAAAAGATCAAGGAAGACATCGATAATGATTTGTAAAGCAAATTTCATATAATATTAAGATCAACAAAGATACATATGTTCATAGTAACTATACAATACCCAACAAAAAGAAATTACAAAGAGAAGAGAGAAGAGGAACCAAACATTTCTTGGTTTGTCAACACCAATCGACGAGAGATTCGACTCCGGATCATCCAAATGCAAGCTCCAATGATGTTTTCTAAGCTAATCTACAAGAAAAATGAAGTATGATAGAGTTGGGAGCAAAAAATACCCAAAACCATCCCTAAAAATGTGTTTTTTACCCATATTTATTGCTGTCATCATCGCAGACCGCGCTCAGCGCGCTATGGGTGCTCAGCGCGCTCTTTTTAAAGTTAAACTGCCTTAAAAGCGCGCTCAGCGGGCTTGGAGCATGCTCAGCGGGCAACCTGCTGCCTTGAAACATGTTTCGGCCATAACTTGAGAACCGTAACTCCGTTTTTCGCCCGGTTCAAAGCGTTGCAAAGCTTATTCAATTTCCTATCTAACAATGCATAAATATCAACCAAATTGGTGATTTATATTATCCTCATTTTGAGCCTTATTCGTTGATGAGTTGCTCAAAATCGCGTGTTTGAAACCGTGTCTTCGACACTTTATTGCTCATACTCCAAATACACCTCAATACCTACAAAATGAGTAGACAACTATCAAACGATACACAAATACACTAAAACTTGATTATACACTAAATATACACATTTACATACAAAGTGGGGTTTATTCGAACAATATTTAACAAAAAGTATAGATAAGTGCAACAAAATTTATATACAAAAATTGGTACATTTTGCACTTATCAACTCTCCCCAACTTACATAATTGTTTGTACTCAAACAAAACCAACAACTAAAGGAGCAAACGCAATAACCAAAGAAGTCATGCAACAACAAGTTTTTACAAGCAAAAACAAATGCAATGGTTCAATCGAAAATGGTACACACAAAGTAAATACTTACCACTAAACTACGACGATAACAAGTCACGAAACAAATGCAAAATACAAAAATCATGCCAAACATCCTAAAACAACACAAGTTCAAATGTGAATCACACCTAGCAAAAACAATCATCGGTAGATGAAAAACATAAAATGAGAGATTTTTCACTCACACAACAATCTTACAAACAAAAGACTAAATTATGCATCCATCCAAAAATTCACATTGAACATACAAAGGCAAGAATCACAAGGATTTTCAAGGTTGTAACGTGGTCGGGTAAACAAACAAGGGGTAATTCCTAAAGCTAATCGAAACAAAAACTTTCCTAAACCTAAGGGAGTGATCAACTCACAAAAGTTCAAACACAAAATTTCAATGAAACTTCTTCTTTCATCCCAAGTGTTACACAAAACACACAACTTATTTAGCACAATTATTGATACTCTTTTTGTTTCCTTTCACAAGGCTTTTCTTTTTCTTTCTTTTTTTCTTTTCTTTTCTTTGTCACATTTTTTTCTCTTTTTTCTTTTCTTTTTCAATCCTTATAGAATCCAACCAATGAGTATACAACCATTCTCTCCCCAACTTGAATTCAACCGCACCATCATGTGAATACTCCCTACTTTCTAAGGCAAGGAAAAATTATGCATACAAAAACACAAAATTGAGGTCCAAGAAAAAACAAAATCCATTCAAAAATAAATGAACTAAATACTCATAGACAAGTATTAAGTTCAAATAAAAACATGGATCAAAAAGCTCAAAGGGGTTACAAATTCTCACACACTCACAAGGTGAATTGACTATTTGGCTAAGGTGGTTGTGCTCAAAATGAAAAAATGCCTTGATCCTTTTCATGCATTCATATAAGCAATACAAACAAAAGATTCAACATAATAAAATCCAGTTAGAACAAGAATGTTGGTACTCCGAGCATATAACAATGGAAGGCTTCCTCACAAAAAGGTTGGGAACTAAAGTGATTCATACAAGAACAAGTATACAAAAGAATAAATGGCATGAAAGTTGTAAAAAGCCTAAGTATCATGAATATGCTAAAGTAAAGAAAGCGATAAACACATACCTTGAACGTGTACAAAACTTTAAACACTATCATTACCACGTATTTGCAAGTTGAAATGGTCAAAAATGGACAAACACCGAATGCGACTTCAAGCAATCGGGCAAAAATTTGAGTCCAAACAATCAATAAAACAATTAGAAAAATTACTAATAATTACTAATATATAAGGCCTTGGTGGAAGTGGGAAAAAGGGGGAGCCAAGTGAACAATTAAAAGAAATCACTGGCTCAGCAAAGCAGAGCGCGCTCAGCGTGCAGGCCCGCGCTCAACGCGCTACACCAGAACCAGAAAAATCAGTACAGCAACAGGGTTCTGGTGTAGGCCTCCACTTAACACCTACACAATCTCATATACAATGAAAAAGTAATAACGGAACAAAAAATGATAAAACACGCTTGTTTTACGTCGTAAGCTCGACGCCTATTATTTATACACACTTCTCCAAGTTGCCTCTTTACACGTTTAGCGCTCACCGACGACGAAACCTAACCAAACACTTAGCAAACGTGAAGAGAAACAAATATATACACTATATTTACAATTATGCAAAACATGTAAAATTCACAAATATGGTAAACATATACAAATATCAATATCAACAAGTGAAAATAGACAATATATACGATATCTACAAAACTCAAAAACAAAGAAACTATCGCAATGCGATTCAATAAAAACACCAATCCCCGGCAACGGCGCCATTTTGTTGGTTGCGGAATAGGGAAAGCAAACAAAAAGATTTGGAAGTATTTTTCCGGGAATTTATCGTGTCCACAGAGATCGGTGCTACTGAACTGCCGTTCGACAATTTAATTGTTAATGAGTTTGGTTTTAAAATGGTTTAAAGCGTAAAAACAGAAAAGTAAATAAAAACATAAAAACAATTCATTCTTCAACAAGACGAACTTATCAAGCATACATATAATCCACTCGTCACAAACATAAATTTACCGACCAATTATACTCCACCTGCAATACTCGTCAAAATCATCCAGCATCACTCACAACAGTGTCCATCTCTGGCACACTGAGCTGAGAGGCAACCGTATCACTCTCTTCGTCACTCTCGCACACGAAGCCTCGAAACACGGCAGACATTTAAGTTCCCATACCATAAAGATTATCATCTAAATCTATCTCTAGCATCTAGACAACAGATATCCATCCCTAATCAAGATTTGTGATGTTTATCTCTAACACAACACAAATCCAAACATAAATGCAAAAAGATCAAGGAAGACATCGATAATGATTTGTAAAGCAAATTTCATATAATATTAAGATCAACAAAGATACATATGTTCATAGTAACTATACAATACCCAACAAAAAGAAATTACAAAGAGAAGAGAGAAGAGGAACCAAACATTTCTTGGTTTGTCAGCACCAATCGACGAGAGATTCGACTCCGGATCATCCAACTGCAAGCTCCAATGATGTTTTCTAAGCTAATCTACAAGAAAAATGAAGTATGATGGAGTTGGGAGCAAAAAATACCCAAAACCATCCCTAAAAATGTGTTTTTTACCCATATTTATTGCTGTCATCATCGCAGACCGCGCTCAGCGCACTATGGGTGCTCAGCGCGCTCTTTTTAAAGTTAAACCGCCTTAAAAGCGCGCTCAGCGGGCTTTGAGCGCGCTCAGCGGGCAACCTGCTGCCTTGAAACATGTTTCGGCCATAACTTGAGAACCTTAACTCCGTTTTTCGCCCGGTTCAAAGCGTTGCAAAGCTTATTCAATTTCCTATCTAACAATGCATAAATATCAACCAAATTGGTGATTTATATTATCCTCATTTTGAGCCTTATTCGTTGATGAGTTGCTCAAAATCGCGTGTTTGAAGCCGTGTCTTCGACACTTTATTGCTCATGCTCCAAATACACCTCAATACCTACAAAATGAGTAGAAAACTATCAAACGATACACAAATACACTAAAACTTGATTATACACTAAATATACACATTTACATACAAAGTGGGGTTTATTCGAACAATATTTAACAAAAAGTATAGATAAGTGCAACAAAATTTATATACAAAAATAGGTACATTTTGCACTTATCAGATCGCATCCTTGTACTACAACCAACAAACTCTTGGATTAAGAAAAAAATCACCATTGATCCCTCTCATCCAGAAACCATCCATACCCTGTACAAATCCACCTTGAATTTTACAGCCATATATATCCTTGTTCCTTGATATACAATCTAATTGAATTTGGAATGCTTCACATTCCTCAAAGAGACATACAGAGCCCCGTAGTTTGGAATCTCGCCCAAATGGTCTTCACACTTGAAGGACATGAAACATATGCTCCAGAAATCCTCAGCTTATTTGCTTCACAAGCACCAAACTGATCCACTTCTCTCTAGCATGACTTATAGCAGAAGAAACCACCTCTCCACAAGCCTTCTGACCTCAGCAAGAGTCAGCCATCTAGATAAACACCCCATGATCCAAGGAAGTATTCAATTTATCATTCTCCCATATGATAAGATAGAACACTTCTGATTCAACTGGTGAATATCAGCTTCCATAATCTCAACTCTAAGTTCAGAAACCATGATGTTCTAACATCAGTTAAGACATCCTGATCATATCACAGACACCATACTATGGTTCTTGATACAATTACCACTGGACTTACTATCAGCATAGTAGTCCAACTGAAGACCTTCAGAGAACATTGCGCCATCAGCTTGATCAATAAGAACTCCAGACAACCTAAGAGAGAAATAAACTCTCATTCAACTCCTAAAAGAAGGTAATCTTCCATAAGCAACTTAGTGCTTCTATCACAAGCTCCAAGATATGAACAAAACCAGAACCTCATTTGAATTTCAACCAACCACCCTTCTGCACTAGAGTAATTAGTTTCAAGCACCCTGCTTAAATGCACGAAAGAGATCAACCAAATGCCACTGTTTGATTAATCTCAACTTTCTTCAGAGTTCCAGAAAATCTTCTGATCCACCAATGAAACCTAATCTTCAAGTCACATGATCCACTTATTTTGTTGGAATATTTTATTCCTAGAAGTTAATATTTTTGAGAATCAAAATCTAACTTATTTTGCATATACCTAAACTATATTACTTTATAGATAACAAAAAAATTGTAATCTCCAAAATATCAAGTGCATCATTCATGTCAAGTCTTTAGACAACAAAATAAATTGTTAGTGGTATTTTGTTACAATCATCAAACATTGTCAATTAATATTGATAAACAAAAAATCTTTATAATCGTCACATGTTTACCATTATAGGTGTGAATGTAATCCACTAAATACTTTCATGAGTTTACGTTCACACGCCTTTATTAGGCACATCAATACATTATTATACAGACATGCAAATATTTAATTGTAAATTATAAGACAAAATAAAGATACCAAATGCACCATTAATCCACAATCTTTGATTGTACATTGTCAATTAATATTGATAAACAAAAAATCTTTATAATCGTCACATGTTTACCATTATAGGTGTGAATGTAATCCACTAAATACTTTCATGAGTTTACGTTCACACGCCTTTATTAGGCACATCAATACATTATTATAGAGACATGCAAATATTTAATTGTAAATTATAAGACAAAAGAAAGATACCAAATGCACCATTAATCCACAATCTTTGATTGTCTGCAAGCAATACTCTCAACGTAATGATCAAATATTGATAATAAATCCTGTCAGATAATGTGCTTCTTTGACACCAACCATTACCCACATGAAAAAAAAACTTATAATTATCACATATTCACCTTCGTGGGTATGTAATTATCCGACCAAACCATGTCTTCCTTTTTGCCGACTATAACAGCTTGCATGAATAATTTCATACTACATCTTTTGTAATTTCAACCGAATCAAATATACGCAACAAAGGTTACTTTTGCAACTTGTTGTTTCAATTAACTCAATCAAAATCACTAGACAGTTTAATAAATTAATTGGAAAAAAGTCTTAAATTTACAAGGTGTACTACCCATAAAATGTAGGTTGAATCCGTAAGCTTTGTCGCATGCCTCATAATCATAATATTACTTAACGACCCTTAACGTGAGAAGAAACTCACAAGAAATCAATAAATAGTATGAAATAAAAAAATTATTGTAGAAACTTAATAACTATAAAATTAAAACATCATAATCATGCTATAAACCAAATATTTAATTTCAATTCAAATAAAAATTGAATCTCTATATATATAGCAAACAATTATTTCATGCTAAAATTTATTCACAGACGTACTTAATGAATCTTTAAATAAATGAACAATTATTCTAGAATCAAAGTTTCCAAGAAAAAATAAAAAATAATAAATGAAACAAATCTTCAGACATCCTCTCTCTCTCTCTCTCTCTCTCTATATATATATATATATATATATGTAACGCCCATATATATATATACATACATCTAGCATATATCATACATGAATAATACGTTTGGTACTGAAATATATATGTACAAGTTCCTAGTTAACACATTGTATACATTAAATGCCCTAAATACAAAGTCCTAAAGTCCACGGCATAACATATACAAGATGTTCAAAATACACTAAGAACTAGATCAATACAATGATCTAAAAAAAAATAAACGCCATAGCGGAAGCCATGCCATCTCAAAAGCTACGATCCGTAAGGAAAAGTCAACCCACTTTATCCTTACCCTTCGCCGAACCTGCTGAACCTGTGATGTAAACAACAACAGTGGGGTGAGATACATCAAATCTCAGTAAGTTCGCTATCTTATAGTCCTCTCGGCTTTACAAGGTTCTAACAAGCCTAACTCAAGTCAAAAGGGAAGGGAAGTGACTTTGAGTACACACACACTAGAGATGGATCCACACTCGTGAGCCTGTTAACTCACACTAGTGCCAAAGCACGCCCTGAGCCTGTTAACTCAAGAATACCGTTAATCAATAACCGTACCAAGGCATCCCCTTTTCCCGTCCGCTTCTACGTCTAGAAGTCGACCCGAGTCATGGATCCTTGTAGTTACTTGGCATACGAATTGGATTCGGGATCATCGGCCTGTTAACCGTGAACCGTCACTTCTCATGGCCTGTTAACCATCACAAGTCTCTATACCCGTAGGCTCCAATCGTACTACACGCGGGAATCAAACCTGCCAAGTAATTGTGCATACGTTTCAGAGGAGGTGCTCGAGTCTCATGAAACTACACCGTAAGATAAACCGGTTATGATTACTAGACACACGCCTCGGCCTCTCTTGCACGAGCGTTGTCACAATGTCATTCCACACTATCCGATAATTGTTTACGGTAATGTTCCTCACTCTACCTATTTCGTATTTTAACATGCATACATATTCAAACATGTTTAACAATGAGAACATAGGCAATTAGTCATCAATCTCATACTTGAAACACATAATTCCACATACCACAATTTATACAATTTCACGGTTCCCTCCGATTTATTTCATCGGGCATCAAAAACAGTATTTCTCCCTTCCATTATATAGAGGATATTCATAGTTTCACATCGATACCAAGAATACGCAAAACGGACAACCAAGTCAAAAGTTATGACAGAAACAAAACTACATAACCTGCCATGTTCGCTAGGCAAACGTCCCAGCGAGCATTCGCTCCAGCCTTCGCTAGGCGAGTCCCATGGCGAATGAACAAACAGAACAAAAACAGACATAAAGTTCACTTCGCGAACTCCCTGGCGAACCTTCGCCTCGCCCTTCGCTTCGCGAACCACTCAGCGAAGCAAGGCAGAACCAAACAGCACTGAAAAGGCACAAAATTCGCTAGGCGAACGTCGTTGGTGAACATTCGCTGACGGGTTCACTAGGCGAACCCTAGAAAATCTGTTCGCTGCGACTCGCCACAGGTTCGCTAGGCGAAGCCTGGAAAATCCCACTTCTCAACAGCGCTGTTCTTCATCCCAAAATCAATAATTTTCCAATCAAAACATCTCCAAACCTTATTATAACCATCAACACATAGTGTGATCATAACAACAAGCATTTAACAACAATTATATTGCATTTCATCCGTTAAATTCATGATTTTAGCATAATTACTCATTTTCTCACAATTCCAACCTAACTCTAAAACACATGGAATTCTACATCTAGAGCATCTATCTAGAACCCACCTGGAATAGATGATGATGAAGAAGATCGAGAGAAGATTTGATGAAGATTGAATGATGGTTGATGATCTTGAACTCTTGGACTTTTTCCTCTTTTCTCTTCCTTTTCCTTCCTTTCCTTTTCTTCTCAAAATTAACTATGTTTGGAAAATGAGAGGAAAATAAATGATATAGAAAATATCATCAATTAGCAATACTACGAATTGTCCAAAAAGTCCCTAAAGTTCAAATAATTAAAACCTCAGAGTCAGATAATATTAATTTGGTCTGCTCTGAGCTCGTCAGTTTACTCTAATTATTTTATCAAATACATTCTCAGAGTAAACCGGAGTCCAGTTGATCATACCCATATTATCCAGAGTGAAATAATTTACGGGGTATTACATCCTCCCCCCTTAAATAGAAATTCGCCCACGAATTTAAAACAATTACCTGAAAAGATGAGGATAGACCTCCCGCATCTCCGATTCCAATTCCCAAGTTGCATCACCCAGATGCGTCTCATCCCACTGGACCTTAACAGGAGGAATCTCTTTATTCCTTAACACCCTAGTTTCTCTTCCCGTGATACGACTTGGTCGAGGCTCAAACGTTAAATCTGCTTCTATCTCAATAGTATCGGTTAGAATTGGCTGAAGGGGATCTGGGACAAATTTCCGAAGTTGAGATACATGGAAAACATCGTGCATCTCGGACAGAGAAGGTGGTAAGGCTAATCTGTAAGCTACTTCACCAATTCTCTCCAAGATCTGATACGGTCCCACGTATCTTGGACTTAACTTCCGCAATTTAAATGGTCTTTTCAATCTCAATCTCGGAGTAACCTTCAAAAATACATGATCACCCTCATCAAATTCCAAAGGTCTTCTTCGGTTATCGACATAGCTTTTCTGATGATCTTGGGCCTGTTTAACTTTCTCCCGAATGATTCTAATCTTTTTTGTAGTTTCGTGAATAATCTCGGGTCCCAAAATCCTATCTTCGCCAACCTCCGCCCAACACAATGGTGTTCTACACTTCCTCCCATATAATGCCTCATAAGGAGCCATACCAATACTTGCGTGATAACTGTTGTTATAAGAGAATTCAATCAATGGCAATAGTTCTATCCAATTTTCGCCACTTTCCAACACACAAGCTCTCAACATATCCTCCATGGTCTGTATTGTCCGTTCAGTCTGACCATCCGTTTGCGGATGATTCGACGTGCTCATACACAACTTCGTCCCCATAGCTTGTTGAAAAGCTCTCCAAAATCTAGAAGTAAACTTTGGATCTCTATCCGAAACAATACTAGAAGGAACACCATGTAATCTCACAATTTCCGAAATGAATAATCTCGCGAGATGACTCGCCTTATAAGTAGTCTTTACGGCTAAGAAATGAGCAGACTTCGTTAACCGATCTACAATTACCCAAATCGAATCATAACCACCCTGTGCACGGGGTAATCCCACTGCGAAGTCCACCGAAATACTATCCCATTTCCACACCGGAATCTCTAAAGGTTGCAACAAGTCACCCGACCTTTGGTGTTCAATCTTCACTTGTTGGCATACCATACATTCCGACACATATACCGCAACATCCCTTTTCATCCCGGACCACCAATAGTCCCTCTTTAAATCTTGATACATTTTCGAAGAGCCAGGATGAATAGTAAAAGTACTCTTATGTGCTTCTTCCAAAATCCTTCTTTTCAACATCGCATCATCCGAAACACAAATCCTTTGGTTAAACACGATGATTCCGTTGGTGGTTCGTACAAAACCCGGTTGAGTCAACATTTCTTGTAACCTCTCATCCAATCTTGTCCTTGTCGGATTTCCTCCCTAAGAGTAGAAGTGACATTCAAATTCCCCATCACCACACAATCTGGAGTCCAATTAAATTGAAGATTTAGATCTCTAAACCTTTCCATTAAGGTATACTCTAACATCATCAATTCGGCACTATGCAACACTTTCCTACTCAGTGCGTCTGCTACTTTATTCGCTTTACCCGGATGGTATTTTAGTTCCAAATCATAATCCTTCAAATACTCCATCCACCTTCTTTGACGCATGTTCAACTCTTTCTGATCAAAAAGGTACTTTAAGCTCTTGTGGTCACTAAACATCTCAAAATGTACACCATACAAGTAATGACGCCACACTTTCAAAGTAAACACAATGGCCGCCAATTCCAGATCATGCGTCGGATAATTCTCTTCATGGACTCTCAACTGTCGAGAAGCATAAGATACTACATGTCCATCTTGCATCAACACACCTCCTAATCCCTTCTTCGATGCATCATAGTATACCTCATACGACTTGCTAGGATCAGGAATAATCAAAACAGAAGCGGTAGTTAATCTCTTCTTTAAATTCATAAAACTTCTCTCACACGCCGAATTCCATTCATACGAACAATCCTTCCGAGTAAGTCTCGTCATTGGTAAAGCCAGTTGGGAAAAACCTTTTATGAACCTTCTATAATAACCTGCTAACCCCAAGAAACTTCTAACTTCTGCAACGTCCTTTGGTCTCTCCCAATTAATCACCGCCTCAACTTTTGATGGATCCACCACCACACCTCCTTGAGATATGACGTGACCAAGAAAATTTACCTCCGACATCCAGAATTCACACCTGCTTAACTTGGCAAACAATTGTCTCTCTTTCAAGATGGATAAAATGATTCTTAGGTGTTCTCCGTGCTCTTGAGGATCACGAGAATAGATAAGAATGTCATCAATAAAAATCACCACAAATTGGTCCAAGTAAGGTTGAAATATCTGGTTCATATAATCCATGAAAACTGTCGGAGCATTAGTCACACCGAAAGGCATCACGAGGAATTCATAATGACCATAACGAGTCCTAAACACAGTTTTCGGTACATCTGCACTCTTCACCCGAATCTGGTGATAACCCGACCGTAAATCAATCTTCGAGAACACACAGGCTCCTTTCAATTGATCTAACAGATCGTCTATCCTTGGCAATGGGTATTTATTCTTAATGGTGACCTTATTCAACTGACGGTAATCAATACACAGCCGCATTCCACCATCCTTCCTCTTTACCAATAACACTGGAGCTCCCCAAGGCGAAACACTCGGTCTAACAAAATGCTTAGCCATCAATTATTCCAATTGATCCTTTAATTCTCGCAACTCGAGTGGTGCCATCCGATACGGAGAAACGGATATTGGAGCCGTTCCCGGTACCAGGTCAATAGAGAATTCCACTTCCCTCACAGGAGAAAGAGAAGTGATATCCTCGGGGAAAACTTCCGGAAACTCGCAGACGAATGGAATACTCAGAACCTGAAGGTTAGCGTTCTCTTCCTTAGTGAGAACCATAAGAACAGACTTTTCATTCTCAAACAAGAAATTAATCATTCCCACTGTACCTTCTAGAATAGTAGTCAACACATCCTTCGGAGTAGCCTCCTCGGACGGAATAATAATTAACTTCTCCTCGCAACCGATAAAAACCGAATTAGCAGAAGGCCAATCCATTCCCAGAACAACATCCACTTTCTTAAGCGGTAAACAAATGAGATCAATCTGGAAAACTCCTTCATTCACCGATAGAACACAATTTTCACACACTAACGGCGTTTCAACAATCTCATCCATGGCAGTAGTAACCACCATGGGTGGAGACAATGGAATAGCTTGCAACCCCAGTCGCTTCGTACATTGCACCGATATAAAGGAATGTGTTGCTCCACAATCAAATAACACAAAACAAGGATTTCCATTAATCAGACACGTACCGGCAATTAAAGAATTGTCACCCTTTGTTTTTCTTGCATCCAAGGTATACACTCGCCCGGTATTCTTCTCTTGCATTTGATTTTTATTTTGAGGACAATTCCTCGATAAATGGCCCACCTTATTGCACTGATAACACCGTATTCCCTCCAAACCACACCTACCATAATGATTCTTACCACAAGTACGGCATACCGGAGGTGCACTAGTCCTAGAACTCTGAATTTGCTTCCCTTTGAAAGATTGTTGCCTTGGTCTAAATTATTGATTCGATCTCCCTCGATCACTTTGATTCGACCTACTCAATTCTCCTCCCGCTTGTACCTTCTTTAAGCTATGCTCCGCCACATAACACTGTCGTAACAATTCAGCATAGTTAGTAAATTCCCTCTGAGACACACTATGTGAAATTTCAGCCCTTAAACCAAACAGGAACTGATCGATCTTCCACCTCTCATCTGGAGCATACATGGCCTGCCTAGAGTAAGCAGCCATAGTCTCAAATTTCTCCGTATAAGAAGCCACAGACAGGTTGCCTTGTCTCAACTGCTGAAACTCAAATTCTTTCTGAGACCTTAAGGAACTTGGAAAATACTTCTCCATAAAATTTATCTTAAACTGCTCCTATACCTTCGGCACCTCTTGAATTGTCATTAAGGCTGAAGCACTTTCCCACCATCTCATGGCAGGACCCTTTAACAAATGAGAAGCGAAAACAACCTTATTTTCTTCACTACACTAAACTATCAAGAAAATCCGCTCCACACCGGATATCCATTCACGCGCCTTTACTGGATCTAATCCTCCTTGAAACTCCGGAGGATTCATGCGAATGAAATCCCTAAAGGTTCCCCATACAGCTTTAGGAACAACCACTGGAGGATGCACACCACCAGCCATCTGTTGTACCATTTGCTGCACAAACTGATTCTGTTGTTGTTGCATCTGTTGCATGAATTGATACAGAGGGGCATTCCCTTCGTCCCCTGGCGGATTAGTCCCGGTTGGAGTGGTTCGCAATCTACCTAGGTTATTTCTACGCCGGTCGGCCATGTTCCTAAATGTCATACAAATAGGATTAAGTTGATCAGGCTCAATACCATAAATATAACATGTAAGACCAATGGCGACCCAACACATATGAAACGGAAAGAAAACACTTATACTATTTCATGGCAAGGTCGAGGATACGACCAGACTCTGATACCAACTGTAACGCCCATATATATATATATATATATATATATATATACATACATCTAGCATATATCATACATGAATAATACGTTTGGTACTGAAATATATATGTACAAGTTCTTAGTTAACACATTGTATACATTAAATGCCCTAAATACAAAGTCCTAAAGTCCACGGCATAACATATATAAGATGTTCAAAATACACTAAGAACTAGATCAATACAATGATCTCAAAAAAAAATAAACGCCATAGCGGAAGCCATGCCATCTCAAAAGCTACGATCCGTAAGGAAAAGTCAACCCACTTTATCCTTACCCTTCGCCGAACCAGCAGAACCTGTGATGTAAACAACAACAGTGGGGTGAGATACATCAAATCTCAGTGAGTTCGCTATCTTATAGTCCTCTCGGCTTTACAAGGTTCTAATAAGCCTAACTCAAGTCAAAAGGGAAGGGAAGTGACTTTGAGTACACAAACACTATAGATGGATCCACACTCGTGAGCCTGTTAACTCACACTAGTGCCAAAGCACGCCCTGATCCTGTTAACTCAAGAATACCGTTAATCAATAACCGTACCAAGGCATCCCCTTTTCCCGTCCGCTTCTACGTCTAGAAGTCGACCCGAGTCATGGATCTTTGTAGTTACTTGGCATACGAATTGGATTCGGGATCATCGGCCTGTTAACCGTGAACCGTCACTTCTCATGGTCTGTTAACCATCACAAGTCTCTTTACCCATAGGCTCCAATTATACTACACGCGGGAATCAAACCTGCCAAGTAATTGTGCATACGTTTCAGAGGAGGTGCTCGAGTCTCATGAAACTACACCATAAGATAAACCGGTTATGATTACTAGACACACGCCTCGACCTCTCTTGCACGAGCGTTGTCACAATGTCATTCCACACTATCCGACAATTGTTTACGGTAATGTTCCTCACTCTACCTATTTCGTATTTTAACATGCATACATATTCAAACATGTTTAACAATGAGAACATAGGCAATTAGTCATCAATCTCATACTGGAAACACATAATTCCACATACCACAATTTATACAATTTCACGGTTCCCTCCAATTTATTTCATCGGGCATCAAAACCAGTATTTCTCCCTTCCATTATATAGAGGATATTCATAGTTTCACATCGATACCAAGAATATGCAAAACGAACAACCAAGTAAAAAGTTATGAGAGAAACAAAACTACATAACCTGCCATGTTCGCTAGGCGAACGTCCCAGCGAGCATTCGCTCCAGCCTTCGCTAGGCGAATCCCCTGGCGAATGAACAAACAGAACAAAAACAGACATAAAGTTTACTTCGCGAACTCCCTGGCGAACCTTCGCCTCGCCCTTCGCTTCGCGAACCACTCAGCGAAGCAAGGCAGAACCAAACAGCACTGAAAAGGCACAAATTCGCTAGGCGAACGTCGTTGGTGAACATTCGCTGACGGGTTCGCTAGGAGAACCCTCAAAAATCTGTTCGCTGCGACTCGCCCCAGGTTCGCTAGGCGAAGCCTGGAAAATCCCACTTCTCAACAGCGCTGTTCTTCATCCCAAAATCAATAATTTTCCAATCAAAACATCTCCAAACCTTATTATAACCATCAACACATAGTGTGATCATAACAACAAGCATTTAACAACAATTATATTGCATTTCATCCGTTAAATTCATGATTTTAGCATAATTACTCATTTTCTCACAATTCCAACCTAACTTAAAACACATGGAATTCTACATCTAGAGCATCTATCTAGAACCCACCTGGAATAGATGATGATGAAGAAGATTGAGAGAAGATTTGATGAAGATTGAATGATGGTTGATGATCTTGAACTCTTGGACTTTTTCCTCTTTTCTCTTCCTTTTCTTCTCAAAATTAACTATGTTTGGAAATGAGAGGAAAAGAAATGATATAGAAAATATCATCAATTAGCAATACTAGGAATTGTCCAAAAAGTCCCTAAAGTTCAAATAATTAAGTCAGATAATATTAATTTGGTCTGCTCTGAGCTCGTCAGTTTACTCTAATTATTTTATCAAATACATTCTCAGAGTAAACCGGAGTCCAGTTGATCATACCCATATTATCCAGAGTGAAATAATTTACGGGGTATTACAATATATATATATATATATATATATATATATATATATATATATATATATATATATATATATATATATATATATATAGATGATGACTCAAGTGAGAACACTTGGTTATTATGAGAAATGAGAACAATCAATCTTAACCATTAAATTTTAATTCATTGAAATTAATGGATTAGATTGATTTCTCTTTCTATAGTCCTCTTTATTAAATAAAATACATTATTGTTAAAGTTATTTTAATTAATTAATCTAGTCCATTAATTTCAATGTATTGAAATTTAATGGTTAAGATTGATTGATCTCATTTCTTATAATAAACAAGTGTTCTCACTTGAGTAATCTCATATATATATATATATATATATATATATATATATATATATATATATATATATATATATATATATATATATATATATATATATATATATATATATATATATATATATATATATATATATATATATATACTAAATACTTTACATAAAGTATTCAATAAATCTAAAAATTAAAATTTTTACTTTATTTTTAATATTTGACTTATTTTAAGTTGATGAATTATAAATATAAAAAATTTATTTAATAATAAATAAATACTATCACCAGAGATCGAACCCTGGACAAGCAATTTATACATTTTTAAATTAACTAACACTTACCAATTGATTTATTCTATCCATCAAAATTTTATATTTTAGATTCAATGAATAATTGATGTATTTTGACTATATATAGACTAAATACTTTACATAAAGTATTCCTTTTATCTATAAATTAAAATTTAGCAAATTAGATTCTATGAATGATTGATGCATCGTGTGGATATATATATATATATATATATATATATATATATATATATATATATATATATATATATATATATTAAATAGTTTATATAAATTATTCAAGAAATTTAATTTTACTTTTCTTCTAAAAATATGACTTTTTAAATTCAATTAATAATTTATGTATCTAGAATATATATATATATATATATATATATATATATATATATATATATATATATATATATATATATATATATATATATATATATATATATATATATATATATATATATATATATATATATATATATATACTTTACATAAAGCATTCAATAAATCTAAAAATCAAAATTTTTATATTCTTTTTAAACTTTGACTAGTTTTAAGTTATTGAATTATAAATATCAAAATTTTGTTTATAAAAACACATAAATATAAATAAGGGTTAATAGTCATTTACCCCTGCAATATAGGCGAGTTTTGATTTACCCCCTTAAAACCCCCTGAAATTTTAAAATTCTAAGTCTTTTTCCCCCCAGGTAGAAAAAATACCCCCTGTAAAATTTTTTTTATTTACCCCTTGGTTTTACACGTTTAGGGGGTACCCCAAAGTTTCAGGGGGTAATCCAAAATTATTTTTTTAAAGGGGGTAAATCAAAACTCGCATATATTGCAGGGGGTAAATGACTATTAACCCTATAAATAAATACTGTTGCCAGAAATCGAACCCTGCACCAACAACTTATTCCTCTTAAACTCAACTATAGCACTTATTAATTTAGTTTCTCTATCCATCCAAAATTTGACTTTTTAGAATCAATAAATAATTGTTTGATATATATATATATATATATATATATATATATATATTAAATACTTTACATAAAGTATTCAACAAATCTAAAAATTAAAATTTTTATATACTTTTAAAATTTAACTTTTTTTAAGTTGTTAAATTATAAATATCAAATATTTGTATATAACAATAAATAAATATAAATAAAGTCCACTGCCAGAGATCAAACCCTTGACCAACAACTTATACTCCTTATACTTAACTAGCACTTATCAATTGAGTTTCTCTATCTATCCAAAATATGACTTTTTAGATTCAATGAATAAGTGATGTATCTTAACTATATACATAAACAATTATATACGTTTGAGCAAATATTGCATATGTATAAATAAGTGTATATGTTTGAGCAAGTAGTACATAAACATTATTTTAAAGTAAACTCTATAACTTTATGGCGTTATATATGGTTCTAGTTTTTAGTTTTTGCTTATCATTTAGCAATGTTTGTTCAAAAAGTGAAACTCTTTTAACAGAGAAACATCATTTTTCTGATCCAGATAACATGATGGTATTCTCTATTATTTATTTTTCTTTCTTATAATTTTTTTTGGATATATTTTACTTGATTGGAATTTTTGTTGACAAATCCAACATCAGGTGGATGCTGGTTTTAATTGTGTTGATATCTACAAACAACCTTCTCTACAACATCCTTTATTAAAAAATCACAAAATTCAGGTATAGTTAATGAAAAATATTTTATGTTTAATTAGTTTACTTTTATTTTGGGCATATGAAAGCTAATTGTTATTTCATGAAGTAGGAGGGAATGATGCATTGTTTAGTTTCATATATATTATAATGCATTTTATTATTGAAAATGTGGAATATTAAATCTTGTTTTGCTTTCTTTTTATTGCCAAGTAGCTTTACCCAACATTTGTCAGAAACATTGTGCCAACAAATTCATCTTATGATGGTAAAATCATTGAAGAATGTCCAACAGGAAAAGTTCCTTTTTACATTACAATAAAAAGACATCAAATACAAGGTTTTCAGCCAAATTCCCCTAACTATCATGTAAGTGGACTATCACAATCATCATATCATGCTAAGTACGATTATATATTAGATGATAAATTTAATATATAATGTAAATTTTATAAGTTTTTTTATTTTACATTGAAATATTGTATAATCTAAATATTGTATTTGTATTATCCTTTAGTCAATTACCCTCGATACAACTCAAACTATGACATTTCATGGAGCACATGCAATTATTGGTGCATATAATTTAACACTTCAAGGAAAACAATATAGCTTATCTGGAATTTGGGTTGAAAATGGTCCACCATCTGATCTAAATAGCATATTTGTTGGAATTGGGGTACGTTATTTAGAAAGAGATATCACATTAATTTATTAAGTGCATTCATAGTTTATTTTATTTTTTTGTTAATAAAACTATTTTTTAATGTATTATTTGTATCCATTTTTTGATATATAAGGTTAATCCAGGATTATATGGAGATAGTAAGCTTCACATAACTGCACATTGGACGGTAATAATATAAATTTATTGTTTTTAATAGTTTTAAATTTTTTGTAATAATTCAACTATTAAAAAATAAATATCCTGTAAAAAAAGACAAAAAAGAACATTGATATTGTTTTTCTCAATTTGATACAAACATGCAGGCAGGTAGATCTGGATGTTACAATACTGACTGCCCTGGTTTCGTGCAAGTAGGGAGTGAAAAAGTACTTGGAGAGATCGAATCACAGGTTTCTACCATTGGGGCAAGAGATAAATGGGTTCTTGTCACCAAAATCAAACAGGTAATTTTCATTTGAATTTTTTTCTACACATATATCATAATCTATATTTTATTAGCTTTTAATTACTTAAATATTTGTAGGATAAATCCACGGGTCATTGGTGGTTATGTATTGATGATGAACCAAAATGTGTTGGATATTGGCCAAAAGAATTATTCCCTCACTTAAGTTCAGGAGCATCTGTAATTAGATTTGGCGGTGAAACTTATACTCCACCTGGAGTGGATAGTCCTCCAATGGGTAGTGGAAGATTGCCACAAGAAAAATACAGAAACTCGGGTTTTATGGTAAGAGTTGAGATTATTGATTCAGAATATAATGAAATTGACGTCCATCCTAAAAATATGAAGATAAATAAAGGGGGTAATTTAAGTTGTTATGACTTGTTATATCGTGGTTATGAAGGAAGCCAAGACCATCAAGCTTTTCTGTATGGTGGGCCTGGTGGAAAATCGTGTTAATTATTGTATCACTAAATAAAGTTATTCAATGTCTTTATAAAAAACTATTGAATAAAGTTAATGATTTATATCTTGTGTCTTATATTACTCCCAACGATATAAGCTTTCTTATTACAATGGTTTATAAGCTTCATAATTCTTGAAATCTTACTTGGGTGAGTTCCACCATCTTAAGAATTAATGGTCTCTATAACAAAGTATGAAAATCAGAACATTATCATAATAGGAAGTACATCTAATATGTGAATACTCATAATATAGTCACACTCTAGACGATATCTTCGCAATGACCAAATAGGGTTTGCACCTTAAAATGCTTACATAAGACTCATCTTTATATCTTCAAGAGCGCACCCTTTTTTTAACACACCTGCTGAACGCATTCACTTAATGCTTGATCCTCAAGCAATCCATGTACCACACTAGTACATTTAACAAGCAAAAGTTCTCCCCCTATCTTTCACAAATGATGCTCCTTCAACAAGAAACACCCCAAAATCACCACATGATATCCCATGACAACTTCATGATCATATAGTGAGAGAGTACTAGGATCACATCCTTGTACCACAACCAACAAACTCTTGGATTAAGAACAAAATCACCATTGATCCCTCTCATCCAGAAACCATCCATACCCTATACAAATCCACCTTGAATTTTACAGCCATAGATATCCTTGTTCCTTGAAATACAATCTAATTGAATTTGGAATGCTTCACATTCCTCAAAGAGACATACAGAGCCCCGTAGTTTGCAATCTCGCCCAAATGTTCTTCACACTTGAAGGACATGAAACATATGCTCCTGAAATCCTCAGCTTATTTGCTTCACAAGCACCAAACTGATCCACTTCTCTCTAGCATGACTTATAGCAGAAGAAACCACCTCTCCATAAGCCTTCTGACCTCAGCAAGAGTCAGCCATCTAGATAAACACCCCATGTGTAATACCCCATAAATTTATAAACGCTCTGGTTAATATTATTATAATCAACTGGGTTCCGGTGTACTCTGAGCAATTATTAGAGGAAATAATTAGAGTAAGCTGACGAACTCAGTGTTGATTTAATTAATAGTATTTAACTTTGAGTTTTTATTAATTGGGGCATTTGAGCTAATTTGGATAATTAGTGGTATGACCAATTAATATTACTATGTATATTTTCTTTTCCATTCCCTTATTTGAAAACATAGAACATTGGGGAAAGAAAAGGAAAGGAAAAGTGAAGGAAGAGAAGAAAATTTCTCCAAGAGCCCAATATCATATGTTCTTCATCTCTTCATCTCAGTATCAATCTCCTCATCTTGTTGTCCAGGTGGGTTCTAGTTAGACTCTTTAGAGTAGAGTTTTATTGAGTTTAGAGTTAGGTTTAGAATTGTTAAAATTGAATAATTTTGTATGAAATTATGAATATAACTGCTAAAAATTCAATGTGTGATTATATGTTATACTGGTTGTTATGATTGTAGTATGTTTTGGTGTATTTGGATCAAGAACAATGGGATTTTGGGGTTGAATTGGATCAACCCGTAGCAGACTTTTTCTGCAGGAAAAATTCTGGGTTTCATCTGCCCATACGCGTATCACGTAGGGCCATACGCGTATTGAACTGGGCAATACGCGTATGGATGTGAAGGAATATGGGTGTTACGCGTATGGACACGACAGTACGCGTATGAGTCATGGTAGTACGCGTATTGGAATTTAAAAAGGGGATTTTCAAGGAAAACCGTCTCTGCTCATACGTGTATCGCTTGGGGCAATACGCGTATGGCTGGGCGAGGATTTTGGGTAATACGCGTATGGGATGTGCCAATACGCGTATGGCCAGGGGAAATGCAGAAATTCTTCTGTTGTGTTATTTTTCCGATCGTTTGTTTCCAATGCCGTAACTTTTTGTACGTAACTCGGATTGGAACATTTTTGGTATCATTGGAAAGATAATAAAATGTACTTTCTTATTACAATGATTTTAAGATTGTCGGCCGATTTAATTATGTCGGGATTTAGGAATTATCGTCGTTTTGTCGACTTTTATCTGTTAATGTGTGTAATTGTTGTGAACAACGTATGCATGTTAAAATATGAATTAGGTAGAGTGAGGATTTACCCTAAAGAATGTTGTGTGTGTGATGAAATAGTGACAACGCTCGTGCAAGTAAGGCCGAGGCGTGCTCATTGTGAAATCGTAACCGATTATTATTGATAGTGCGTTTCATGGGTCTCGAGCTCCTCTGAAACATATGCACCATTACTTGGCAGGTTTGATTCCCGAGTTTAGTACGAATGGAACCTAAGGGTAGAGACTTGTGATGGTTAACAGGCCATGAGAAGTGACGGTTCACGGCTAACAGGCCGTTGTTCCCGAATCCATTTCGTATGCCAAGTGATTTCGAGGATCCATGACTCGGGTCGTCTTCTAGACGTAGAAGCGGACAGGAAAAGGGGATGCCTTGGTATGGTTATTGTTTGTGAATCCTTGAGTTTACAGGCTCAGGAGGTACTCCGGTACTAGTGTGAGTTTACAGGCTCACCGTTGTGGTTACTTATGTGTGTGTACTCATGGTCACTCCCTTTTCCCCTTTGACATGAGTTAGGTTTATTAGAACCCTGTAAAGCCGAGAGGACTTTAAGATAGGAACTCACTGAGATTTGATGTATCTCACCCCACTGTTGTTGTTTACATCACAGGTTCTGCAGGTTCGGCGAAGGGTAAGGACAAGGTTATTTGACTTTCCTTACGGATCGTAGCTTTGGTGATGGCATGGCTTTCGCTATGGCGTTATGTTGAGATCATTGTATTGATCTAGTTCTTAGTTTTTATCATTTTGGAACATCTTGTATATGTAATTCCTTAGACTTTTAGTGTTTTGTATTAGAGGCATTTATGTGTATAATGTGTTAACTAGGAACTTATTGTATATTTCAGTACCAAAAGTGAAACTCATGTATAATATGAGATTTGATGCAAGTATTACATGTGGGCGTTACAGTTGATATCAAAGCAGGTCGTATCCTCGACCTAGCCATGAAATAGAATAAGTGTTTCTTTCCGTTTCATATGTGTTGTGTCGCTATTGGTCTTAAGTGTTATATTTATGGTATTGAGCCTGATCAACTTAATTCTATCTATATGACATTTAGGAACATGGTTGGCAGACGCAGAAACAATCGTGGTAGACCCACAAATCCTCCAGCTGGGACGAATCCGCCAGGTGGCGATGAGAATGCTTCTCTGTATCAGGTTGTGCAACAGATGCAGCAGTAGCAGAACCAGTTCATGCAACATATGGTGCAATGGATGAATGAAGGTCTTCATCCTCGGGTGGTTGTTCCAGAGGTTGTAGGTGGGAGTTTTCAGGATTTCATCTGCATGAATCCTCCAGAATTTCATGGCGCATTGAATCCTGTGAAAGCCCATGACTGGATTGCTGGCATGGAGAGAATCTTTCTGATGTTTTACTGTAGTGAGGAGAACAAGGTAGTGTTTGCTTCTCACTCACTGAGGGGTCCTGCTGAGAGATGGTGGGAAGTTGCTTCAGCTTTTATGACTATGCAAGGTGTACCTAAAGTGTGGGAGCAGTTCAGGGCTATTTTTATTGAATGGTACCTTCCTAGTTCTTTGAGGATCCAAGAGAGCTTGAAATTCAGCAGTGGAGGCAATATTATATGATAGAGAACGGCTTGAGGGAAGTTCAGACAGAAGGGGATTCGCGAAGGTTGAATCAGAATGAGTGTGGGAGGTCAAGCCAACAATTATGGACTAGGCCGCAAGCTTTCAAAAGGAAACGGGTCCAGAATTCTCGTACTAGTGCACCTCATGTGTGTTGCACATATGGTAAGATGCATTTTGGTAGATGTCATTTCGAAGGGGTGAAGTGTTATCAATGTCGGAAGGTGGGACATATGGCGAAGGATTGTCCTCAGAATAAGAATCAGACGCAAAGGAAGAAAGCAAAGGGCGATGACCCTAGAATTTCGGGTACGTGCTTCGTAAATGGACATCCTTGTTTTGTTTTATTCGATTGTGGTGCAACGTATTCTTTTGTGTCAACATGTGTTTGAAAATTGTGTTTTGGTCTGTGAATGTTAAAGTTTCCAGATTGACCTATCTGTTTACCGCTTAAGAAAGTTGATGTCGTTTTGGGGATGGATTGGCTTTCTGCTAATTCGGTGTTTATGGGGTGTGAAGAAAAACTAATCATTATTCCATCTGCTGAGGCTACCCCGAAGGATGTGTTATCAACTATTTTGGAAGGTACGGTGGAGATGATAAATTTCTTATTTGAGAAGGAGAAATTTGTTTTAATGGTTCTTACTAAAGAAGGAAGTAGTGAACAACAAGTTCTGAGTATTCCTGTAGTGTGTGAGTTTTGGATGTCGGAAGTTAATTTTCTCGGACATGTTATATCTCAGGGTGGTGTGGCAGTAGATCCGTCAAAGGTAGAAGCAGTGATTAATTGGGAGAGACCGAGAAATACTTCAGAGGTCAGAAGTTTCTTGGGTTTGGCTAGTTACTATAGGGGATTCATTAAGGGCTTTTCTCAATTGGCCTTACCAATGACGAAACTTACTCGGAAGGATTTTGCTTTTGAGTGGGATTCGGGTTGTGAGCAAAGTTTTATGAAATTGAAGGAAAGTTTGACGAGTGCTCCAATATTAATTATTCCTGATCCTAACAACTCTTACGAAGTATTCTGTGATGCTTCTAAGAGGGGATTAGGGGGTGTTATGAGGCAAGGCGGTCAAGTAGTAGCTTATGCTTCTCGACAGTTGAAAGTTCATGAGAAGAATTATCCAACTCATGATTTGGAACCAGCTGCCGTGGTGTTTGCACTGAAAGTGTGGCGTCATTATTTGTATGGTGTACGCTTTGAGATGTTCAGCTACCACAGAAGTTTGAAGTATTTATTTGACCAAAAGGAGTTGAATATGCGACAAAGAAGGTGGATGGAGTACTTAAAGGATTATGACTTAGAATTAAAGTATCATCCAGGAAAGGCAAATAAAGTAGCGGATGCCTTAAGTCGGAAAATGGTTCATAGTACAGAATTGGTGACTTTAGAGTATTCGTTGTTGGAAAAGTTTAGAGATCTTAAACTCCAATTTGTGTGGACTCCGAATGGTGGAATTATAGGGAATTTGGAGGTTTTAGACGAAGCTCATAAAGGTACTTTTACGATACGTCCTGATTCTTCGAAAATGTATCAAGATTTAAAGAGAGATTATTGGTGGTCCGGGATGAAAAAGGATATAGCGGTGTATGTGTCAGAATGTGCGGTGTGCCAACAGGTGAAGATTGAACACCAAAGACCATGCGGTCTGTTACAACCTTTGAATATTCCAGTTTGGAAGTAGGATAGTATTTCTGTGGACTTTGCAGTGAGTTTACCCCGTACGCAAGGTGGTTATGAATTCTAAAAATTGTTGATGTTCAGCTTGGATGATGCGTTGAATTAGCTGAGTGTTTGAATTTGTTTTCTGGCGTAATTGGATTTCTGGGTGTGATTGGAATGATTTATGGTTTCGGCGATTGTATATTGATGAAACGGTTTCCTCCGTGGTTGTTAGTGAAGCATTCTATTTTGTATGTTGAGTTTTGCTCTGGTAGTTGTTGATGAGTTGTTTTGGTTTGGTATGTTGGTGCATGGGTTTGATGTTTAGGTGGTGAATTGGTTGATAAGTTTGGATTATGCTCTGGTTCCCCCTTGTGACTGATGTTGTGTGTTCTATTTATAGGCCTAGAATGATTGAAAATGAATCATTGAACTTGAAGGCTCTTCATTGTGTATTGGAACTTGTTTTGTCCAATTAAGCAGGATTTTGAAATCGGTCTAGAACATGTTATTGTAGTTTTGGAAACATTTTGGATATGGTCTAAATGTGTTTGAATGTGCTTGATTTGGTTTTGGAAAGAATTTTTGCCGTTAATTGAGTTTTCTTATAACAATAGTTACCATGCGAGCATCGGTATGGCTCCTTATGAAGCATTGTATGGGAGGAAGTGTAGAACACCTTTGTGTTGGGCTGAAATTGGCGAAGATAGAATTTTGGGACCCGAGATTATTCAAGAGACTACGGAAAAGATTCGAATGATCCGTGAGAAAGTTAAACAAGCACAAGATCATCAACAGAGTTATGCAGACAATCGTAGGAGACCTTTGGGGATTGAGGAAGGTGATCATGTATTTCTGAAAGTTACTCCGAGATTGAGATTGAAAGGACCGTTTAAGTCACGTAAATTAAGTCCGAGATACGTGGGACCGTATCAGATTTTAGAAAGGATTGGGGAAGTTGCTTATAGATTAGCCTTACCACCCTCTCTATCTGAGATGCATGATGTCTTTCCGGTATCTCAGCTCCATAAGTTTATTCCTGATCCTCTTCAGCCAATTCTACCCGAATCGATGGAAATAGAAGCGGATTTGACTTTTGAACCACAACCGAGTTGTATTGTGGGAAGAGAGACAAAAGTGTTAAGGAACAAAGATATTCCATTTGTTAAGGTGCAATGGGACATGACGCATCCGGGTGATGCTACGTGGGAACTAGAATCGGAAATGTGAGATTCTTATCCGCATCTGTTCAGGAAATCTTCTAAATTCGAGGACGAATTTCTATTTAAGGGGGGGAGGATGTAATACCCCGTAAATTTATAAACGCTCTGGTTAATATTATTATAATCAACTGGGCTCCGGTGTACTCTGAGCAATTATTAGAGGAAATAATTAGAGTAAGCTGACGAACTCAGTGTTGATTTAATTAATAGTATTTAACTTTGAGTTTTTATTAATTGGGGCATTTGAGCTAATTTGGATAATTAGTGGTATGACCAATTAATATTACTATGTATATTTTCTTTTCCATTCCCTTATTTGAAAACATAGAACATTGGGGAAAGAAAAGGAAAGAAAAAGTGAAGGAAGAGAAGAAAATTTCTCCAAGAGCTCAATATCATATGTTCTTCATCTCTTCATCTCAGTATCAATCTCCTCATCTTGTTGTCCAGGTGGGTTCTAGTTAGACTCTTTAGAGTAGAGTTTTATTGAGTTTAGAGTTAGGTTTTGAATTGTGAAAATTGAATAATTTTGTATGAAATTATGAATCTAACTGCTAAAAATTCAATGTGTGATTATATGTTATACTGGTTGTTATGATTGTAGTATGTTTTGGTGTATTTGGATCAAGAACAATGGGATTTTGGGGTTGAATTGGATCAACCCGTAGCAGACTTTTTCTGCAGGAAAAATTCTGGGTTTCATCTGCCCATACGCGTATCACGCAGGGCCATACGCGTATTGAACTGGGCAATACGCGCATGGATGTGAAGGAATATGGGTGTTACGCGTATGGACACGACAGTACGCGTATGAGTCATGGTAGTACGCGTATTGGAATTTAAAAAGGGGATTTTCAAGGAAAACTGTCTATGCTCATACGCGTATCGCTTGGGGCAATACGCGTATGGCTGGGCGAGGATTTTGGGCAATACGCGTATGGGATGTACCAATACACGTATGGCCAGGGGAAATGCAGAAATTCTGCTGTTGTGTTATTTTTCCGATCGTTTGTTTCCAATGCCGTAACTTTTTGTACGTAACTCGGATTGGAACATTTTTGGTATCGTTGGAAAGATAATAAAATGTACTTTCTTATTACAATGATTTTAAGATTGTCGGCCGATTTAATTATGTCGGGATTTCGGAATTATCGTCGTTTTGTTGACTTTTATCTGTTAATGTGTGTAATTGTTGTGGACAACGTATGCATGTTAAAATATGAATTAGGTAGAGTGAGGATTTACCCTAAACAATGTTGTGTGTGTGATGAAATAGTGACAACGTTCGTGCAAGTAAGGCCGAGGCGTGCTCATTGTGAAATCGTAACCGATTATTATTGATAGTGCGTTTCATGGGTCTCGAGCTCCTCTGAAACATATGCACCACTACTTGGCAGGTTTGATTCCCGCGTTTAGTACGAATGGAACCTAAGGGTAGAGACTTGTGATGGTTAACAGGCCATGAGAAGTGACGGTTCACGGCTAACAGGCCGTTGTTCCCGAATCCATTTCGTATGCCAAGTGATTTCGAGGATCCATGACTCGGGTCGTCTTCTAGACGTAGAAGCGGGCGGGAAAAGGGGATGCCTTGGTATGGTTATTGTTTGTGAATCCTTGAGTTTACAGGCTCAGGAGGTACTCCGGTACTAGTGTGAGTTTACAGGCTCACCGTTGTGGTTACTTATGTGTATGTACTCATGGTCACTCCCTTTTCCCCTTTGACATGAGTTAGGTTTATTAGAACCCTGTAAAGCCGAGAGGACTTTAAGATAGGAACTCACTGAGATTTGATGTATCTCACCCCACTGTTGTTGTTTACATCACAGGTTCTGCAGGTTCGACAAAGGGTAAGGACAAGGTTATTTGACTTTCCTTACGGATCGTAGCTTTGGTGATGGCATGGCTTCCGCTATGGCGTTATGTTGAGATCATTGTATTGATCTAGTTCTTAGTTTTTATCATTTTGGAACATCTTGTATATGTAATGCCTTAGACTTTTAGTGTTTTGTATTAGAGGCATTTATGTGTATAATGTGTTAACTAGGAACGTATTGTATATTTCAGTACCAAAAGTGAAACTCATGTATAATATGAGATTTGATGCAAGTATTATATGTAGGCGTTACTGTAATACCCCGCATTATTTAATTGCTCAATTGGATATCAGAAGAGATCAATTATTTTATTAAGGATACGGAATAATAATTATTAGTCCGAAAGAGAATTTTAAGGTAACTCTAATAATTGATCAATTGGTTGAGACGACAAAATATCAGTTGGAGATATTTTACCCTGTTGGATTATATTATATAATATAGTATTATATATATATATTAGAAAGAAAATAAGAAAAATAGTAAGAAGAAGGAAGGAAGAGAAGGAGAAGAGGAAAATGGAAAAGAAGGAAAAGCTTGGATCATCGATTCATCATCTTCATCAAACTCCTCTTCGAATTTCAGGTGGGTTCTAGTTAGACACTCTAAGTTCTAGAATTAGATGTTTGGAACTTAGGTTAGATTTGAGAGAAAATGATAAATTGTGGAATCAATGAAATCTAACGGATGAAATGAGATATAAACTGTGAAGAATAATTGTTATTATGATTGGAGTATGTTTTAATTGTTTTGGTGGAACTTGGAAGTGATTTGGGTGAGGAAATGATGATTTTGGATGAGTTACAGCGCTGCTGAGAAGTTCTGGTTCGCATGGTTCGCCTAGCGAACCTGGGGCGAAGCCCAGCGAACAGCAGTCGAGGGTTCGCCTAGCGAACCCGAACGTTCGCCTAGCGAATGTTCGCTGCGGGTGTTCGCCTAGCGAACTTAGTGTGTTTTGAGTCTGGGAACTTTCTGCCAAGGTGTTCGCTGGCACGTTCGCCTAGCGAACAGCAGGCGAGGGTTCGCCAGACTTTCGCCTAGCGAACTTATGGTGTTTTGGGTCTGGGAGCATTCTGTTTGTTTACTCGCCAGTTCGCTCGCCTAGCGAAGGCGGAAGCGAATGCTCGCTGGAGGTTCGCCTAGCGAACATGTCAGTTTGTGCAGTTTTCTTTCCTTCATAACTTTTGATCCGTAACTCGGATCGAAACATTTTTGGTGTCATTAGAAAGCTATGACGACCCTCTATCTGATAAAAAGTGGAAATATTGGGTATGATGTGGGATAAATTACTTAGAGGGAAATGAAGGAAAGTAATGTTTTTGCGAAACGTCGGGATTGATATCTTTTGGATCGTAAGTCCGATTTCGGCGTAGGGATAGCCGTTAGAAAGCGGTGGAAATATCCTACGGGATAAGAATGTGAACTATTGATATGATTCCCGATTAATGAATCGAAGGAAACCCAAAAGGGGTGTTTTATGTGTTGTGTTATTATATGTGTTACTTGTAATAATTGTGATGTTACCATGTATATCTAGTTGCGAATTGTGAATGAAAGTTATATGCATGCTTAAAATATGAATTATGAAGAGTGAGGAAACTTACCCCAAAACAAATGGTATAATTCTAGGTTGTGATTAGAATTATGATAGAAACTCTGGAGGGCGATGCTCGTGCATTCATTGACGAGTTCTGGCCTGGAGTAGATAACCTAGATGGCAAGGCTCGGGCACCTGATGTAGGAAGATGCATCCGTGATGAGATTGGTCTAGGAGAGAGTAAACACTAGTATGGAACATGTGTGAACTTTTGTGATTAGGAGAAAAGGCGAATGCGCCTTATGATTGTCGAATACAATCATGTTTGTTTGTGTGTGATCACGTAATCGTAACCGGTTATCTTGAGTGCAGTTTCATGAGTCTCGAGCTCCTCTGAAATGGATGCACAACTACTTGGCAGGTTTGATTCCCCGTGCTGTACGAATGGCGCCCATGGAGCGTATGCTTGTGACGGTAAAAGGCCCGTGTGAAGTGACGGTTCATAACGGTAAAAGGCCCGTAGAACTCGAATCCATTCGTATGTCAAGTAGATTACAAGGATCCATGACTCGGGTCGACTTCTAGACGTAGAAGCGGACGGGAACAGGGGATGCCTTGGTATGGTTATCGATTAGTGATATTTTGAGTTGATGAACTCATGACATGTTTCCATATAGTGTGAGATTGTGAACTCAAAGTCATTTCCCTTCCCCTTGACTTGAGTTAGGATTGATAGAACCTTGTACAGCTGAGAGGATCTATAGGATAGGGAACTCACTGAGATTTGATGTATCTCACCCACTATAGTTGCTATATTTCAGGTACGGTTTGCAGGTTTGATTTACAAGTGGAGCGATGCTGGGATGTTTTAAGAGAAGCTTAGTTAAGCTTATTCCGCTGTGTATTTTATTGTTCTTGTACAATGAGGAATATTGTATATTGATCTTAGTTTTATTTTATTTTTGGCTAATTTCCATAGCTTGTACCATAGTTGTATTATGTTTTAGAATGGTCAAGTATGTGAATTACGCCATTAGGCACTTATGATGGTGTCAGTACCAAATATAATGCTTGTATTGTATTATTCTAGGTATATATTATACAGGGCGTTACAGTTACACCATGATCCAAGACAGTCTTCAATTTATCATTCTCCCATATGATAAGATAGAACACTTCTGATTCAACTGGTGAATATCAGCTTCCATAATCTCAACTCCAAGTTCAGAAACCATGATGTTCTAACATCAGTTAGGACATCCTGATCATATCACAGACACCATACTATGGTTCTTGATACAATTACCACTGGACTTACTATCAGCATAGTAGTCCAACTGAAGACCTTCAGAGAACATTGCGCCACCAGCTTGATCAATAAGAACTCCAGACAACCTAAGAGAGAAATAAACTCTCATTCAACTCCTAAAAGAAGGTAATCTTCCATAAGCAACTTAGTGCTTCTATCACAAGCTCCAAGATATGAACAAAACCAGAACCTCATTTGAATTTCAACCAACCACCCTTCTGCACAAGAGTAATTAGTTTCAAGCACCCTGCTTAAATGCACGAAAGAGATCAACCAAATGCCACTGTTTGATTAATCTCAACTTTCTTCAGAGTTCCAGAAAATCTTCTGATCCACCAATGAAACCTAATCTTCAAGTCACATGATCCACTTATTTTGTTGGAATATTTTGTTGGAATATTTTATTCCTAGAAGTTAATATTTTTGAGAATCAAAATCTAACTTATTTTGCATATACCTAAACTATATTACTTTATAGATAACAAAAAAATTGTAATCACCAAAATATCAAGTGCATCATTCATGTCAAGTCTTTAGACAACAAAATAAATTGTTAGTGGTATTTTGTTACAATCATCAAACATTTTCAATTAATATTGATAAACAAAAATTTTTTATAATCGTCACATGTTTACCATTATAGGTGTGAATGTAATCCATAAATACTTTCATGAGTTTACGTTCACACGCCTTTATTAGGCACATCAATACATTATTATAGAGACATGCAAATATTTAATTGTAAATTATAAGACAAAATAAAGATACCAAATGCACCATTAATCCACAATCTTTGATTGTACATTGTCAATTAATATTGATAAACAAAAAATCTTTATAATCGTCACATCGTTACCATTATAGGTGTGAATGTAATCCACTAAATACTTTCATGAGTTTACGTTCACACGCCTTTATTAGGCACATCAATACATTATTATAGAGACATGCAAATATTTAATTGTAAATTATAAGACAAAAGAAAGATACCAAATGCACCATTAATCCACAATCTTTGATTGTCTGCAAGCAATACTCTCAACGTAATGATCAAATATTGATAATAATTCTGTCAGATAATGTGCTTCTTTGACACCAACCATTACCCACATGAAAAAAAACTTATAATTATCACATATTCACCTTCGTGGGTATGTAATTATCCGACCAAACTATGTCTTCCTTTTTGCCGACTATAACAGCTTGCATGAATAATTTCATACTACATCTTTTGTAATTTCAACCGAATCAAATATACGCAACAAATGTTACTTTTGCAACTTGTTGTTTCAATTAACTCAATCAAAATTACTAGACAATTTAATAAATTAATTGGAAAAAAGTCTTAAATTTACAAGGTGTACTACCCATAAAATGTAGGTTGAATCCGTAAGCTTTGTCGCATGCCTCATAATCATAATATTACTTAACGACCCTTAATGTGAGAAGAAACTCACAAGAAATCAATAAATAGTATGAAATAAAAAAAGTATTGTAGAAACTTAATAACTATAAAATTAAAATATCATAATCATGCTATAAACCAAATATTTAATTTCAATTCAAATAAAAATTGAATCTCTATATATATAGCAAAAAATTATTTCATGCTAAAATTTATTCACAGACGTACTTAATGAATCTTTAAATCAATGAACAATTATTCTAGAATCAAAGTTTCCAAGAAAAAATAAAAAATAATAAATGAAACAAATCTTCAGACATCCTCTCTCTCTCTCTCTCTCTCTCTATATATATATATATATATATATATATATAGAGGATGACTCAAGTGAGAACACTTGGTTATTTTGAGAAATGAGAACAATCAATCTTAACCATTAAATTTTAATTCATTGAAATTAATGGATTAGATTGGTTTCTCTTTCTATAGTCCTCTTTATTAAATAAAATACATTATTGTTAAAGTTATTTTAATTAATTAATCTAGTTCATTAATTTCAATGTATTGAAATTTAATGGTTAAGATTGATTGTTCTCATTTCTCATAATAAACAAGTGTTCTCACTTGAGTCATCTCATATATATTTACTAAATACTTTACATAAAATATTCAATAAATCTAAAAATTAAAATTTTTACTTTATTTTTAATATTTGACTTATTTTAAGTTGATGAATTATAAATATAAAAAATTTATTTAATACTAAATAAATACTATCACCAGAGATCGAACCCTGGACAAGCAATTTATACATTTTTAACTCAACTAACACTTACCAATTGATTTATTCTATCCATCAAAATTTTATATTTAAGATTCAATGAATAATTGATGTATTTTGACTATATATAGACTAAATACTTTACATAAAGTATTCCGTTTATCTATAAATTAAAATTTAGCAAATTAGATTCTATGAATGATTGATGCATCGTGTGGAGATATATATATATATATATTAAAATAGTTTATATAAATTATTCAAGAAATTTAATTTTACTTTTCTTCTAAAAATATGACTTTTTAAATTCAATTAAAAATTTATGTATCTAGAATATATATATATATATATATATATATATATATATATATATATATATATATATATATATATATATATATATACTTTACATAAAGCATTCAATAAATCTAAAAATCAAAATTTTTACATTCTTTTTAAACTTTGGCTATTTTTAAGTTGTTGAATTATAAATATCAAAATTTTGTTTATAAAAACACATAAATATAAATAAGGGTTAATAGTCATTTACCCCCTGCAATATAGACGAGTTTTGATTTATCACCTTAAAACCCCCTGAAATTTTAAAATTCTAAGTCTTTTTCCCCCAGGTAGAAAAAATACCCCCTGTAAAAAAAATTTTATTTACCCCCTGGTTTTTACACGCTTAGGGGGTGCCCCAAAGTTTCAGGGGGTAATCCAAAATTATTTTTTTAAAGGGGGTAAATCAAAACTCGAATATATTGCAGGGGTAAATGACTATGAACCCTATAAATAAATACTGTTGCCCGAAATCGAACCCTGCACCAACAACTTATTCCTCTTAAACTCAACTATAACACTTATTAATTTAGTTTCTCTATCCATCCAAAATTTGACTTTTTAGATTCAATAAATAATTGTTTGATATATATATATATATATATATATATATATATATATATATATATATACACACACACACTAAATACTTTACATAAAGTATTCAACAAATCTAAAACTTAAAATTTTTATATTCTTTTAAAATTTAACATTTTTTAAGTTGTTAAATTATAAATATCAAATATTTGTATATAACAATACATAAATATAAATAAATTCCACTGCTAGAGATCGAACCCTTGACCAACAACTTATACTCCTTATACTCAACTAGCACTTATCAATTGAGTTTCTCTATCTATCCAAAATATGACTTTTTAGATTCAATGCATAAGTGATGTATCTTAACTATATACATAAACAATTATATACGTTTGATCAAGTATTGCATATGTATAAATAAGTGTATATGTTTGAGCAAGTATTACATAAACATTATTTTAAAGTAAATTCTATAGTTTTATGGCGTTATATATGGTTCTAGTTTTTAGTTTTTGCTTATCATTTAGCAATGTTTGGTCAAAAAGTGAAACTCTTTTAACAGAGAAACATCATTTTTCTGATCCAGATAACATGATGGTATTCTCTATTATTTATTTTTCTTTCTTATAATTTTTTTTTGGATATATTTTACTTGATTGGAATTTTTGTTGACAAATCAAACATCAGGTGGATGCTGGTTTTAATTGTGTTGATATCTACAAACAACCTTCTCTACAACATCCTTTATTAAAAAATCACAAAATTCAGGTATAGTTAATGAAAAATATTTTATGTTTAATTAGTTTACTTTTATTTTGGACATATGAAAGCTAATTGTTATTTCATGAAGTAGGAGGGAGTGATGCATTGTTTCGTTTCATATATATTATAATGCATTTTATTATTGAAAATGTGGAATATTAAATCTTGTTTTGCTTTCTTTTTATTGCCAAGTAGCTTTACCCAACATTTGTCAGAAACATTGTGCCAACAAATTCATCTTATGATGGTAAAATCATTGAAGAATGTCCAACAGGAAAAGTTCCTTTTTACATTACAACAAAAAGACATCAAATACAAGGTTTTTAGCCAAATTCCTCTAACTATCATGTAAGTGGACTATCACAATCGTCATATCATGCTATGTACGATTATATATTAGATGATAAATTTAATATATAATGTAAATTTTATAAGTTTTTTATTTTACATTGAAATATTGTATAATCTAAATATTGTATTTGTATTATTCTTTAGTCAACTACCCTCGATACAACTCAAACTATGACATTTCGTGGAGCACATGCAATTATTGGTGCATATGATTTAACACTTCAAGGAAAACAATATAGCTTATCTGGAATTTGGGTTGAAAATGGTCCACCATCTGATCTAAATAGCATATTTGTTGGAATTGGGGTATGTTATTTAGAAAGAGATATCACATTAATTTATTAAGTGCATTCATAGTTTATTTTATTTTTTTGTTAATAAAACTATTTTTTAATGTATTATTTGTATCAATTTTTTGATATATAAGGTTAATCCAGGATTATGTGGAGATAGTAAGCTTCACATAACTGAACATTGGACGGTAATAATATAATTTTATTGTTTTTAATAGTTGTCATACCCCAAATTTTGACCACTAAGATTCCCATCCTTGTGCAAATCATCAGCACAATATGGATGTACCTTTATGCCTCATCAATCTCCTCAAGGGTTGTTGAGCATCCACTACAATCAAATTAGGGTTTTAAACTCTTTTTGAGCCTTAGACAAAGGATCAATCAAGGAATGACTTGATCTTCAACTTGTCTAACCTCCCAAGAATCTACAATGGATCAAGAGGACTCCCACTTTGAGGATTAAGCACAAGGCTGCTCCCTTCTAGGTGGATCAAGCTTCAAGATCGACAGTGTCACCAAATTAGGGTTTTGGTCGACCAGGGCCTCCAGTTGGAAATTTTCCTCTGGGCACAAGCCAAGGATCCAAAACATAACCTAAAATACTCCATGGAACCTCATGGGCCCAAGCATCAAGTCAATTTTGCTTCAGGGGATGCATTCATCAAAAATCAGGAATTAGGGTTTCTTGACCTAATTCACCCCTAAGTTGACTTTTGGGACAAATCATGAGCCAAGACCTCAAGACATGATTTGAGGGTCTCCAATATACCATATTGATCCATTTGGAACAATGGATTGATCCAAGAAGTGTGAGCAACAAGTCTCAATTTCATCTGCACCACAATTAGGGTTTCGCGGGAAAAGTCAACTGTAACTTTGACTTCTGACCAGGACATGCTCCCAAACCCTAAAACATGATTCAATATACCCTATGACACCCATGGAACATGTCCATCAAGTTTGATTTAGGTCAAGTACATGATTTCCTGAAGAATTGCACAGTTTGGAATTCATCTGCTAAAAAGTCAACTGTGCACCAAAGTCAACTTTGACTTTTTGAGATTTTTCACAAAATTGGATTTTTAACCCTAAAATGCTGTTAATGTATGATTTGAATCATCATTAATCAAGAAAAATCAAACAAAGTGGGATAACTTGTAAAAGGGGTAACCATAAAACTTAGAAATTTTTCTAAGTTATGGAAAAAGTACCACTAATGCACCAACTTTGGAGGACCATAACTCCTAAACCACAAGGCCATTGTGCCCTATTCAAAGCTTGATTTGTAGGTCTCATTACCCTCTACAAAAGCTTTGTAACGCCCACATATAATACTTGCATCAAATCTCATATTATACATGAGTTTCACTTTTGGTACTGAAATATACAATAAGTTCCTAGTTAACACATTATACACATAAATGCCTCTAATACAAAACACTAAAAGTCTAAGGCATTACATATACAAGATGTTCCAAAATGATAAAAACTAAGAACTAGATCAATACAATGATCTCAACACATAACGCCATAGCGGAAGCCATGCCATCACAAAGCTACGATCTGTAAGGAAAGTCAAATAACCTTGTCCTTACCCTTCGCCGAACCTGCAGAACCTGTGATGTAAACAACAACAGTGGGGTGAGATACATCAAATCTCAGTGAGTTCCCTATCTTAAAGTCCTCTCGGCTTTACAAGGTTCTAATAAACCTAACTCATGTCAAAGGGGAAAGGGGAAAGACCATGAGTACACACACAAGTAACCATCACGGTGAGCCTGTAAACTCACACTAGTACCGAAGTACCTCTTGAGCCTGTAAACTCAAGGATTCACAAAGTACCGAAGTACCTCTTGAGCCTGTAAACTCAAGGATTCACAAACAATAACCATGCCAAGGCATCCCTTATTCTCGTCCGCTTCTACGTCTAGAAGACGACCCGAGTCACGGATCCTCGAAATTACTTGGCATACGAATTGGATTCGGGAACAACGGCCTGTTAGCCGTGAACTGTCACTTCTCATGGCCTGTTAACCATCACAAGTCTCTACCCAATGCATAGGCTCCAATCGTACTACACGTAGGGAATCAAACCTACCAAGTAATGGTGCATATGATTCAGAGGAGCTCGAGACCCATGAAACGCACTATCAATAATAACCGGTTACGATTACACAATACACACGCCTCGGCCTTACTTGCACGAGCGTTGCCACCATTCCATAACACACCCACAACATTGTTTAGGGTAAATCCTCACTCTTCTTAATTCATATTTTAACATGCATACACTGTCAACAACAATTATACATATTTAACAGATAAAAGTCGACAAAATGACACTATTCCAGAATTCCCGACATAATTAAATCGGCCAACAATCTTAAAACCATTGTAATAAGAAAGTACATTTTATTATTTTTCCAACGATACCAAAAATGTTCCAATCCGAGTTACGTACAAAAAGTTACGGCATTGGAAACAAACGATCGGAAAAATATCACAACAGCAGAATTTCTGCATGTCCCCTGGCCATACGCCTATTGGCACATCCCATACGCGTATTGCCCAAAATTCTCTCCCAGCCATACGCGTATTGCTCAAGGCCATACGCGTATGAGCAGAGGGTGTTTTCCTTGAAAATTTTCTGTTAAAAATTCCATACGCGTATCATCATTCCATACGCGTAAGGCCCTTCCCCCATACGCGTATCACCCTTTCCATACGCGTATGAGCAGAGATGTTTTCCTTTGAAATTCTCGTTTTAAAAACCATTACGCGTATTGCTCATGCCGTACGCGTAATGCCATGCCCCCATACGCGTATCACCTTGTCCAATACGCGTATGGGCAGTTTGAAACCCAGAATTTCCTGCAGAATTTTTCTGCTACGAGTGGATCCAAAATTAACCCCAAAATCCCATTTGATCAATCACACAGCATCAAACATGTTATAACATAATAAGCAGTATCACATACAATCAATCATTGAATTTCAGCAGTTAGATTCATGATTTCAGGCAAAAATACTCAATTTTCACAATTCCAGTCTAACTCTAAACTCAATAAAACTCTACCCTAAAGAGTCTAACTAGAACCCACCTGGACAACAAGATGAGGAGGTTGATACTGAGATGAAAAGATGAAGAACGGATGATTGTTGATGATCTTGAGCTCTTGGAAAATTTTCTCTCCCTTTTCCTTCTCCTTTTCCTTCTCCTTTCTTTTCCTTTTCTTCACTTTTCTTTCTTTTCTAACTTATGTTTGTTTTCAAATGAAATGGAAAGGAAAATAGATAGTATAGAAAATTACCATTCATTAGTAATACTACTAAATGTCCAAATTAGCTCAAATGCACCAAAATAATAAAACTCAACGTCAAATACTATTAATTTAATCAACTCAAAGTTCGTCAGTTTACTCTAATTATTTTATCAAATAATTACTCTGAGTACTCCGGAACCCATTCGATCATAATAATATTAACCAGAGCGTTTATAAATTTACGGGGTGTTACATCCTCCCCCCCTTAAATAGAAATTCGTCCTCGAATTTAGAAAATTACCTGAACAGATCTAGTTCCCAAGTAGCATCTCCCGGATGCGTCATATCCCATTGCACCTTAACAAGAGGAATATCTTTGTTCCTTAACACTTTCGTTTCTCTTCCCACAATACACTCGGTTGTGGTTCAAAAGTCAAATCCGCTTCTATTCCCACGGATTCTGATAGAATTGGCTGAAGAGGATCAGGAATAAACTTACGGAGCTGAGATACATGAAAAACATCATGCATTTCAGATAGAGAGGGTGGTAAGGCTAATCTGTAAGCAACTTCCCCAATCCTTTCTAGAATCTGATACGGTCCCACGTATCTCGGACTTAATTTGCGTGACTGAAACGGTCCTTTCAATCTTAATCTTGGAGTAACTTTTAGAAATACATGGTCACCTTCCTCAAATTCCAAAGGTCTCCTACGATTGTCCGTATAACTCTTTTGACGATCTTGTGCATATTTAACTTTCTCACGGATCATTCGAATCTTTTCCGTAGTCTCTTGAATAATCTCGGGTCCCAAAATCCTATCTTCGCCAATTTCAGCCCAACACAAAGGTGTCCTACACTTCCTCCCATACAATGCTTCATAAGGAGCCATACCGACGCTCGCATGGTAACTATTGTTATAGGAAAACTCAATTAACGGCAAAAGTTCTTTCCAATTCCCTCTACTCTCTAGCACACAAGCTCTTAACATATCCTCCATCGTCGGTATTGTTCGTTCAATCTGACCATCCGTTTGAGGATGATTCGACGTGCTCAAACGTAAATTCGTACCCATCGCTTGTTGGAACACTTTCCAAAATCTCGAAGTAAACTTCGGATCTCTATCGGACACAATACTAGAAGGAATACCATGCAGTCTCACAATCTCAGCAATAAACAACCTTGCAAGATGACTTGCCTTATAAGTAGTCTTCACGGCTAAGAAATGCGCATATTTCGTTAGTCGATCCACAATTACCCAAATAGAATCATAACCACCTTGTGTACGGGGTAACCCCACTGCCAAATCCATAAAAATACTATCCCACTTCCAAACTGGAATATCCAAAGGTTGCATTAGACTGCCCGGTTGAAGTAACAACTATTGTAACTCTTCTTCTAACATTTGTTCTTGTTGAATCTCAACTCTTAAAGTAGAATTGACATTCAAATTTCCCATAATTACACCATTCAGAGTCCCCACAAAATGGAGATTAAGATCTCTAAACTTTTCCAACAACGAATACTCTAAAGTCATCAATTCTGCACTATGAACCATTTTCCGACTTAACGCATCCGCCACTTTATTCGCCTTTCCTGGATGGTACTTCAATTCTAAGTCATAATTCTTTAAGTACTCCATCCACCTTCTTTGTCGCATATTCAACTCCTTTTGGTCAAACAATTACTTCAAACTTTTGTGGTCACTGAACATTTCAAGTGTACACCATACAAATAATGACGCCACACCTTCAATGCAAACACCACGGCAGCTAATTCTAAATCATGAGTTGGATAATTCTTCTCATGAACTTTCAACTGTCGAGAAGCATAAGCTACTACTTGACCACCTTGCATCAGAACACCCCTAATCCCCTCTTAGAAGCATCACAGAACACTTCGTAAGAGTTGTTAGGATCAGGAATAATTAATACTGGAGAACTCGTCAAACTTTCCTTCAATTTCATAAAACTTTGTTCACAACCCGAATCCCACTCAAAAGCAAAATCCTTCCGAGTAAGTTTCGTCATTGGTAAGGCCAATTGAGAAAAACCCTTAATGAACCTTCTATAGTAACCTGCCAATCCCAAGAAACTTCTAACTTCTGAAACATTTCTCGGTCTCTCCCAATTAATCACTGCTTCAACTTCCGTTGGATCCACTGGCACACCACCTTGAGATATAACATGTCCAAGAAAATTAACTTCCGACATCCAAAACTCACACTTGCTTAACTTAGCAAACAACTTCTTCTCTTGCAATACCGATAAGACAATCCTTAGATGTTCTCCGTGCTCTTGTGGAGTACGAGAATAAATAAGAATGTCTTCAATAAGGATTACCACAATTGGTCCAAGTAAGCTTGAAATATTCGATTCATGTAATCCATAAAAACAGCTGGAGCATTAGTCACACCGAAAGGCATCACTAAGAATTCGTAATGACCGTAACGTGTCCTAAATGCAGTTTTTTGGCACATCGGAACTCTTCACTCGGATCTGATGATAACCCGACCGTAAATAAATCTTTGAGAACACACAAGCTCATTTCAATTGATCTAACAAGTCGTCTATCCTGGGTAAGGGGTACTTGTTCTTAATGGTCACTTTATTCAACTTACGATAATCAATGCACAACCGCATTCCCCCATCTTTCTTCTTTACCAACAACACTGGAGCTCCCCAAGGTGAAACACTGGGTCGAACAAAATGCTTGGACATCAAGTCTTCTAATTGGTCCTTTAATTCTCTTAATTCAAGTGGTGCCATCCGATACAGAGAAACGGATATTGGAGCCATCCCGGTATTAGGTCAATAGAGAATTCCATTTCCCTCTCTGGAGGAAGAGAAGAAACATCCTCAGGAAACACTTCAGGAAACTCACACACTATAGGAATACTCAGAACTTGCTGTCCACTACTTCCTTCCTTAGTAAGAATCATTAAAACAAATTTCTCCTTCTCAAATAAGAAATTTACCATTCCCACCGTACCTTCTAAAATAGTTGATAACACATCCTTTGGGGTAGCCTCAGCAGATGGAATAATGATTTGCTTTTCTTCACACCCAATGAACACCGAATTAGAAGAAAGCCAAACCATCCCCAAAACGACATCAACTTTCTTAAGCGGTAACCAGATAAGGTCAATCTGGAAAACTCTAACATTCATAGACAAAACACAATTTTTCACACACAATTTGACGCAAAAGGATACGTTGCACCACAATCAAATAAAACAAAACAAGGATGTCCATTTACGAAATACGTACCCGCAATCCTAGGGTCATCGCCCTTTGCTTCCTTCCCTTGTGTCTGGTTCCCATTCTGAGGACAATCCCTCGCCATGTGTCCCACCTTCTGACATTGATAACACTTCACTCCTCTGAAGCGACATATACCAAAATGCATCTTACCACACGTGCAATACACAGGAGGTGTACTAGTCCGAGAATTCTGGACCCGTTTCCTTTTGAAAGCTTGCTGCCTAGTCCGAAACTGTTGGCTTGGCCTCCCACACTCATCCTGATTCGACTTACGCGAATCCCCTCCTGTCTGAACTTCCCTCAAGCTGTCCTCTATCATATAATATTGCCTCAACTGTTGAATTTCAAGCTCTCTTCGGGTCCTCAAAGAACTAGGAAGGTACCTTTCAATAAAAATAGACCTGAACTGCTCCCACACTTTAGGTACACCTTGCATAGTCATAAAAGCTGAAGCAACTTCCCACCATCTCTCAGCAGGACCCCTCAGTGAGTGAGAAGCAAACACTACCTTGTTCTCCTCACTACAGTAAATTATCAGAAAGATTCTCTCCATGCCAGCAATCCAGTCATGTGCTTTCACAGGATCAAATCCTCCATGAAATTCTGGAGGATTCATGCGGATGAAATCCCGAAAACTTCCACCTACAACCTCTGGAACAACCACCTGAGGATGAAGACCTCCATTTATCCGTTGCACCATCTGTTGCATGAACTGGTTCTGCTGCTGCTGCATCTGTTGCACAAACTGATACAATGGAGCATTCCCCTCGCAAACCGGCGGATTAGTCCCTGCTGGAGTGGTTCTTGGTCTACCACGGTTGTTTCTGCGCCTGTCAGCCATGTTCCTGAATTTCATACAGATAGGATTAAGTTGATCAGACTCAATACCATAAATAAAACAGACAAGACCCATGGCGACACGCCGCATATGAAACGGAAAGACAACTTATTCTATTTCATGGCTAGGTCGAGGATACGACCTGCTCTGATACCAACTGTAACGCCCATATATAATACTTGCATCAAATCTCATATTATACATGAGTTTCACTTTTGGTACTGAAATATACAATAAGTTCCTAGTTAACACATTATACACATAAATGCCTCTAATACAAAACACTAAAAGTCTAAGGCATTACATATACAAGATGTTCCAAAATGATAAAAACTAAGAACTAGATCAATACAATGATCTCAACACACAACGCCATAGCGGAAGCCATGCCATCACAAAGCTACGATCTGTAAGGAAAGTCAAATAACCTTGTCCTTACCCTTCGCCGAACCTGTGATGTAAACAACAACAGTGGGGTGAGATACATCAAATCTCAGTGAGTTCCCTATCTTAAAGTCCTCTCGGCTTTACAAGGTTCTAATAAACCTAACTCATGTCAAAGGGGAAAGGGGAAAGACCATGAGTACACACACAAGTAACCATCACGGTGAGCCTGTAAACTCACACTAGTACCGAAGTACCTCTTGAGCCTGTAAACTCAAGGATTCACAAAGTACCGAAGTACCTCTTGAGCCTGTAAACTCAAGGATTCACAAAAAATAACCATGCCAAGGCATCCCTTATTCTCGTCCGCTTCTACGTCTAGAAGACGACCCGAGTCACGGATCCTCGAAATTACTTGGCATACGAATTGGATTCGGGAACAACGGTCTGTTAGCCGTGAACCGTCACTTCTCATGGCCTGTTAACCATCACAAGTCTCTACCCAATGCATAGGCTCCAATCGTACTACACGTAGGGAATCAAACCTACCAAGTAATGGTGCATATGTTTTAGAGGAGCTCGAGACCCATGAAACACACTATCAATAATAACCGGTTACGATTACACAATACACACGCCTCGACCTTACTTGCACGAGCGTTTCCACCATTCCATAACACACCCACAACATTGTTTAGGGTAAATCCTCACTCTTCTTAATTCATATTTTAACATGCATACACTGTCAACAACAATTATACATATTTAACAGATAAAAGTCAACAAAACGACACTATTCCAGAATTCCCGACATAATTAAATCGGCCAACAATCTTAAAACCATTGTAATAAGAAAGTACATTTTATTATTTTTCCAACGATACCAAAAATGTTCCAATCCGAGTTACGTACAAAAAGTTACGGCATTGGAAACAAACGATCGGAAAAATATCACAACAGCAGAATTTCTGCATTTCCCCTGGCCATACGCGTATTGGCACATCCCATACGCGTATTGCCCAAAATTCTCGCCCAGCCATACGCGTATTGCCCAAGGCCATACGCGTATGAGCAGAGGGTGTTTTCCTTGAAAATTTTCTGTTAAAAATTCCATACGCGTATCATCATTCCATACGCGTAAGGCCCTTCCCCCATACGCGTATCACCCTTTCCATACGCGTATGAGCAGAGACGTTTTCCTTTGAAATTATCGTTTTAAAAACCATTACGCGTATTGCTCATGCCATACGCGTAATGCCATGCCCCCATACGCGTATCACCTTGCCCAATACGCGTATGGGCAGTTTGAAACCCAGAATTTCCTGCAGAATTTTTCTGCTACGAGTGGATCCAAAATCAACCCCAAAATCCCATTTTGATCAATCACACAGCATCAAACATGTTATAACATAACAAGCAGTATCACATACAATCAATCATTGAATTTTAGCAGTTAGATTCATGATTTCAGGCAAAAATACTCAATTTTCACAATTCCAGTCTAACTCTAAACTCAATAAAACTCTACCCTAAAGAGTCTAACTAGAACCCACCTGGACAACAAGATGAGGAGGTTGATACTGAGATGAAAAGATGAAGAACGGATGATTGTTGATGATCTTGAGCTCTTGGAAAATTTTCTCTCCCTTTTCCTTCTCCTTTTCCTTCTCCTTTCTTTTCCTTTTCTTCACTTTTCTTTCTTTTCTAACTTATGTTTGTTTTCAAATGAAATGGAAAGGAAAATAGATAGTATAGAAAATTACCATTCATTAGTAATACTACTAAATGTCCAAATTAGCTTAAATGCACCAAAATAATAAAACTCAACGTCAAATACTATTAATTTAATCAACTCAGAGTTCGTCAGTTTACTCTAATTATTTTATCAAATAATTACTCTGAGTACTCCGGAACCCAGTCGATCATAATAATATTAACCAGAGCGTTTATAAATTTACGGGGTGTTACAAGCTTCATACTGACCTATGTCCAAATTCCTCATGGATTTTGAGTTATGGAGTGATCAAAATCAAGAAATCACACTTTGTTCCAACACTTAGTGAAAATTTCACTAAGTCAGATTTTGCTTCACTTTTTGCCAAATGTAGAAGGATTTTTCACTTGGATTCAAAAGAGATCAAAACCAAACATGTTCAAACAATTGTTGTATCATGTAAGGGCTTTCCAAAATGACCAAGAACATTACCAAATTCAACTTACACCATGAGATATGACATTGTCAAGTTGCCTTGTTGAAATCTGTCAAAGGCAAGGCAGATTTTGCATTTTGGCTCGATTTGCCAAAATCAGCCAAATTCAAATGCTCCTATCCACTTGGACACATCTGAGGATTGATTCTAAAGGGGACAATCATTGAGCCAAGCCTCCAAAGTCCATGGAACAAGAAATAACATGTTGAACCTAGAATGGCCAAAATAGGGACAAGACTTCAAATTTGGATTGAAGCATTCAATGGAAGCATCAAGGTGGCATGGACTGAGCCATTCTCATCTGAAATCAGTCAAGACTTATCCAAGACCAAGGGGACCAAAGCTCTGTGCCCTAACCTCTAGTCAATGGCTAGAGGAGACTTGGATTTTCATTTGCCAACATTGGCCAAACCTACTCAGCAGTTGCTATTCACTATTCCTTGCAAAACAAACTTTCTCTACTATAAATAGAGCTCAATTGTGATCAGTTTGAGTACACCAAAGCCATCAAACATATGCTTTCCTCAAAGTCTCATTCTTCACTCTAATTTTTCCTTCTAAGGCAAGTCACTATCGGGTTTTGAGTTTGAAAGCATTTCCAATCAAACCAATCACTCACACACCTCACATACATCATATAGAAGTGATCCAAACACTCATATAACATCTGGAACACAGATTTCACAAAATCACCAGCTGGTTGCTCAAACTTTCAATTAAATTGCAACTGAGGTACCACAAATCGTTCCAGCCATTTTCAATCAAGTCCAAGCATTCAAACACATTCCATAGGAGCGGATACTATTGAAATAGAAGCGGATTTGACGTTTGAACCTCAACCGAGCCGCATTGTGGGTAGAGAAATGAAGGTATTAAGGAACACGGATATTCCTCTCGTTAAGGTGCAGTGGGATGTAACGCATCCGAGTGATGCAACTTGGGAACTTGAATCAGAAATGCGAGGTGTTTACCTTCACCTGTTCAGGTAATTTCTAAATTCGAGGGCGAATTTCTATTTAAGGGGGGAGGATGTAATACCCCGTATTTTGTGGCACCGAATAATATTGCATTGTGATTAACTGAGTCCGGTTGCTCTGAGAAATTATTTGATAAAATAATTAGAGTAACTTCGGTACTTAGAATTGATCCAATAAATATTAATTGTTTCGGAGACATTTATTTAATTTGGACTTGAGAGACTTTTTGGACATTTAGTAGTATTATTTCTAATACTAAGTTACTATATTTCTTTTCCTTCCATTTGCCAAAGATAGAAAGACATAGAGAAAGTTAGAGGAAAGAAAGAAGGAAGAAAGGAAAGGAAGGAGAGAAAAAGAGGAGAAGAAGAAATTGAAGAAAAGCTCAAGAACATCATCCAATCTTCATCCAAACTTCTCAATAATCTTCATCTTGCTCTATCTCAAGGTGGGTTCTAGCTAGTACCATTATTAGAGAGCTCTAGAGAGTTTTTGGATTTAGGTTAGATTATGGAAATTTGGAATTTTATGGTTGAATCTTGCTATAAATGTCGTTATAGGCTTGTTATCATGTTTGCATTATGTTTTGACGGTTGTGGGATGTTGGGTAATGTTTTTGATGGAGAAAATGTGGATTTGATGGAGTAACAGCAGCTGGGAGAAGTTCTGGTTCGCGAGGTTCGCCTAGCGAACCTGGGGCGAAGCCCAGCAAACAGCAACCGAACGTTCACCTAGCGAAGGTTCGCTGGCATGTTCGCCTAGCGAACTTAGTGTGTTTTAAGTCTGGGGACTTACTGCCTAGGTGTTCGCTGGCCCGTTCGCCTAGCGAAGGTGAAGGCGAAGGTTCGCCAGATGTTCGCCTAGCGAACTTATGGTGTTTTGGGTCTGGGAGCATTCTGTTTTATTACTCGCCAGTTTGCTCGCCTAGCGAAGGCGAAGGCGAAGGTTCGCCAGCTCGTTCGCCTAGCGAACCTGGGGCGAGCTGTGTTATTTTTGTAACTTGTTTTCGTCATATCTTTTTATCCGTTTGTCCGTTTTGAATGTTCAGCATATCAATAGAAAACTGGAGAAATGATCTTTATGATGATGATAATGATTGTCGATTTTATTGCCGATTAAATAATCGGAGGAAACCCGAAGTGGAATTCATTTGATAAATTTATGTAAACTATGTTTTAAATTGTGTTAAACTATTCTATTACACTAATAAGGTATGATTGGTTTAATCTATGTTGTTAACATGTTGTGATTGGGAATGCATGAAAGATAAAAAGGAAAAATAGTAAGAGTGTGGAAAACCCTTATGAACTATAGGAAAATTTAGAAGTTGGAAACACTAGTATGGAACATGTGGTTAACCTTTGTGGACTTGTACTGGCATGTGAGGCCGAGAGGCATTATAGCCTTGTGATTGTCGAATACAATCGTGGTGTTGTGGATGATCACGTAATCGTAACCGGATTATTTATATTGAGTGTAGTTTCATGAGTCTCGGACTCCTCTGAAATGGAGGCACAACTACTTGGCAGGTTTGATTCCCCGTGCTGTACGAATGGCGCCCATGGAGCGTATGCTTGTGACGGTATAAGGCCCGTGTGAAGTGACGGTTCATAATGGTATAAGGCCCGTAGAACCCGAATCCATTCGTATGTCAAGTAGATTACAAGGACTTATGACTCGGATCGCCTTCTAGACGTAGAAGCGGACGGGAACAGGAAGTACCTTGGTATGGTTATCGATTAGTGATATTGTGGGTTGATGAACTCATAACATGTTTTCCATATAGTGTGTGTGTGCTCAAAGTCACTTCCCTTCCCCAGACTTGAGTTAGGATTGTTAGAACCATAAATAATCCGAGAGAATCCATAAGATAGGGAATTCACTGAGATTTGATGTATCTCACCCCACTGTTGTTGTTTACATCACAGGTCCTGCAGGTTCGGCGACGGGTACGGATAAAGTGGTTTGACTTTTCCTTCCGGTTCGTAGATTTTGAGATGGCATGGCTTCTGCTATGACGTTTTATTTTGAGATCATTGCATTGATCTAGTTCTTAGTTTTTATCATTTTGGAACATCTTGTATATGTAATGCCTTAGTTTTTGTGTATAATGTCTTAACTAGGAACTTATTGTATTTCAATACCAAATACTTGGATTCATATATATAATTTATGCTTTGATGTATGGATTTTATATGTGGGTGTTATAGTTGGTATCAGAGCAGGTCGTATCCTCGACCTAGCCATGAAATAGTATAAGTGTTTCTTTCCGTTTCATATACGTTGTGTCGCCGTGGGTCTTGAGCGTTATATTTATGGCATTGAGCCTGATCAACTTAATTCTATTTGTATGACCTTTAGGAACATGGCTGATGGACGTAGAAACCCTCGTGGTAGGCCCCGCACCACTCCTCAAGGGACGACTCCGCCGGTTGGCGATGGTAATGCTCCGTTGTATCAGTTCATGCAGCAGATGCAACAACAACAGAATCTATTCATGCAGCAAATGAATGGAGGTCCACATCCTCAGGTAGTGGTTCATGAAGCTGTAGGTGGGAATTTCAGGGACTTTATCCGCATGAATCCTCCAGAATTTCATGGTGTATTGGATACCGTAAAGGCTCACGAATGGATCTCTGGTATGGAGAGGATTTTCTTGATAGTCCAGTGCAGCGAGGAGAACAAGGTGTTGTTCGCCTCTCATTCATTGAAGGGTCCCGCTATGAGATGGTGGGAGAGTGCCTCGGCTCTAATGGTTATTCAAGAAGTGCCAAAGGTTTGGGAGCAGTTCAAGGTTGTTTTTATGGAGAAGTATTTTCCGAGCTCTTTGAGAACTCAGAAAGAATTTGAATTTCAACAGTTTAGGCAAGGTAATATGTCTGTGGCTGGTTATGCTGAAAAGTTTGAGAATATGGCTGCTTATTCTAGGCAGGCTGTGTATGCTCCAGATGAGAGGTGGAAGGTGGACCAATTTATTTTTGGACTTAGAGCTGAAATATCCCATAGTGTATCTTAGAGAGAGTTCACTACTTATGTTGAAGTGTTAAGACAATGCTATGTGGCAGAACATAGTTTGAAAAAGGTTCGAGATGAAAGTGTAGCAAGTCGGGTAACTCAAGGTGATCGTGGAAGGTCTAATCAATCATTTAGACCTAGGCCACAATCCTTCAAGGGGAAACAGGTGCAAGATACAAGGGCGAGTGCATTTCCGGTGTGTCGCACTTGTGGAAAGATGCATTATGGAAGGTGTGGCATAGACAATGTGAAGTGTTACCAATGTCAGAAGATGGGTCATCTGAAGAGAGATTGTCCTCAGAATAGGACTCAGACACAAGGAAGGGTCTATACCTTAGATGCAAGGAAGAAGAAGAGTGACAATTCATTAATTGCTGGTACGTGTCTAGTTAACGGATTTCCTTGTTTTGTTTTATTTGATTGCAGAGCTACACATTCTTTTGTATCGATGCAATGTATGAAGCGACTTGGGTTGCGGTCCGTTCCTTTGTCTCCTCCTATGGTGGTCACTACCGCCATGGATGAAATAGTTGAGACGCCTTTGATGTGTGAAAACTATGTGCTGTCGGTGAATGGTAGAGTTTTTCAGATTGACCTTATTTGTCTACCGCTTAAGAAAGTGGATGTCGTGTTGGGAATGGATTGGCTTTCTACTAATTCGGTATTTATTGGGTGTGAGGAGAAGCTTATTATCATTCCGTCTGTTGAGGCTACACCAAAGGATGTTTTAACAACTATTCTAGAAGGTACGGTTGGTATGATAAATCTATTGTTTGAAGAAGAGAAATCGGTTCTGTTGGTTCTCACTAAGGAAGGGAGTAGCGACCTTCAGGTTATGGATATTCCAGTAGTTTGCGAATTTTCTGAAGTTTTCCCCGAAGATGTCACTTCTCTTCCTCCGGAGAGGGAAGTGGAATTTTCTATTGACCTGGTACCGGGAACGGCTCCTATATCCGTTTCTCCGTATCGGATGGCACCGAAGGAGTTAAGGGAATTAAAGGATCAGTTAGAAGAACTCATGGCGAAACATTTTGTGCGGCCTAGTGTTTCCCCGTGGAGAGCCCCTGTTTTGCTGGTAAAGAAGAAGGACGGTGGGATGCGGATGTGCATCGATTATCGTCAGTTGAATAAAGTCACCATTAAGAACAAGTATCCCTTGCCCAGGATAGACGACCTTTTGGATCAATTGAAAGGAGCCTGCGTGTTCTCGAAGATTGATTTGAGGTCAGGTTATCACCAAATCCGAGTGAAGAGTTCCGATGTACCTAAGACTGCATTTAGGACCCGTTATGGCCATTACGAATTCTTAGTGATGCCTTTCGGTGTGACAAATGCTCCGGCTGTCTTTATGGACTACATGAACCATATATTTCAAGCTTACTTGGACCAGTTCGTGGTAATCTTCATTGACGATATTCTTATTTATTCTCGTACTTCACAAGAGCACGAGGAACATCTGAGAATTGTGTTATCTGTGTTGCAAGAGAAGCAACTTTTTGCTAAATTAAGTAAGTGTGAATTTTGGATGGCAGAAGTTAAGTTTCTTGGTCACGTTATATCACAAGGGGGTGTCACAGTGGATCCGTCGAAGGTAGAAGCCGTGATAAATTGGGAGAGGCCGAGAAATGCTTCGGAAGTCAGAAGTTTCTTAGGGCTGGCAGGTTACTATAGGAGGTTCATTGAAGGTTTCTCTCGGTTGGCTTTACCGATGACTAAGCTTACTCGTAAAGATTTTGCTTTTGAGTGGGATTCAGGTTGTGAGCAGAGTTTCATGAAGTTGAAGGAGAGATTGACAACAGCTCCGGTGTTAATCATTCCTGATCCTAACAACTCTTATGAAGTGTTTTGTGATGCTTCTAAAATGGGATTGGGAGGTGTCCTGATGCAAGGCGGTCAAGTGGTAGCTTATGCCTCCCGATAATTGAAAATTCATGAACAGAATTATCCAACTCACGATTTGGAATTGGCGGCGGTTGTTTTTACACTAAAGGTGTGGCGGCATTATTTGTATGGGGTACGTTTTGAAATGTTCAGTGACCATAAGAGTTTGAAATATTTATTTGACCAAAAGGAGTTAAATATGCGACAACGAAGATGGATGGAGTACTTAAAAGATTTTGATTTAGAATTGAAGTATCATCCAGGAAAAGCGAATAAGGTAGCAGATGCGTTAAGTCGGAAATTAGTTCATGGTGCGAAATTGATGATTTTGGAGTATACATTGTTGGAGAATTTTAGAGATCTTAATCTTCAGTTTGTATGGACCCAAGATGGTGTGATTATGGGAAATTTGAATGTCAATTCTACTCTGAGAGTTGAGATTCACCAAGGTCAAATGGCAGATGAGAAGTTGCAAGAAGTGTTACTTCTACCGGGTTTTAGTCAGGCTACCGACAGAATTATTATGTTCGACCAAAGAATTTGTGTTCCGAATGATGCAATGTTAAGAAGAAAGATTTTGGATGAAGCTCATAAAGGTACTTTTACGATACATCTTGGTTCTTCGAAGATGTATCGGGATTTGAAGAAGGACTATTGGTGGGCCGGAATGAAAAAGGATGTTGCGTTGTATGTGTCAGAATGTGCAGTGTGCCAACAGGTTAAGATTGAACACCAAAGGCCGGGCGGTATGTTGCAACCTTTAGAAATTCCAGTTTGGAAATGGGATAGCATTTCTATGGACTTTGCAGTAGGTTTGCCCCGTACGCAAGGTGGTTATGATACAATTTGGGTGATTGTGGATCGACTAACGAAATCTGCGCATTTCTTGGCCGTGAATACTACTTTCAAGGCAAGTCATCTTGCGAGGTTGTTTATTGCGGAAATTATAAGATTGCACGGTATTCCTTCTAATATTGTGTCGGACAGAGATCCGAAATTTACTTCAAGGTTTTGGAAAGTCTTTCAGCAAGCTATGGGGACGGAGTTGCATTTGAGCACGTCTAATCATCCTCAGACGGATGGTCAGACTGAGCGAACGATACAAACGATGGAGGGTATGTTGAGAGCTTGTGTGTTAGAGAGTAAAGGGAATTGGAAGGAACTTCTACCATTAATTGAGTTCTCTTATAACAATAGTTACCATGCGAGCATAGGAATGGCTCCGTATGAAACGTTGTATGGAAGAAAGTGTAGGACACCTTTGTGTTGGGCGGAAGTTGGGGAAGATAGAATCTTAGGACCCGAAATCATCCAAGAGACTACAGAAAAGATTCGAATGATTCGCGAGAAAATTAAGCAAGCACAAGATCGACAAAAGAGTTATGCGGACAATCGAAGGAGACCTTTAGAATTTGAAGAAGGTGACCATGTGTTTTTGAAAGTTACTCCTAGATTGAGATTGAAAGGACCGTTTAAGTCACGCAAGTTAAGCCCGAGATACGTGGGACCGTATCAGATCTTAGAAAGGATTGGCGAAGTAGCTTACAGGTTGGCCTTACCGCCTTCTCTGTCGGAAATGCATGATGTTTTCCATGTATCTCAGCTTCGGAGATTTGTTCCAGATCCTCTTCAGCCGATTCTACCGGATACTATTGAAATAGAAGCGGATTTGACGTTTGAACCTCAACCAAGCCGCATTGTGGGTAGAGAAACGGAGGTATTAAGGAACAAGGATATTCCTCTCGTTAAGGTGCAGTGGGATGTAACGCATCCGGGTGATGCAACTTGGGAACTTGAATCAGAAATGCGAGGTGTTTACCCTCACCTATTCAGGTAATTTCTAAATTCGAGGGAGAATTTCTATTTAAGGGGGGGAGGATGTAATACCCCGTATTTTGTGGCACCGAATAATATTGCATTGTGATTAACTGAGTCCGGTTGCTCTGAGAAATTATTTGATAAAATAATTAGAGTAACTTCGGTACTTAGAATTGATCCAATAAATATTAATTGTTTCGGAGACTTTTATTTAATTTGGACTTGAGAGACTTTTTGGACATTTAGTAGTATTATTTCTAATACTAAGTTACTATATTTCTTTTCCTTCCATTTGCCAAAGATAGAAAGACATAGAGAAAGTTAGAGGAAAGAAAGAAGGAAGAAAGGAAAGGAAGGAGAGAAAAAGAGGAGAAGAAGAAATTGAAGAAAAGCTCAAGAACATCATCCAATCTTCATCCAAACTTCTCAATCATCTTCATCTTGCTCTATCTCAAGGTGGGTTCTAGTTAGTACCATTATTAGAGAGCTCTAGAGAGTTTTTGGATTTAGGTTAGATTATGGAAATTTAGAATTTTATGGTTGAATCTTGCTATAAATGTTGTTATAGGCTTGTTATCATGTTTGTATTATGTTTTGACTGTTGTGGGATGTTGGGTAATGTTTTTGATGGAGAAAATGTGGATTTGATGGAGTAACAGCAGCTGGGAGAAGTTCTGGTTCGCGAGGTTCGCCTAGTGAACCTGGGGCGGAGCCCAGCGAACAGCAACCGAACGTTCGCCTAGCGAAGGTTCGCTGGCATGTTCGCCTAGCGAACTTAGTGTGTTTTAAGTCTGGGGACTTACTGCCTAGGTGTTCGCTGGCCCGTTCGCCTAGCGAAGGTGAAGGCGAAGGTTCACCAGATGTTCGCCTAGCGAACTTATGGTGTTTTGGGTCTGGGAGCATTCTGTTTTATTACTCGCCAGTTTGCTCGCCTAGCGAAGGCGAAGGCGAAGGTTCGCCAGCTCGTTCGCCTAGCGAACCTGGGGCGAGCTGTGTTATTTTTATAACTTGTTTTCGTCATATCTTTTTATCCGTTTGTCCGTTTTGAATGTTCAGCATATCAATAGAAAACTGGAGAAATGATCTTTATGATGATGATAATGATTGTCGATTTTATTGCCGATTAAATAATCGGAGGAAACCCGAAGTGGAATTCATTTGATAAATTTATGTAAACTATGTTTTAAATTGTGTTAAACTATTCTATTACACTAATAAGGTATGATTGGTTTAATCTATGTTGTTAACATGTTGTGATTGAGAATGCATGAAAGATAAAAAGGAAAAATAGTAAGAGTGTGGAAAACCCTTATGAACTATAGGAAAATTTAGAAGTTGGAAACACTAGTATGGAACATGTGGTTAACCTTTGTGGATTTGAACCGGCATGTGAGGCCGAGAGGCATTATAGCCTTGTGATTGTCGAATACAATCGTGGTGTTGTGGATGATCACGTAATCGTAACCGGATTATTTATATTAAGTGTAGTTTCATGAGTCTCGGACTCCTCTGAAATGGAGGCACAACTACTTGGCAGGTTTGATTCCCCGTGCTGTACGAATGGCGCCCATGGAGCGTATGCTTGTGACGGTATAAGGCCCGTGTGAAGTGACGGTTCATAACGGTATAAGGCCCGTAGAACCCGAATCCATTCGTATGTCAAGTAGATTACAAGGACTTATGACTTGGATCGCCTTCTAGACGTAGAAGCGGACGGGAACAGGAAATACCTTGGTATGGTTATCGATTAGTGATATTGTGGGTTGATGAACTCATAACATGTTTTCCATATAGTGTGTGTGTGCTCAAAGTCACTTCCCTTCCCCGAACTTGAGTTAGGATTGTTAGAACCATAAATAATCCGAGAGAATCCATAAGATAGGGAATTCACTGAGATTTGATGTATCTCACCCCACTGTTGTTGTTTACATCACAGGTCCTGCAGGTTCGGCGACGGGTAAGGATAAAGTGGTTTGACTTTTCCTTCCGGTTCGTAGATTTTGAGATGGCATGGCTTCCGCTATGACGTTTTATTTTGAGATCATTGCATTGATCTAGTTCTTAGTTTCTATCATTTTGGAACATCTTGTATATGTAATGCCTTAGTTTTTTTGTTGTATTAGAGGCATTTATGTGTATAATGTGTTAACTAGGAACTTATTGTATTTCAATACCAAATACTTGGATTCATATATATAATTTATGCTTTGATGTATGGATTTTATATGTGGGTGTTACATATATATATATATATATATACTAAATACTTTACATAAAGTATTCAACAAATCTAAAAATTAAAATTTTTATATTCTTTTAAAATTTAACATTTTTTAAGTTGTTAAATTATAAATATCAAATATTTGTATATAACAATACATAAATATAAATAAATTCCACTGCTAGAGATCGAACCCTTGACCAACAACTTATACTCCTTGAAATTCTGGTACCAGACGTGTGATGTTAAGGTGCGATGTCACAAGAACACACTCTGCAATAATGGACAGAATAAGCAACAGGAAAACACAAGGAATTGTTCACCCAGTTCGGTCTAACTACCTACGTCTGAGGGCTACCAAGCCAGGGATGAAATTCACTACTTGTAGATATAATTTACAGACTCAACACACCAGTTGACAATCTCCTAAACTTATACTCTACTAGTGACTTTCTACCTAAGAAACCACTTAGATATGAGAACACTACTCAATCCCCTAAAACACTCAAAGAACAACCTCTTTGAGATCCCTTGATCTTGCTTCCTAGCTTCGATCAATCAACAACTCTCTATTGCTTCACAGCTTCTAGAGAGGACAGAAAATTCAACACCTATTCAACCTAGAATAGTGTGATTACAAGTACTCTAAACAAACCCTAGACTCTAAGCCTCCAGCTCTTGATCTTCAATCTGTTTTCTGTACCTTCTTCCTTGGTCTTGTGCGCTTTATATAGCTCCTTGAATTTGGATTGGATTTGTCACAATATTTGATCAGATTTGTTAATTAAAAACTGAATCTTTTAAAACAGATTTTATCCCCAAAATCTTTTTAAATCTTCCACCTTTTAATTCTCCAACAAACCTGCAATCAAATCTCCCATGTAACAGAAAATATCTAGCCCAAGATATTCTCATCCAATGAGTCAACACCCTCCACAATTCCAGCTAATACGCGACCCTAATAACAACAAGCCCATGCTGTCATTAGCTTCAGTTCTGCAGGTCTGATGTTACAACATCACCTATGTGACATCAGACATCCACTTCAGCAACTAGCAACCTTAACACAGCCCAGTGTTAAGTGCAATGTTATGACATCAAGCCCATGACATCAAACATAGTTAACCTTAACAACTTAGTACAGCCCAGTACTAAGACTCAATGCTGCAACATCAACACCATGACATCAGCATTGAACACCTTGTTGTTTTACAAAAATTCCAGCCAATCCAGGAACTTACAATCTCCCCCTTTGGCTAATTTTGGCTAAAACAATCTCTGCATCTTCAGAGACTTCAGCAGCGGAATATCTTCAATATTTTGAAACATTAACTTGCAGCAGTTTGACAATCTTCATAGTCTTCATTACTAGATCTGCTGCAGCACCATCTTCATTATTGACAGCAGCCAATTGGTGCTCCCCCTCAAGAACATGAACCAGCATCACAACTGTTCAGTAGCTCACAATGTGCAACACTTTTCTCCCCTTTGATGTTTGCTTGGCTGCACTCTTCAATTTCCATGATATCTTCACTAGTTCAGTCAAGACTCCTCCTCACTGCAGCAATGTTGCTCAACATAGCAACTGTCAATAACTCCCCCTTAATATCTGCATCACACTTGCAACATATGACAATAATAACTCTTGACTATCTTTGACACTTGAACCTCTTGGCTATTTCTCATCTCCCCCTTTTTAGCCACAATTTGACAAACCTCAACAAGAAGTCCTATGACACCCATCTATTCAAGGCCATGATTCAATCTTGTCTTCAGACATCTCCTCAGAAGCATGTGCGCACAAGATTCAAACAATTTCCTTCATATGACTAGAACCATCCAAAGCCACACCAATCAACAGCCTAATGTCATAACACGCTATCTGACATTATATCCTCATAAGAAGCAACCAATCTCCACAAGCATGCAATCTTCACAATAAATGCACCTTTGCTGCGAAATCCATAGACAAGTACTCCCCCTGTCAAATGCTCTAGATGAATATGAACACTTGCTGAGCACATTCATTTCGGTACCACTGTCTCTTTTTCCACATACAGTCATTCCCTGATCTACTTCAGTCTTCTCTACATTCTCCATCCAAGGCAGACTTTCTACTTCATCATTCTCCCGTATGACTATGTAGACGCTCCTTAGGTATAATGTAAGCACCAAGCTTCAGATCCAGAACAAGGACATCCTTCACCAAGGACACTCTTGACACTCTTGACACCAGGGTATTACATATGCTCTACTACTAGATTTACTATCAGCAAAGTAATCCAAACTCAACACTGTGTCACAACCTCCACAGATTCTCAGAATACTTATAAGCTTTACTGAGATCCAGTCTCTTCAAGAGATCACACTTCCTCTTTCCTTACATCCACCAGTAGTTGTTGAAACTGGTGATGTCTTCAAAGACAGTAGTCATGCTTAAACACATGACCATAATCTCCACTTCTTCTGACCAAAATGCTAGAGCATTCAACTCCACATGTCCAATCTTAATCATCTTCCAGATCTAACCACCAGCAAACATGATGTTATAACATCTTTTGGGACATCAGCTTCTCATCACCATTCAAAGGACTCATTGCACAGAGAAGTACTTCAAGAAGCTCCCAATAAAACACAGTCAGAGCAACTTATTCATACACACCTGAATACCATAAGTTCCCACACCCTCTCTGAACCATATCCTAGCAAACTCAACCATATCTAGAGTATTTATACCAAATTCTTTTTCCAGAACATACTTCCACCATTTTATGAAAAGCACAGGAATTTTATCTAGTATGCCCTTTTGAATTTTCTCAGAAGTTCTAACAACAACGACTTCCTTCATTTGAGAGATATCCTGGACATTATCCTCAGACTTATCTCTGATCTTCCTAGAGATGAACACTTTACTCCTGGATTTTGTAGTACCATCCACATAGATTTTCTCTTAGCAGTTCTCATCTTTGGAGGTGACTCAATAGCTTTCCTCTTTCTTGATTTCAGTCGTTTAGAAACCCCAGGAACCACTTTTGCAATTAGTTCATCATCAACTCTAACATCTGCATCTTCCAACCTAAGGATTGTCAACTTGTGAAATTTTTCTTCTGAACTATAGGAGTCATTAGTCAGGTTGTCATCTTTCTTGGCCTTGCAAGTATTCAGCTCCCAACACTTCTTAAGGTCACAGCTTTTGATCCTTCCATCAGCATTGTTGACTCCTTCATCTTGCTCACATAACTAACTACTCACATCATCCAACTTAGGAGTAACAGCACCATAAGTCATTAACCCAGATTGACTTTTCACCATATTTTCACACTTGATGTCATCATCTGATGTTACAGCATCATCACTAGATAAGCTATCCACTTGAGGTATCCACTGATAGCAATTATCTTTGGATCTTACTCCCTTCATCACTACCCATTCTGCTCATCAGCTACCACACATTCATCTTTGGTGTAGCTTACGTTGTAACCTTCATCACAAAGTTGACTTATGCTAATTAAATTAGCACTCACCCTTGAATAAGGAGCACATTATCAAGAGTAAGGCCATCATGATTCTTCACTCTTCCAACTCCTTCTACTACTCCTTTTTCACCATTGCCAAAAATAACACCATTTGCATGGCAAGGATTGAACTCTACCAAATGCTTCTTGGATCCAGTCATGTGCTTTGAACATCCACTGTCAAAGTACCATGCATCCATAGCAAAATGTTCATCTGATGTATGAGCCAATAGACACTTCACCTTCTTCTTAGGTACCCATTGTTTAACAACTTTGGGCCTGTACTCTCTCCATCTGTTTTGAGGCTGAGGGTATCCATGCAGCTTGTAGCAAGAGTACTGCATATGTCCAAACCTTCCACAATAAAAGCATCTCACCCTTTCATCTCTGAATCTTCTGCCATGACGAGATTGCTTAGGCTGCCCTCCATAATGTGATCTCCTCCTACCATAACTGGCCTGCCTTCTATTATGCTGGTATCTTCTTCCATAAGAAGGCTGAGAATACTGTTTTCTGGATTGTCTCCCATGATGGTGAGGCTTTCTTCTTCCGTAGACATAAGGCACATCATTGTTAAATCTAAAGCCATGACTATACCCGTTGACCTGATGTTGAGACATCTGATGAGACATGCCCTGTTTGAACCTAGCAGCTTGCATGCTCTTATGGTATTGTGGGGGCATATACTGACTAGCTCTTTGTGGCTGCTTTCTCTTTTGATAAGGACCAGTCTTCTTCTCAATCCTCTTAGGTTGTGAAACATCAGCTTTCTTAGGAGTAGGATCCTGCACCTTTGGCTGATGTTGAGACAATGGTTGAGACATCTCCACTTTGGTTCCTGAAGTGCTTGCTTCAGTAGATACTTTTCCCTCAACCACAAATCCTAATCCAGTCCTGTCTCCAGCTATCCTTTCCGTCTGAAGAATCTTGTCAAGAGTGTCTGTACCACTGTTCAGCATCCTAACAGACTTGGTCATTTGATCAAGATGAGCTCTTACTAGTACCACTTCATTTTCCATATCAGCTTTTTCATTCTCAAGCTGAGCAATCTGTTGCTTGTGGCACTTGTTTTCTTAACAGACTTCAGCACTCTTAAAACACAGCTCTCTGTAGGTTGAAGCTAGCTCATCATAAGTGACTTCTCCATCACTATCATCATCAGATTCAACAATTCCTGTCAAAGCTGCAACATGCTTTGCTGACTCACTTTCACTTTCACTGTCAGAGTCAGACCAGGAAATTGTCAAGCCTTTATTCTGCTTCTTCAAGAATGTGGGACACTCTTTCTTGACATGTCCATACCCTTCACATTCAAAGCACTGAACACCTTTATCTTGGACAATCTTCTCTTCATCTTTCTCTTTTGACTTACTGATGTCAGAGGAGATGTTCTTGACATTTGGCCTGTAGTTATAGTTCATCTTCTTGAACACTTTGTTGAATTGCCTTCCCAACATAACTATAGCCTGAGGCAGATCCTCCTGGGACTCATCGTCTTTAGCTGCTGCAGGAGTGGAGACTAACGCTATACTCTTGGGCTTCTTTTCTGGTTCTTCCTCATTCAGCCCAAGTTCAAATGTTTGAAGAGATCCAATAAGCTCATCAACTCTCATCTTGCTGATGTCTTGAGATTCTTCAATGGTTGTTACCTTCATCTTATACTTCTTAGGGAGGGACCTAAGAATCTTTCTTACCGGCTTCTCTTCTGTCATCTTCTCTCCAAGAGCACTGGATGCATTTGACAGCTCAAGAACACTCATGTGGAAGTCATGAATAGTTTCCTCTTCCTTCATCTTCAAGCTTTCAAACTTAGATGTTAAAAGCTGAAGTCTTGACATCTTCACTCTAGATGTACCTTCATGAGTAGCCTTCAAAATATCCCAAGCAGCCTTAGCAATTTCACATGAGTTGATCAGCCTGAATATGTTCTTGTCAACCCCATTGAAGATAGCATTTAGGGCTTTTGAATTCCCAAGGGCAAGCTCATCTTCTTCCTTGGACCATTCTTCTTCAGGCTTTCGCTTAGAGGTGCCTTCTTTATCCTTGCCAGCATCATCTTTTTCACACACAACAGGAGCTTCCCACTCTTTAATGACAGCCTTCCAAGCTCTGCTGTCTAATGACTTTAAAAAGGTAGTCATTCTAGGCTTCCAATACTCATAGTTTGAGCCATCCAAGATAGGGGGTCTGTTGACGAATCCTCCAACCTCTTTGTCCATCTTTCACCAGAAAGTAACTTCCCTAGATCTCACCCAGAGACAGACAGGATACCTGCTCTGATACCAATTGAAATTCTGGTACCAGACGTGTGATGTTAAGGTGCGATGTCACAACAACACACTCTGCAATAATGGACAGAATAAGCAACAGGAAAACACAAGGAATTGTTCACCCAGTTCGGTCTAACTACCTACGTCTGGGGGCTACCAAGCCAGGGATGAAATTCACTACTTGTAGATATAATTTACAGACTCAACACACCAGTTGACAATCTCCTAAACTTATACTCTACTAGTGACTTTCTACCTAAGAAACCACTTAGATATGAGAACACTACTCAATCCCCTAAAACACTCAAAGAACAACCTCTTTGAGATCCCTTGATCTTGCTTCCTAGCTTCGATCAATCAACAACTCTCTATTGCTTCACAGCTTCTAGAGAGGACAGAAAATTCAACACCTATTCAACCTAGAATAGTGTGATTACAAGTACTCTAAACAAACCCTAGACTCTAAGCCTCCAGCTCTTGATCTTCAATCTGTTTTCTGTACCTTCTTCCTTGGTCTTGTGCGCTTTATATAGCTCCTTGAATTTGGATTGGATTTGTCACAATATTTGATCAGATTTGTTAATTAAAAACTGAATCTTTTAAAACAGATTTTATCCCCAAAATCTTTTTAAATCTTCCACCTTTTAATTCTCCAACAAACCTGCAATCAAATCTCCCATGTAACAGAAAATATCTAGCCCAAGATATTCTCATCCAATGAGTCAACACTCTCCACAATTCTAGCTAATACGCGACCCTAATAACAACAAGCCCATGCTGTCATTAGCTTCAGTTCTGCAGGTCTGATGTTACAACATCACCTATGTGACATCAGACATCCACTTTAGCAACTAGCAACCTTAACACAGCCCAGTGTTAAGTGCAATGTTATGACATCAAGCCCATGACATCAAACATAGTTAACCTTAACAACTTAGTACAGCCCAGTACTAAGACTCAATGCTGCAACATCAACACCATGACATCAGCATTGAACACCTTGTTGTTTTACCAAAATTCCAGCCAATCCAGGAACTTACAATCTCCCCCTTTGGCTAATTTTGGCTAAAACAATCTCTGCATCTTCAGATACTTCAGCAGTGGAATATCTCCAATATTTTGAAACATTAACTTGCAGCAGTTTGACAATCTTCATAGTCTTCATTACTAGATCTGCTGCAGCACCATCTTCATTATTGACAGTAGCCAATTGGTGCTCCCCCTCAAGAACATGAACCAGCATCACAGCTGTTCAGTAGCTCACAATGTGCAGCACTTTTCTCCCCTTTGATGTCTTCTTGGCTGCACTCTTCAATTGCCATGATATCTTCACTAGTTCAGTCAAGACTCCTCCTCACTGCAGCAATGTTGCTCAGCATAGCAACTGTCAATAACTCCCCCTTAATATCTGCATCACACTTGCAACATATGACAATAATAACTCTTGACTATCTTTGACACTTGAACCTCTTGGCTATTTCTCATCTCCCCCTTTTTAGCCACAATTTGACAAACCTCAACAAGAAGTCCTATGACACCCATCTATTCAAGGCCATGATTCAATCTTGTCTTCAGACATCTCCTCAGAAGCATGTGCGCACAAGATTCAAACAATTTCCTTCATATGACTAGAACCATCCAAAGCCACACCAATCAACAGCCTAATGTCATAACACGCTATCTGACATTATATCCTCATAAGAAGCAACCAATCTCCACAAGCATGCAATCTTCACAATAAATGCACCTTTGCTGCAAAATCCATAGACAAGTACTCCCCCTGTCAAATGCTCTAGATGAATATGAACACTTGCTGAGCATATTCATTTCGGTACCACTGTCTCTTTTTCCACATACAGTCATTCCCTGATCTACTTCAGTCTTCTCTACATTCTCCATCCAAGGCAGACTTTCTACTTCATCATTCTCCCGTATGACTATGTAGACGCTCCTTAGGTATAATGTAAGCACCAAGCTTCAGATCCAGAACAAGGACATCCTTCACCAAGGACACTCTTGACACTCTTGACACCAGGGTATTACATATGCTCTACTACTAGATTTACTATCAGCAAAGTAATCCAAACTCAACACTGTGTCACAACCTCCACAGATTCTCAGAATACTTATAAGCTTTACAGAGATCCAGTCTCTTCAAGAGATCACACTTCCTCTTTCCTTACATCCACCAGTAGTTGTTGAAACTGGTGATGTCTTCAAAGACAGTAGTCATGCTTAAACACATGACCATAATCTCCACTTCTTCTGACCAAAATGCTAGAGCATTCAACTCCACATGTCCAATCTTAATCATCTTCCAGATCTAACCACCAGCAAACATGATGTTATAACATCTTTTGGGACATCAGCTTCTCATCACCATTCAAAGGACTCATTGCACAGAGAAGTACTTCAAGAAGCTCCCAATAAAACACAGTCAGAGCAAATTATTCATACACACCTGAATACCATAAGTTCCCACACCCTCTTTGAACCATATCCTAGCAAACTCAACCATATCCAGAGTATTTATACCAAATTCTTTTTCCAGAACATACTTCCACCATTTTATGAAAAGCACAGGAATGTTATCTAGTATGCCCTTTTGAATTTTCTCAGAAGTTCTAACAACAATGGCTTCCTTCATTTGAGAGATATCCTGGACATTATCCTCAGACTTATCTCTGATCTTCCTAGAGATGAACACTTTACTCCTGGATTTTGTAGTACGATCCACATAGATTTTCTGCTTAGCAGTTCTCATCTTTGGAGGTGACTCAATAGCTTTCCTCTTTCTTGATTTCAGTCGTTTAGAAACCCCAGGAACCACTTTTGCAATTAGTTCATCATCAGTTCTAACATCTGCATCTTCCAACCTAAGGATTGTCAACTTGTGAAATTTTTCTTCTGAACTATAGGAGTCATTAGTCAGGTTGTCATCTTTCTTGGCCTTGCAAGTATTCATCTCCCAACACTTCTTAAGGTCACAGCTTTTGATCCTTCCATCAGCATTGTTGACTCCTTCATCTTGCTCACATAACTGACTACTCACATCATCCAACTTAGGAGTAACAGCACCATAAGTCATTAACCCAGATTGACTTTTCACCATATTTTCACACTTGATGTCATCATCTGATGTTACAGCATCATCACTAGATAAGCTATCCACTTGAGGTATCCACTGATAGCAATTATCTTTGGATCTTACTCCCTTCATCACTACCTCATTCTGCTCATCAGCTACCACACATTCATCTTTGGTGTAGCTTACGTTGTAACCTTCATCACAAAGTTGACTTATGCTAATTAAATTAGCACTCAACCCTTGAACAAGGAGCACATTATCAAGAGTAAGGCCATCATGATTCTTCACTCTTCCAACTCCTTCTACTACTCCTTTTTCACCATTGCCAAAAATAACACCATTTGCATGGCAAGGATTGAACTCTACCAAATGCTTCTTGGATCCAGTCATGTGCTTTGAACATCCACTGTCAAAGTACCATGCATCCATAGCAAAATGTTCATCTGATGTGTGAGCCAATAGACACTTCACCTTCTTCTTAGGTACCCATTGTTTAACAACTTTGGGCCTGTACTCTCTCCATCTGTTTTGAGGCTGAGGGTATCCATGCAGCTTGTAGCAAGAGTACTGCATATGTCCAAACCTTCCACAATAAAAGTATCTCACCCTTTCATCTCTGAATCTTCTGCCATGATGAGATTGCTTAGGCTGCCCTCCATAATGTGATTTCCTCCTACCATAACTGGCCTGCCTTCTATTATGCTGGTATCTTCTTCCATAAGAAGGCTGAGAATACTGTTTTCTGGATTGTCTCCCATGATGGTGAGGCTTTCTTCTTCCGTAGACATAAGGCACATCATTGTTAAATCTAAAGCCATGACTATACCCGTTGACCTGATGTTGAGACATCTGATGAGACATGCCCTATTTGAACCTAGCAGCTTGCATGCTCTTATGGTATTGTGGGGGCATATACTGACTAGCTCTTTGTGGCTGCTTTCTCTTTTGATAAGGACCAGTCTTCTTCTCAATCCTCTTAGGTTGTGAAACATCAGCTTTCTTAGGAGTAGGATCCTGCACCTTTGGCTGATGTTGAGACAATGGTTGAGACATCTCCACTTTGGTTCCTGAAGTGCTTGCTTCAGTAGATACTTTTCCCTCAACCACAAATCCTAATCCAGTCCTGTCTCCAGCTATCCTTTCCGTCTGAAGAATCTTGTCAAGAGTGTCTGTACCACTGTTCAGCATCCTAACAGACTTGGTCATTTGATCAAGATGAGCTCTTACTAGTACCACTTCATTTTCCATATCAGCTTTTTCATTCTCAAGCTGAGCAATCTGTTGCTTGTGGCACTTGTTTTCTTAACAGACTTCAGCACTCTTAAAACACAGCTCTCTGTAGGTTGAAGCTAGCTCATCATAAGTGACTTCTCCATCACTATCATCATCAGATTCAACAATTCCTGTCAAAGCTGCAACATGCTTTGCTGACTCACTTTCACTTTCACTGTCAGAGTCAGACCAGGAAATTGTCAAGCCTTTATTCTGCTTCTTCAAGAATGTGGGACACTCTTTCTTGACATGTCCATACCCTTCACATTCAAAGCACTGAACACCTTTATCTTGGACAATCTTCTCTTCATCTTTCTCTTTTGACTTACTGATGTCAGAGGAGATGTTCTTGACATTTGGCCTGTAGTTATAGTTCATCTTCTTGAACACTTTGTTGAATTGCCTTCCCAACATAACTATAGCCTGAGGCAGATCCTCCTGGGACTCATCGTCTTTAGCTGCTGCAGGAGTGGAGACTAAGGCTATACTCTTGGGCTTCTTTTCTGGTTCTTCCTCATTCAGCCCAAGTTCAAATGTTTGAAAAGATCCAATAAGCTCATCAACTCTCATCTTGCTGATGTCTTGAGATTCTTCAATGGCTGTTACCTTCATCTTATACTTCTTAGGGAGGGACCTAAGAATCTTTCTTACCAGCTTCTCTTCTGTCATCTTCTCTCCAAGAGCACTGGATGCATTTGACAGCTCAAGAACACTCATGTGGAAGTCATGAATAATTTCCTCTTCCTTCATCTTCAAGCTTTCAAACTTAGATGTTAAAAGCTGAAGTCTTGACATCTTCACTCTAGATGTACCTTCATGAGTAGCCTTCAAAATATCCCAAGCAGCCTTAGCAGTTTCACATGAGTTGATCATCTTCTTCTTCAGGCTTTCGCTTAGAGGTGCCTTCTTTATCCTTGCCAGCATCATCTTTTTCACACACAACAGGAGCTTCCCACTCTTTAATGACAGCCTTCCAAGCTCTGCTGTCTAATGACTTTAAAAAGGTAGTCATTCTAGGCTTCCAATACTCATAGTTTGAGCCATCCAAGATAGGGGGTCTGTTGACGAATCCTCCAACCTCTTTGTCCATCTTTCACCAGAAAGTAACTTCCCTAGATCTCACCCAGAGACAGACAGGATGCCTGCTCTGATACCAATTGAAATTCTGGTACCAGACGTGTGATGTTAAGGTGCGATGTCACAACAACACACTCTGCAATAATGGACAGAATAAGCAACAGGAAAACACAAGGAATTGTTCACCCAGTTCGGTCTAACTACCTACGTCTGGGGGCTACCAAGCCAGGGATGAAATTCACTACTTGTAGATATAATTTACAGACTCAACACACCAGTTGACAATCTCCTAAACTTATACTCTACTAGTGACTTTCTACCTAAGAAACCACTTAGATATGAGAACACTACTCAATCCCCTAAAACACTCAAAGAACAACCTCTTTGAGATCCCTTGATCTTGCTTCCTAGCTTCGATCAATCAACAACTCTCTATTGCTTCACAGCTTCTAGAGAGGACAGAAAATTCAACACCTATTCAACCTAGAATAGTGTGATTACAAGTACTCTAAACAAACCCTAGACTCTAAGCCTCCAGCTCTTGATCTTCAATCTGTTTTCTGTACCTTCTTCCTTGGTCTTGTGCGCTTTATATAGCTCCTTGAATTTGGATTGGATTTGTCACAATATTTGATCAGATTTGTTAATTAAAAACTGAATCTTTTAAAACAGATTTTATCCCCAAAATCTTTTTAAATCTTCCACCTTTTAATTCTCCAACAAACCTGCAATCAAATCTCCCATGTAACAGAAAATATCTAGCCCAAGATATTCTCATCCAATGAGTCAACACTCTCCACAATTCCAGCTAATACGCGACCCTAATAACAACAAGCCCATGCTGTCATTAGCTTCAGTTCTGCAGGTCTGATGTTACAACATCACCTATGTGACATCAGACATCCACTTCAGTAACTAGCAACCTTAACACAGCCCAGTGTTAAGTGCAATGTTATGACATCAAGCCCATGACATCAAACATAGTTAACCTTAACAACTTAGTACAGCCCAGTACTAAGACTCAATGCTGCAACATCAACACCATGACATCAGCATTGAACACCTTGTTGTTTTACCAAAATTCCAGCCAATCCAGGAACTTACACTCCTTATACTCAACTAGCACTTATCAATTGAGTTTCTCTATCTATCCAAAATATGACTTTTTAGATTCAATGAATAAGTGATGTATCTTAACTATATACATAAACAATTATATACGTTTGAGCAAGTATTGCATATGTATAAATAAGTGTATATGTTTGAGCAAGTATTAAATAAACATTATTTTAAAGTAAATTCTATAATTTTATGGCGTTATATATGGTTCTAGTTTTTAGTTTTTGCTTATCATTTAGCAATGTTTGTTCAAAAAGTGAAACTCTTTTAACAGAGAAACATCATTTTTCTGATCCAAATAACATGATGGTATTCTCTATTATTTATTTTTCTTTCTTATAATTTTTTTTGGATATATTTTACTTGATTGGAATTTTTGTTGACAAATCAAACATCAGGTGGATGCTGGTTTTAATTGTGTTGATATCTACTAACAACCTTCTCTACAACATCCTTTATTAAAAAATCACAAAATTCAGGTATAGTTAATGAAAAATATTTTATGTTTAATTAGTTTACTTTTATTTTGGACATATGAAAGCTAATTGTTATTTCATGAAGTAGGAGGGAATGATGCATTGTTTCGTTTCATATATATTATAATGCATTTTATTATTGAAAATGTGGAATATTAAATCTTGTTTTGCTTTCTTTTTATTGCCAAGTAGCTTTACCCAACATTTGTCAGAAACATTGTGCCAACAAATTCATCTTATGATGGTAAAATCATTGAAGAATGTCCAACAGGAAAAGTTCCTTTTTACATTACAACAAAAAGACATCAAATACAAGGTTTTTAGCCAAATTCCTCTAACTATCATGTAAGTGGACTATCACAATCGTCATATCATGCTATGTACGATTATATATTAGATGATAAATTTAATATATAATGTAAATTTTACAAGTTTTTTATTTTACATTGAAATATTGTATAATCTAAATATTGTATTTGTATTATCCTTTAGTCAACTACCCTCGATACAACTCAAACTATGACATTTCATGGAGCACATGCAATTATTGGTGCATATGATTTAACACTTCAAGGAAAACAATATAGCTTATCTGGAATTTGGGTTGAAAATGGTCCACCATCTGATCTAAATAACATATTTGTTGGAATTGGGGTACATTATTTAGAAAGAGATATCACATTAACTTATTAAGTGCATTCATAGTTTATTTTATTTTTTTGTTAATAAAACTATTTTTTAATGTATTATTTGTATCAATTTTTTTATATATAAGGTTAATCCAGGATTATATGGAGATAGTAAGCTTCACATAACTGAACATTGGACGGTAATAATATAAATTTATTGTTTTTAATAGTTGTCATACCCCAAATTTTGACCACTAAGATTCCCATCCTTGTGCAAATCATCAGCACAATATGGATGTACCTTTATGCCTCATCAATCTCCTCAAGGGTTGTTGAGCATCCACTACAATCAAATTAGGGTTTTAAACTCTTTTTGAGCCTTAGACAAAGGATCAATCAAGGAATGACTTGATCTTCAACTTGTCTAACCTCCCAAGAATCTACAATGGATCAAGAGGACTCCCACTTTGAGGATTAAGCACAAGGCTGCTCCCTTCTAGGTGGATCAAGCTTCAAGATCGACAGTGTCACCAAATTAGGGTTTTGGTCGACCAGGGCCTCCAGTTGGAAATTTTCCTCTGGGCACAAGCCAAGGATCCAAAACATAACCTAAAATACTCCATGGAACCTCATGGGCCCAAGCATCAAATCATTTTTGCTTCAGGGGATGCATTCATCAAAAATCAGGAATTAGGGTTTCTTGACCTAATTCACCCCTAAGTTGACTTTTGGGACAAATCATGAGCCAAGACCTCAAGACATGATTTGAGGGTCTCCAATATACCATATTGATCCATTTGGAACAATGGATTGATCCAAGAAGTGTGAGCAACAAGTCTCAATTTCATCTGCACCACAATTAGGGTTTCGCGGGAAAAGTCAACTGTAACTTTGACTTCTGACCAGGACATGCTCCCAAACCCTAAAACATGATTCAATATACCCTATGACACCCATGGAACATGTCCATCAAGTTTGATTTAGGTCAAGGACATGATTTCCTGAAGAATTGCACAGTTTAGAATTCATCTGCTAAAAAGTCAACTGTGCACCAAAGTCAACTTTGACTTTTTGAGATTTTTCACAAAATTGGATTTTTAACCATAAAATGCTGTTAATGTATGATTTGAATCATCATTAATCAAGAAAAAACAAAGAAAGTGGGATAACTTGTAAAAGGGGTAACCATAAAACTTAGAAATTTTTCTAAGTTATGGAAAAAGTACCACTAATGCACCAACTTTGGAGGACCATAACTCCTAAACCACAAGGCCATTGTGCCCCATTCAAAGCTTGATTTGTAGGTCTCATTACCCTCTACAAAAGCTTCATACTGACCTATGTCCAAATTCCTCATGGATTTTGAGTTATGGAGTGATCAAAATCAAGAAATCACACTTTGTTCCAACACTTAGTGAAAATTTCACTAAGTCAGATTTTGCTTCACTTTTTGCCAAATGTAGAAGGATTTTTCACTTGGATTCAAAAGAGATCAAAACCAAACATGTTCAAACAGTTGTTGTATCATGTAAGGGCTTTCCAAAATGACCAAGAACATTACCAAATTCAACTTACACCATGAGATATGACATTGTCAAGTTGCCTTGTTGAAATCTGTCAAAGGCAAGGCAGATTTTGCATTTTGGCTCGATTTGCCAAAATCAGCCAAATTCAAATGCTCCTATCCACTTGGACACATCTGAGGATTGATTCTAAAGGGGACAATCACTGAGCCAAGCCTCCAAAGTCCATGGAACAAGAAATAGCATGTTGAACCTAGAATGGCCAAAATAGGGACAAGACTTCAAATTTGGATTGAAGCATTCAATGGAAGCATCAAGGTGGCATGGACTGAGCCATTCTCATCTGAAATCAGTCAAGACTTATCCAAGACCAAGGGGACCAAAGCTCTGTGCCCTAACCTCTAGTCAATGGCTAGAGGAGACTTGGATTTTCATTTGCCAACATTGGCCAAACCTACTCAGCAATTGCCATTCACTATTCCTTGCAAAAAAAACTTGCTCTACTATAAATAGAGCTCAATTGTGATCAGTTTGAGTACACCAAAGCCATCAAACATATGCTTTCCTCAAAATCTCATTCTTCACTCCAATTTTGCCTTCTAAGGCAAGTCACTATCGGGTTTTGAGTTTGAAAGCATTTCCAATCAAACCAATCACTCACACACCTCACATACATCATATAGATGTGATCCAAACACTCACATAACATCTGGAACACAGATTTCACAAAATCACCAGCTGGTTGCTCAAACTTTCAATCAAATTGCAGCTGAGGTACCACAAATTGTTCCAGCCATTTTCAATCAAGTCCAAGCATTCAAACACATTCCATAGGGTGTAGGGAAGCTGTTCAGATCATCACCACTCATCTGTAACACCTCCAAATCAAAAATCACATTGCACTTGCTGTCACGGCCTAGAGGTAAGCCTAAACTTGGTCATCTCTCAATCTATGCATATTTCCTCGCACAATAATTTGACCATATGTTCATAATCATGCATGGAATGTTTTCCCTCAATTAATTGCATTGTTTCAATCATGTATCAAAAATCCTAGCCTTCATGCAGAAATTAGGGTTCTTGAGGTTTCTTCGTGATTTCATGTTTTATGTTTAATTTAAATGAAATTAAGTGTTATAAACATGATCGTGAGGTTGAGACGAGCATAATGATATGTGGATTACATGATATGATTAAGTATTCAGTGAGATTGAATGGAAAACGCAAATCAGCCCAACCCAGAACACGCGCGTGTTCTTCATCTTGTTCTTGGCGCCTTTTTTCCAAATTCAAATATTTGAATTTTGTGATTTTGTTTAATTTATTCAAAAATTAATTTCTCTCTGAGTTTTAATGATTTTGAGTTGATTCTTTTTTTGATAATTCACAAAAATGTTGAAATATTTTATTTTATCAAAAATCCCAAAAATATTATTTATTGCATATACTTGATATTTTTGCAAAGAATTAATGTTTTAATTGTTTTTAACATTTAAAATATTTTTTCCATCTTGATTTTGCAACTTTTAATGCTTTCTAATTATTTTGTAGGTGAATACTAAATTTTTGAAGCATTAATCCAAGATCACAATTTGTTTTCCATATGTTAAACAATTTTGATCATTTTTAATTTAATTTTTATTCAATTAAATACATTTTTGAAAACAAATTAGGGTTTTGGATTAATTCAACCCTCATAAACCATATTCAAAAACCTTTTGGGCCTCTTGAGAGAGTGTAAGACCCAAACCCCTTTTTTGAAAACACTTTTTGGGCCTCACTTATTGTATAAGTCCCATTGTATTTCAAAAAATCACGGCGCGATCGTCGCCTTTTCAAAATAAAACCTCTGGGCCTACCCTCGAGTAGTAAGACCAATTTCTTTTCTTGAAACACTTTTTTGGGCCTCTATTAGAGTGTAAGACCCAATCCCCTTTTAACCAAAATCATTTTTGGGCCTCACTTATTGTATAAGTCCCTCTACGTTAAAAGAAAACCTCGGCGCGATCGCCATTTTAAACGAAAAGTCAAACTGGGCCTACCCTCGTGTTATAAGCCCCACTCTTTTTCTTTAAAACTTTTGGGCCTCTTGAGAGAGTGTAAGACCCATCCCTTTGTACAGAAAACCTTTTTGGGCCACAGTCACTTGTATAAGTCCCTCTGTACAAAATCAAACAGTGCGCTCACTGATAAAACCCTGGGCCTCTCCTTGAGCTGTAAGCCCCAAATCTTTCTTTTTCAAAGCACTTTCTCCTTTGATTTTGAATATACTGTTGTTTTCAATTTTCCTTTGTTGAACAACTAACCAAACAACATGGAAGCTCTACAACTGAGTAAGTGGTTATACGCTTTCATTTACTGCTTTCATATATATATATATATATATATATATATATATATATATAACTGTATTGTGGGGCTGCTCACTGTAAGTCTCCTTTCACAAACTCATATATATATAACTGTATTGTGGGGCTGCTCACTGTAAGTCTCCTTTCATAAACTCATATCAACTGTGTAATAATAGTATAGATATTTCGAGTTTCCCCGGCAACTACGTCTAGAACTAGGAAACGCCGTTTCGTTTATTCGTAGAAATAGACACCTAGATCCCCAAATAGGATCACCAGATACAGTCTTCTCTTCGGCTGTCCTCATTAGGAATTGTCAAGAAACTCTACTCCCAAAGATGAATATATTCTCTGTGAATGGCATCTTTGAGTTTCTTCTAAATTCTCGAACTTTCCTGACTTGATCTATTCCTTGTGAATAACTTGCCTTGAATTTCTCGGGGTTTGGGGACCCACGGGCTTCTTAAAAGCATCGGCCTCCTCTTGGGCATCGTACAAGGACCCACAGGCTTCCTAAAAGTAACCCCGCCTCCTCTTGGGCTTAGTACAAGGACCTCTCGGCTTCTTAGAAGTATTCACAGCCTCCTCTTAGGCTTCGTATAATGATCTCTTCCTCCGGGAATGATAGCCTCCTCTTGGGCATCGTACAAGGACCCGTCGGCTTCTTAAAAGTTTCCAGCCTCCTCTTGGGCTTCGTACAAGTTGTCCCGACGACCTCCTAGAGGTATAGAAACAGAACTTAGTCATCTGCATAGAACAGTCCTTTCAAAGAGTCTACTACTGTTTCTAAAAACATAGTACAAAAGATGAAACTCTAGACACGGACAGTCTAATTTCTTTGAGTCTCAAAGACATTCTCAAGTGACCCTTCGTTAAATAGGAAGAAAAACCGTAGACTCGGGCAGTCTCCATACCCTTCGGATTTCCCACTTCCTTAAAGAATAGGAATAACCCGAACCCTTATCCTTGAGTACAACATTGCTCATATAAGAACTGATTTTCTCTTTCAAAATCAGTATACTGGACCTGTCACTCAACTAAAACAGTCACCGACAGATAGCCTCCTCTTGGGCTTTGTACAATGATTCTCCCCAGCGGAGTCAAACAACGTTTAGCCTCTCTCTCAGGCTTTGTATGAGACACATAAAAGACTCCCTCGTTGAGTCAATCACCCTTTCGCCTCCATCTCGGGCTTCGTACGAGATACAAATCCCCCTAAGTAGGGTCGAACTCTTCTTCAGCCTCCATCTCGGGCTTTATACGAGCTATAAAGGATTCTCCAGCTGAGTCAAACCCTTTTAGCCTCTCTCTCGGGCTTTGTACGAGACACATGTTAGCCTCCTCTTAGGCTTTGTATAAGAAAACCACTGGTTAATCCAATTAATCTTTTAGCATCAAATTTGTGCCTCGTTCACAGTACACACAAACATCAACAACTCCTTCCCTTTCATCTAATCGCTGTAAGCGGCAAGCCTCTGGATCATCTATATCCATGCCACTGTCCCTCGTTTAGCATGAGAAATTCCTAAGGAAAGATGGCATTGCTCTACACTGAGTTAAAGTCTTCTCCTTTAGGTTAAAAAAAAACCCTTCTTAGGAAATTATGGCATTGCTAGGATTCGCATATCCCAGTTAAAGTAATTCTCCTTTACCCCTCTTTAGAGATGACAAATCCTCTCTAAAGTCGGAAACTTTTCAGCTTCACATCTTGGGCTTTGAACAAGATACAAACAACCTTTCGCTTCACGTCTTGGGCTTTGAATAAGACACCAAAAACCATTTCCTCCCATAGAATAAGAGGAACTACGAACGCTCTGATTTCCTTGTTTCGGTAAACGGGAATACGTAGGCATAAGATCGAAAGAAAAGATCTTAGCGAGCACACTAAACAAAAACCCTAAATCCCATACTTTCACACATCAATCAAAAAACTCTGTCCTAAACATCTCTTTGAACAAAATAACCTGAGACAATCCCCGAATCTTTGTAGCATCTGTAAACCAATAGTGTTGACTGTTTAACCTCAGTATGCAAGCAGGGTTAGTTGGAGACATCTATTTCCCTTCCTTCATCAGCTTTAATAGGATAAAAAATGAATCGAGCTGTAGTACTAGAGCGATTGTGCTTCGCAACCACGTCCAAAAATCGCTCGCTACAATAGTTTTAAATTTTTTGTAATAATTCAACTATTAAATAATAAATATCCCGTAAAAAAAGACAAAAAAGAACATTGATATTGTTTTTCTCAATTTGATACAAACATGCAGGCAGGTAGATCTGGATGTTACAATACTGACTGCCATGGTTTCATGCAAGTAGGGAGTGAAAAAGTACTTGGAAAGATCGAATAACAGGTGTAATACCCCGTAATATTGAAATGCTCAATTGGATATCAGATGAGATCTGATGAATATCTATGTGCTCTATCTTTGGTAAATTGGATTAATGGAATCCTCTAAGTACTTTAAGTATTATCAATTGGGATCAATAGAGCAACTGATGAACTCTGAAGAGATCAATTATTTTAATTCAAGAAAGGATTTTAAGGTAACTCTAATAATTGATCAATTTGGTTGAGACGATAAAATGTCAATCGGAGATATTTTACTCTATTGGATTTATATATATAATAAGTTTATATATATATATATATATATATATATATATATATATATATATATATATATATATATATATATATATATATATTTGTTAAGAAAAGAAGAAGATGTTGGTAAGAAGAAGAGGAAGAGAAAGAGAGAAAGTGGAGAAGAGGAAGAAGAAAGAAAACTCATGGATCATCATCATCTTCTTCAAACTCCTCTTCGGTTATCAGGTGGGTTCTAGTTAGGAACTTTAAGTTCTAGAACTATAAGTTTAGAACTTAGGTTAGATTTGAGAGAAAATGATTAAACGGATTAATCAATGAAATCTAACGGATGAAATGTGATATAAATTGTGTAGTATGATCACTATATGTGTGGAATCATCTGTCGATAATTGTTTTGATGTCCCAATATGTATAGGTATGAGTTGGAATGGTTTAGAATGAAGAAAAATGTGTTTTTTTGGGTTCTGTTATGCAGTAACCGGTTACCCTTTGAAAAATGACGTTTCTGGGCTGTTTTTGACCAAGTAACCGGTTAACGTGTGGTGAGTAACCGGTTACCACTGCTATTGACAGAAAAATGAAAATTGAAACGGGCGTATCTTTTGAACCGTAAGTCCGTTTTGGTCCCCGTTCGAAGCGTTGGAAAGCTAATTTTATGCTCTATGTGACAGTGAGGGTGAAACATAGTCTTATGCTATGGATTGATAAGAAAAATATAGAAATGCAATGTATGTAGTTTTGTTTCCACCAAAACTCAAGAATCGGGAATCCGATTGATACGAGTCCAAAGCCTTTGGAAAGATGATCCAATAAGGCAGTGAATGATAGTGTGAGACCATGAGTTAAACAAGGATGATTGGTAGGAGTTAGTAGTGGCTTGTATGCCTTAAAATGTGTGTGAACTACTATGTGAAAGTGATGTTTTATGTGATGTGTGATTTTATGTGTTTACTTGTAATATTTGTGTTATGCCATATCTATATAATTGTTGTTGAATATGCGTGTTAAAATATGGAACAGGTAGAGCGAGGAAAACTTATTACAATAGAATGACTTAGAGAATCGTGCGGAAATGCTTACATCGATACTAGAAGAGTATCCTTGTTAAGTAGTTGTTAGTGGAGGATCGTTTTCCTCCGGTTTGTTGTGTGTGTGACTTAATAAATACCATGACCCGTGCTGAAGTGCTCCTGGTGTGGGCTGGGCGGGGAGAAGTATTTATTAAGTAAGTAATCGTGACCTGTGCTGAAGTGCTCCTTGTGTGGGCTGGGCGGGGAGAAGTTACTTAGTGGTTACCGTGACCCGTGTTGTATTTGCCCCGTGTGGCTGGCCGGGGAGAAGTACCACTGTAGATAACCGTGACCCGTGTTGTATTTGCCTTGTGTGGACTGGCCGGGGAGAAGTTATCTACGTTGAGAATCCGTGACCCGCGTTGTATTTGCCTCGTATGGCTGGTCGGGGAGAAGATTCTTAACTTGTATGTCGTTTTGTGTTTGCACGATTGTTTCTCTAGTCAGATATGTTTGAACTCAAGGTCTAGTTCCTTTTCCCCTTGACTTGAGTTAGGATTGATAGAACCTTGTAAAGCTGAGAGAATCCATAGGATAGGGAACTCACTGAGATTTGATGTATCTCACCCCACTATAGTTGCTATATTTCAGGTGTGGTTTGCAGGTTTGATCTACAAGTGGAGCGATGCTTGGATGTTTCAAGAGAAGCTCAGTGAAGCTTATTTCTACTGTGTATTAATTTGTTGTATACAATTGAGGATATTGTATACTATTCTTAGATTTTTTTTATGTTTAGCTAGTTTCCATGACTTGTGCCATATGTTGTATTGATGTAGAAATGGACAAGTATGTGAATTATGCCATTAGGCACTTTTGATGTGTCAGTACCAAATTAAACACTTGTATGGTATTATTCTAGATATATATTATACAGGGCATTACAACAGGTTTCTACCATTGGGGCAATAGATAAACGAGTTCTTATCACCAAAATCAAACAGGTAATTTTCATTTGAATTTTTTTCTACACATATATCATAATCTATATTTTATTAGCTTTTAATTACTTAAATATTTGTAGGATAAATTCACGGGTCATTGGTGGTTATGTATTAATAATAAACCAAAATGTGTTGGATATTGGCCAAAAGAATTATTCCTTCACTTAAGTTCAGGAGCATCTGTAATTAGATTTGGCGGTGAAACTTATACTCCACCCATAGTGGATAGTCCTCCAATGGGTAGTGGAAGATTGCCACAAGAAAAATACAGAAACTCGGGTTTTATGGTAAGAGTTGAGATTATTGATTCAGAATATAATGAAATTGACGTGCATCCTAAAAATATGAAGATAAATAAAGGGGGTAATTTAAATTGTTATGACTTGTTATATCGTGGTTATGAAGGAAGCCAAGACCATCAAGCTTTTTTGTATGGTGGGCCTGGTGGAAAATCGTGTTAATTATTGTATCACTAAATAAAGTTATTCAATGTCTTTATAAAAAACTATTGAATAAAGTTAATGATTTCTATCTTGTGTCTTATATTGCTCCCAACGATATAAGCTTTCTTATTACAATGGTTTATAAGCTTCATAATTCTTGAAATCTTACTTGGGTGAGTTCCACCATCTTAAGAATTAATGGTCTCTAGAACAAAGTATGAAAATCAGAACATTATCATAATAGGAAGTACATCTAATATGTGAATAATCAAAATAGAGTCACACTCTAGACGATATCTTCGCAATGACCAAATAGGGTTTGCACATTAAAATGCCTACCTTTGAATCTCTATCTAACCTAAATGTAACTCATTCTAAGGTATAAGGTCTTGTAGTGGTATATTTGGTAAAGACTCGCAAAGGGGCGGCGATACACGAAAATAGTGTGGAGCCCCGTCCACATCATCATTTGCCAAGTCAATAGAAGGGACGCCCTTTTCTTAAATACCTCACCTGTTTCCTATATAGCTTGCCCGAAGCATGGGAAAATAGGAGGTGATGTGTCTATAGCCTCAAAAAAGAATGAAGAAGGAGTCAAGGGAAAATCGACCAAGTTTTCCCTTATAATAGGATATTAACTGGCTTAGTCCACATTTCTCCTTAAGGCGATTAACATTTCTTAGGAGGTTTCGGACTTAGGCCCAAGAGTGACAATAAATACCTCAACCCTGAGGTTGAGAATAGATCAGTCTCTGAAATAGAGAAAATAGCCACACAGAGCTACTCACCTCCACGTATGGGCTGGCTTTAACCATAAAAAAATCCTAAAACCTATGACAATCCTTACTCACTAGGGGTTGTCACATATTTGTACTTTTTAGCAAGAATAATTGGTACCCATCACGGGGCCTAGTAAAACTGACATGGGCCACCACAACTACATTCAAATAGGTTGCTACTCTCAAGTCTGACATCTCCATCAATCATGGTGAACAAGCGAGTAACAACATCAGTTTGTGAGGAACCTGAAGGTGATGGATTCCCTAAGGTAGAGATGTGCTCCTCCATAGAGGGCTTACGTTTCAAATAGGGATGGCAATGAACCGAACCAACTCAAAAATAGTTCGGAACTGGGTTCGATAATTAATTCCTTGAACTTGGTTCATGAACCTAATGAGCTGAATATGAGCGAAAAACTAAGTTCGTTCACTAAATGAGTTAAACTTGGACTATGCATAGTTCGACTTCTTAGATTCATGAGCCAACTCGATTATATATGAGAAGGATGATATTGTCTTTATGACTAGGTTTAAAGATTTAATATAAATTTTAACTTTATATTTTATTTTAATCTAATGGTTTTAATTGATAATTTATATTCTCAAGTGTGCAAAATATATCTAAAAATAATTATACAAATAAAATTAGCATCATATAAAATAATTAATTTTTGAATTAGTAGATTTTAGAGATAAAGTTAAATTCCAATCTAATAACTTTTATTTTGATTCAATACTTTCTTTTTAAAAAAATATTAATTTAAAATACCAAATATATAAAAAATAGACTTTAAATAATGGCTTTTAAGTCCGTGAAGCAAGCGAGCTGAACCTAACGAGTCGAACTGAGTTGCTTGTGAACTTATAACGAGTCGAGTTTGAGCTTAAAAAAAATTCTGTGTCGAACTCGAACCGAGATTTGAGCTACACCAATTCTTAAAGAGTCGAGTCGGGCAGAGGCGAGTTCGACTCGACTCGGCTCATTTACAACCCTAGTTCCAAACCAAAGGCTTGTAGGATAACATCCTCCATATCCAACAACATCAATAGGTGGTTGCCCCTGTAATGCCCCAAACTGCTTTCAGGGTTACTAACTGATCCCACAAACCAACACGAATCTTTTCAAAATGTTTTTTCCTCACTCACATGCTCTCTTGAACACATTCCAAAAGGTCACCCATCAAAATACTACTCCAAGTCAAGCACGCATAACAATGGTGCTCTTATTTGTTAGGCTATCAAAAAGAAGATGCGTCTTATTGGTATAGGTAGTACTAATCAATCTTTATAAGCCTTCCTTCAACCATGTTGACCCATACCCGCATAACCTCAGGATCCTGTCATTTTGATGTGAATTATGGCCACCACTCCCTGCCCTCTTTGGCCCCGGGTGTTATAACGACCCTTCCCTCTTCGGCCTCGAGTGTTACATTCCCACCAACTTCTGCTTGTTTATCTCCAAACCACAATGTACCAGGAGAGGTTTTCTCTGATACCATTTGTAACGCGTTAGACTACTTTCAGGATTAATGACTGACCCAAAAAACCAACACGGGTCTTTTCATCATGTTTTGTCCTCACTCACACGCTTTTTGGGAAACTTCCCAGAAGATTACCCATCCAAATACTACTTCAAGTCAAACACGTTTAATTATGAAGTTCTTATTTGTTAGGCTACCGAAAAGAAGTTGAATCTTGTTAGTATAGGTAGTACTAATCAATCCTTATAAGCCTTCCTTCAACCATGTAGTCCCATACTTGCATAGCCTCGGGATCCTCTCATTCCAATGTGAATTGAGTGACCACTCTCTTTCCTCTTCAGCCTCAGGTGTTACAACCACCCTCCCTCTTCGGCCTCGGGTGTTATAGACCCTATGGAAGAAGGGGTGATATTGGATACACAAACCTCTCACACGAAATATCGATGACTCCCATGCTGGAAAACATTAAACCCCCTTCGTTGGCCAAATTTGATGGGTTTATTGACCCTTATGAGCATGTTGTCTCCATCAATACACAAATAAAGATTATATGATCTCTTGATTCCTTGAATTTGAAATTATGTTCTTCTGGGGACATATGTTGGACACGATGTCTGGGACAACGTGTACAACTTGCTTATGACAGGTTAGCACAATATGACTTTAATAATGAATTAAAAACATAAAGTAACAAAGAAGACAAATAATTAGTAACCCAGTTCGGTGCAACCACACCTACGTCTGGATGGCTTCTATCCAAAGAAAGGAAATATACTCTTCAATAGAGTTAGTGTAGTTCCTATTGGATTGGCGACATTTATGCAAAACAACAACATGGAGAAGTGTCCAAGTGTTCAAGATTGATCTATCTTGCTTAAGCTGTATGAATCTGCAAAAGAAACACATGTTGGACGCGATGCTCCCATATGTTGGTACACCATATGTGCCTTGCTCAACAGGTGCTAAATTGTTGGGTTTTGAATGAATCTTATGAGAAGGTTATGCTCAATTTTATATATATTGGTTTAGAAATATGATTATATGATTTTTTGGACGATTGTGAAGATCAAATCAGATTTAAAGAGATTTTAAATTTGAATTTGTAATAAACCAAATAATATCTTATTGTAGGAGATAATCAAGGAACAAATCAAATATCCAACATAATTTTCATTATTTCTAGACGGAATCAAATCTCAAATTCATAAAGAAAAGCCCATAATAATTATGCTATATAAAGAGCACATAACCTACATTGAAGAGAAACCATTACCATTGAAGATCTTAGAGTACTAGGTTTTGTGTCTTGTATTTCAGGCTAATGCCATAACAAGATTTGTGTAGAATTTTTATGCACACCTCTATGTTTTAGTAACTTGGAATAAAAGGTTTATCTAGTTGATTTGTAAAATTAAATATCATTCATATTATTGATTGAAGTTGATCACTAGGGTTTAGTGATTGTTATATGTCATACCCTAATTTTTGACCCTAAGATCCCACATCATTTGCATTTCATTAGCATCATATGTGTGTATACTTTTATGCATCACTAACCCATTTTGAGATACAAAGATTGTTGTTTGTTTCATTTGATTACAAATTAGGGTTTGGAGCCTAAAAAAAGGACTAAGCAAAAGATCAATGAAGAATGGGCATGACTTTCAACTTACCCGGTCTCTCACTCATCCATGAAGATCAAGAGCTCTCATTCATCAATAATCAAGTACAAGATTGCCTCATTTCAAAAATCAACAAGCCTTAAGATCCTCAGTGTACCAAAATTAGGGTTTTGACCTAATTCAGTCCCTGGGTTGACTTTTTTGGCAAAGCATGATCCAAAACCTCAAGATATGTTTCAAGAACATAAAATTCCTCATATTAGTCCATTCATATGATTGGATTGATCCAAAAAACTTGATTCATAAGCAATGTAAGAATTCAAACTCATTTGGACCACAAACTAGGGTTTCTGCTAAAAAAAGTCAATTATACCTTTGACTTTTGACCAAGACATGATCCCAAATCTTGGGACATGATTCAAGACACTCAAAAACACCCTTCGAGTCTATCCATGGTGTTCAAATAGGCCAAAGGTTTGATTTCAATAAGGGGTCACAAAATCAAAGTTCATCTGATACAAAAGTCAATTGTGGTCAAAATCAAGTTTGACTTTTGGAGTTTTTGGTCAAACATGTTCTCTTCAAGTCAAGAACAATGTTAATATGTGATTTGGATCATGATTGATTAAGTAAAATCAAGAAAAGTGAGGTTACTTGTAAAATGGGTAACCTTAGAGAACTTAAAAATTTTCTAAGTCATGGAAAAACAGTGATTTTTGCCCTAATTTCCAAGGTCATAACTTCCAAACCAAGTAACCATTTCTTTGATCCAAAGACCAAATTGAAGAGCTTATTACATACTACTGTCACAGTGAGAATTGGATATCAAGCTATTGATTAACTTGAATCGCAAAAATCGTTTATTTCACCACCGGTCTTTGATTTATCCAAGGGAAGGGAGAAAGATCGAATGTCCCACAGTATGCAATGCAAATGCAAAGCTAAGAGTCTAAGGTTCGGGGGTTGGTTATACCTAGGGAAGGTGTTAGCATCCTTGATATCTGTAATACTCTACAAGAACCTCTTGTTTTATCTTATGTTATCTATTAAATGTTATCTGTTTGCTAAGGGTTAAAGGGGGTAGGAAGACCTAAAGTTCTATTCCTAAGTGTGCTCGACAAGATATCGCATCTTGTGCTTACATATCTTGTCGGGAGTGGAATCAGAGCACTTGTAGTTCCTCTCTGAGGGATACTAAAGTTGTTTGAAAAAGGTTTAGGAGAGAAGATGAGTCGTCATCTTAAGAAGAGTTTTTTTAGACCACCACAGTTTTGAGAATGTACCTTTGCTTCATCTTAGGAGAAGGGCTCCAACTCGAATATATAATCGACGAGTATGTCACATACCTCTCCTAAGTGAAAAAGGAATCGACATCTTGTTTATGTTGTGGGGTATGATATTGTGTGTCTCTTCTTTGAAATGATTCACATCTAATTCTCTTGTAGGGAGAATCAGGTGATCAAAAGATGTTTGATTGTCTAATCAAGATTATAGGGGGACTAACTTAGGAAAATCTATCCTAAAGTTGTCTAAGAAAATTTATCTTAAAGGGTACCTACAACCACTAAGGGGAGGATGAAATGCAAATGAAATGCGCCATGCACGATAAGTGATAAACATGCATGAGATTTTCCCTTGGATATAATGCAAGCAATATATATTAAAAATATGCATAAGAGTAAAGCATAAAACATAAAGGTTAAAGAACATTATTGAATATTCAACGTATAAAGACATGCATTAAGATATTCAAACGATATCATAGTATGAATCGAATATGTCAAGTACATGTGAAAATCGAGGAAACAAATAGGCACATAAAGGCAAAAAAAGGGGGGATACGAATCAAGTCTAAATTATTAGTTTTAATAAAATGCGTCAGATGACTCTCAATCTTAAATTAAAATAGTGTAATTACTAAGAAATTATAAGTATAGGATTAAGTTTTTTTATAAGAGATAATTAAAATTTTAATTGATTATTTAATAAAATAAAAAATATGACATTTTATAAAATAATAAGAATTATCCTAACTAATTTTTATTTATCTATTTTTTTTGAAAAGTTTTACTCATTATATTAAAATTTAAGAATTTAATTGGTATGCACTTGTCAACCAATCACCCTCATGCATCCCGCCACATCAGACTGTAAAATTTAAATTAACTGTATGACATGGCAGATTAATATATTCCTATTGATTGACAGTATAAAATTATTTTACACTGTCAGTGCATATCAATTAAAATCTAGAAAAAGAGATTAAAAAGAAAAAGAAAGAGAAGGGAAATAAAACAGACGCAGATAGAGAGGGGTCGATCTAGCGGGGCACAGGTCTATGGGACCTGGTATTCAATCACAACCTAGATTTCCAGATCAAAGGATCTGGCTTGGTCATCAAATCAAAATGGTTAAAAACTAGGGTGCATGTTAAATAACGAGGGTGCGCGCTTACGGAATCGGTGGACAACAAAATTCAGAAAAGACAAAAACGATCCTCACTACTCTCTCTTCGTTTAGTCTAGCCTCTCTACATCTCTCGAACCCTGCTCCTCTCACAAACTCTCAAAATCCCCCTCGCCGATCACTCTCTTTCGCGAATCAAAGCTCAACCTTGTTCATCCTCGCACCTCTTTCTCTCATTCGCGAATTGCAATTCCCAATCTTGTCTTCAACATTTACCGTCTATTTCACTCAAATCCTATACCCAAATTCCATTTCAATTCCGTAATTCAAGTCAGAAATTCAATTGTTACACAATCATCCAAGAGAAAAACATCAATAATCATAGGGCAATACTCCCTCCGTCCCACAATGAGTGACCCAGTTGACTATTGACATATATTAAGAAAAGTGTAATAGTTAAATAGAGAGAATGTTGTTTTCACTAAAGTACCCTTTATCTTGTATTGATGAAAGTGATAATAATTAAAGGGTACAATTAGAAAAAATGAATTAATTTGCATCGTAAATTGAAATTGGTCATTCATTTTGGGACACCTTATTATTCCAAATGGGTCACTTATTGTGAGACGGAGGGAGTAAATAGAAGTCGAAAGAGTTACCGATATAGAAGAATTTCGGAGTAACCGTTCATCAGTGTTGTTAGATCTTGTGTTGGGGGTCTGCTGTAAAATATGAACCAGAAAAAGATGATGAAAACGGTACGATGAAAGTTGCAAAAAATAATTCCAAAGCGTGTGTTTACACTAAACTTTAGGTTCGATTCGCCCCCGCCAATTTATGTAAATTGGATGCAAAAGGGTTAACAGGCGAATCCCCTTCAGGATACTTTGGAAACCTTAACATGAATCGCATATTCACATTAAGCATATCGATCAACGATATTTTACAGAATAAAGTTCTCTTATTTATTCTCGTGCACTTGAAAAATAAAAGAATGACTTAGATATAATTTTTGGCAGTTGAAATAAATAACTTTTTTGTGTCTATTTTATGCCTGACAAGTATATCTATTTATAAGAAAACTTGTACCGATTGGCGTGGAGAAACAATGTTTCATTTGATTCCAACATGACCATTCACGAACCATTGTACTCAATCACAACAAACTTTTTCATGAAAAGTTGTGTTGATCTAGTGGTTGCACCTTTTGACCACGCACCTTATCACAATAAGGTATTTGGTTCAATTCTAGAGAGTTGCAACTTTTGGCCATTTATTTTGGTAAATTAACCATTATTATTTATCAATTTAATATTTTGGAAATTTCTCCAACAATCCCCCGCCATTTTCAAAATATATCTAAACCCATTATTCAGGAAATTTCATGGTTTCAGATAAAGGTATCTTACGATTTGAACAAATACTTAGTAAGTTAAGTTTTCACTCATCCACGAATAGATTGGTAGACAAGCTTTGAACCAATTATTCATTAGAACAAGCGTGCATAACTCACTCATGAAATCTCGGTACCATTGATCGAATTATTAATATGACATATTTAATAAGGTCTTGTGTCTCATATCCTTTTCATGAGAATTTAAGAGTCAAGCCCTTGAACTCTATGAAGCGGCACCACTTCATTCTCATATAGGTAGACTATATCAGAAATACACCCATAATTATGCATTCCAGCAAACATATGCTATATGTCTATTAAGAGGAAAATCCCATCCTACCACACTTATTCTTATGGTCCAAGTACTTTTACCCCTTGGGATGTATCTATCGTTAAGTTCTTCAATCATTCTAATAGTGTACTTTCATCATTGAACTCAAGACTTAATGATAATCAAGTGTGAGTTGAGTTTCCACTATCGATTATTAATTAGATATGGGCTTGTTCCACATCCCTAATGATGTCTTCATTGTATTCAATTATATCCAAAGACATCATATCTTTGTCAATCCTTTCGTCAAAGAATTGCAAGATTTTTCCAAACTTTAAAATATTTCTGAATATTCAATTTTTTTCAACTAATCATGCATATGATTACTTTATGTACTCTTGATAATATTTGTCATCTATCATCAAATCATAACACTTTTAGCACATTAGTACAATTATCATATACAAAGTATATATTTTTTTTATTTTTATTTTTTTGATAGTTTTGACAAACTATAACCATGACACTTAATCATTTATTTTGTCATATACACAACTTTTATGTCATTCTTCATTTACCAACATTTTGTTTTTCTTGCTTTTGAATTTATTATTCTTTTGAAGTGGAGGACATTCATTTTTAACATGTCATATTTCTCCACATTCAAAGCTCCATTCTTTTCTCAAGAATTTTTGAATTTCTTGATTAGAGCATCACCTCTAAAAATACGATTTGTGAAAGCCATAATTTTCGATTTGTGTTTTAACAATTCGTGGAGAATTAACCTTCCTCACGAGGTTTTTCATTTGTGAAAATCTCGAATTTCTTATTCTCCGTGATAAGGATCTCATAATTCCACATCTCAGTATTCAATAGTTACATTAGACTCTAAATTCAGAAGTCTATATAAGTCATGATCCATTTTCCAATTATCTTTATATGTTTCATAATAATAAGTCTCATTGAATACAAACATGTTACTCATATAGAGTTCAGATCAAAGTTCAATTGCATAATTTAAAATCATGAACTTTAATAAATTTGATCACTTTGGTAATCAAGTTAACCCATATTTTAAAATTTTAAATTTTCAAATTTTCAATTTCAATTTCAATTTATCTTTTCACCAATTTACTTTTCATTTGAAATTTGAAAAATTTCTTTTATGCAAATTAATTTTGAACATAAACAAAAGAGACAAAATTTTAAAATCAAATAAATAGTATTGTGTGTTTGAAAATTGATTACTTACAAATGTATTGTTTCTTTTGTTCATGCTGTAATATTTCATATCTTTATATTCTATGATTAATGTTGTACATAATAAGTATCATGTTGTTTATATAACATTATAAAAATAAAAATAAAAACTTAATCAACCATGAAGTATACATGTACTGTTTGATAACCATAGAATAAATATGTAACGTTTGATGCTGATACATGTAATTTTTGACACTGTTTCGGCACTTAATGTTAACGGTGCTATCGTATATTAACAGAATGCTGCACTATTATCTTTCCAGTTATATATATACAGTTAAATTGCATATTATTATGAACTAAAAAAAATTATAATAGTTTTATCATAACTACAAGTATAAGTGGAAAACAAAGGTTATACTAACACAAATTTATTACAATAATGTGAGTGGTATATGCCATTCAATCATTAAGAGATAACATAGTAATTTTTCAAAACCAGAAAAAAAATAAAAATGTTATTTCCTTGGTTTCATGGTTGACATTATTTTGCTAAAACTCATGTAGCAGCAGATGTTGAATGAAGATGTCTAATAATATGTTTCATTACTCTCTGTTCAACATGTCGAATGAAGATGTTCCATGACTGCTCATAGGACATCGCGCTGTGAAGTCAGGTTTTATTGCAGATTCTGTTACAATGATTTGTAATTGAATATTCTGTGAATAATTGGTTATCCTATGTGGCATCCAAAGCGTTTTTGGATTAGGGTCATTTGTTGGTTTTCGAATTGCTGCTGTTTCTAATTATGGAGACATAATAGGAAACTTTGGAGTGAAGACCTATTTTATTGGAGTTAATTTTGCCGGTTTTTGAGCAGTCTAATTACTGCGTTTTTGAAGCCCAACTCAGTCCAGATTTCAAGCTATAAATAGACTGATGTAAACCTAGTTTTAGGTGTCGAATTTACATGTATTTTTAGGGTTGTGTGCTTGTGTTTTGTGAGCCTAACTGGTATCCTATGATAACAGTATAAGGACTGTAGTGTAAGTTGTGTAAGGTTCCTCAGAAGCTTTTAAGCATTGAGTAGCTGTGTGTTAATTCTCATAAGCTGTGAAGTATTGAGAATTTGTGTTTCGACCATTGTTACTTGTTTTGTAAGGAACCAGTCACGGGTTATGATTGAAGAGGGATTTGAGGAGGGCCTCATACCTAGGGGAGTCTTAGGTAGAAGTCATAGGAAGGGTAGTGATTAAGTGAGCTGATTGAACTGGGTGTGGTTATCAGTGAATTAATACTATCGAATATTGATTTCATCCCTGGCTTGGTAGCCCCCAGATGTAGGATTGGTAGATCCGAACTGGGTTAACAATTTCTGGTGTTCTTTACATTTTCTGCACACTGTTATTTTGAACTTGTTCATTGTTGTTGTATGTCAGTGTCTCGACATATCGATAGGACATCTGATATATAGACCAGAATTTCAATTGTTATCAAAGCTGGCACCCATTGTTGTTTCTGGGTGAGATTCAGGGAAGTTACTTTCTGGTACAATGGACAAGGATGGAGGAGCTCTGAATAAACCACCTTTATTGGATGGCTCTAACTATGAGTATTGGAAACCTAGGATGATAGCCTTCATCAAGTCCATGGATGATCAAGCATGGAAAGCGGTTATCAAAGGTTGGGAGCCTCCAAAGGTAAGAGATGGAGAAGGAAATCTTACTGATGTTCTGAAGGAAGAAGAGGACTGGGATGATGCTGACTACAAAGGGTCTGTTGGAAATTCTAAAGCCGTGAATGCATTGTTCAATGGTGTCAACAGAAATATCTTCAGGGCTGATTGAGCATTGTACTATTGCCAAAGAGGCTTGGCAGGTCCTGAAAGTTGCTCATGAAGGGACCTCAAAGGTGAAAATGTCAAAGCTTCAGCTTCTCACTAGTAAGTTTGAGAGTTTGAAGATGAAAGAGGATGAGAGCATTCATGATTTTCATATGAACATTATTGAGATAGCTAATGCCTCTAGTGCCTTAGGAGAAAAGATGTCTGACAGCAAGCTGGTCAGGAAGATTCTCAGGTCTCTTCCTAAGAGATTTGATATGAAGGTTACTGCTATAGAGGAAGCTCAGGACATTGACAAGATGAAGGTGGATGAGCTTATGGGATCACTCCAAACTTTTGAGTTAGGACTCGGTGAAAAAGCTGAAAAGAAGAAGAGTATAGCATTTGTGTCAAGTGCTGATGACTCAGATGATGAAGGAAAACTGGTCAAAGATGAAGATGTTTCCAAAGAGCTAGTGTTGCTTGGAAGACAATTTAATAAAGTGTTGAAAAGGATGGACTGGAAGTCAAGAGAAAATGTTCGAAATAAGTCTCTCGACATCAACAAAGACCAGGATGGAGACAGAAGATCCAGAACTGAAGAAGACTCTAATCAAGGGAAGAGAGTTCAATGCTATGAATGTGAAGGATTTGGGCACGTAAAAACTGAGTGTCCGACGTATCTCAAAAGACAGAAGAAGGGATTATCTGTGACATGTCAGAAGATGATTCTGAAACTGACGCTGATGAGAAATCTGCAAAGTTGGTGACAGCTTTAACATGAGTATGTGAATCAGATGAAGAATCTGAAGAGCTTACTTTTGAAGAGCTGGCTATCTCTTATAAGAAGTTGTGCATTGAACATGAAGAAGTATGTCAGCAGAAAGAAGAACAAGCATGTGCCATTGTTCATTTAGAAGCTGAGAATACTGAGCATATGTCTACTATAGCTGATCTACAAAGTGAAGTAAATGTTTTGAATTCAAAACTGGACAACATGATAAAAAATGTCAGAATGTTAAATAGGAGTTCGGATGTACTTGATGAAATTCTGAAGTCAGGAAGAGATGCTAGAAATATCAGTGGTATTGGATTTGAAGTTACAAATGAATTAAATGAAGGAAAGAAATCTGAGGGAGTACCCGTTCAAGATAAGAGAAGTTTGAAGATGTTGAATAACATATTGCAACATCCTCCTAGACATCAGAAGAAATTCATAAAGAAGAAGAATCAAAGATGGAGATGCTACCATTGTGGGAAGTTTGGTCATATAAAAGCTTTTTGCTACAAGCTACATGGTTATCCCAAACCCATGCAACAGTATAGTAGGAAAAAAAACTGGGTTGAAACAAAAAGGATATGGACTTCAAAGGATAGTGTAAAAGAACATAGGGACTACAAGTCTTTCACAGTCTCTACAGAGGAAAAATGGTTCTTTGATAGTGGATGTTCTCGACATATGACTGGTGTTAGTGGATATATGTCACATGTTAAGTATCATGCTCCTAATGAGGTGATTTTTGGTAATGGATCGAAAGGAAAAGTGCTTGGTGTTGGAAGAGTGGATTGTCCAGGACAACCAATTCTGGAAGAAATATTGCTTGTTGAAGGATTAGATACTAACCTAATAAGCATAAGCCAGTTGTGTGATCAAGGTCTTAAGGTCATCTTTACCACCCATGAATGCTTAATAATGGATGAAAAGAATGCTGTTGTTATGAGAGGTGAAAGAACCTCAGAGGATTGCTATCTGTGGAAAGACGAAAGCACAATTGTGGAAGTGTTAAATCAAAGAACTTGTGAATGGCACGCGTATAAGGACCCATTTCCAAAACTTATAAATAGCCCAGCTAACACATTCCAACTTCAATCCTACAGTGCAAAAACTTCATCTAACCTACTCTCTCAAAACTCTTCTTCCCTAGGGTTTGCTCTTACTCTCTTCAATACTGCATTTTGTGAGCAACAAAAAATGTCTCAACATCATGATGCTCCTGCTGATTCAAGAACTTCCCAAGTCAATGATGAAGACTATGATCCTCACCGATTGATCAAACACACAGATCTTGTCCATGATATCGCCCTGTTGAATGTTGTTCCTGCTGACACTAGAGGTGAACAACCAGTTTCCCACTCTGTGAATGAGAGTATGTCAAGTAAGAAGTCTAAACCCCTTTCATCTAGGAAGAAAGACAAAATGATTACTAGGTTTTATTCTGATAAGATAAACCCTAGAAAAAATGTCACTGAAAAGAATTCAAATAGGAGGGTGGATGAAACTAAGAATGATAGTATGACTCTTGATGGTAGTGTTTTCAGTAGAGATCAGAGTCTTAGAAGATTTGCCACATTTGCGGGTAGTGAAGCTGATAAAGATGTCGGGTCTGACGTCCCAACATCCATGGCTGGAAAAACAAATAATAGTCCTACTGATCGGACTGAGAATTGTATACCAGTTCAGGGTGCTAGGGAAAGAAGAAGCAAGAAGAGGGCTGAGATGTGTAGTAGCGTTGCTGAGAAAAACTCTGATGAGGAACCAATAGCTGACATACTACAAAGAATCAAGAGTAGAAAAGAGAATACCATTGTGGCTGAGAATTCAAAGGATGCAGAAATGATTAGGAAATCTGCTAATGTGGAGAGTAACAAAAGAAAGGCTGGAGCAGGTCCCACTAAGCAATGGAGTAAATTTGTGGTTCCAATCAAGAAAAGAAGGGTCATAGGCCTGAATGAGTCAAATGCTGGAACTGATGTCCAAGACATCAGTGGGAGAAGGGAGGATCAAACTGTCAGGAAAACTGATAGGTGGAAAATTGTCAGCCAAAGAAGGGTAGCTTTAGAGAGAGAACTGGGAAAAGACTTCAATAAGTATAAGGAAGTGGTTGATCTTATTGAAGCTGCTGGGTTGATGAAGACTGTGTCTGACATAGGACCATGTTATGAGAAGTTGCTTAAGGAGTTTGTTGTGAGTATCCCCGAAGATTGTAATAGCAAACTCAGAAAAATCTATGTAAGAGGCAAAGCTGTGAAACTTTCTCCCAAAGTGATTAATAACTTTCTGGGGAGACCTACGGACCATCAGGCTGAGTTAGGAGCAACAAATGATGAAATCAGTGAGGAGATAATAGGTGGTTGCATCAAAGTTTGGCCAGATGAAGGAAAGCTCTCTTCTGGGAAGCTAAGTGTCAAATATGCTATCCTTCACAGAATTGCAGTGGTAAACTGGGTTTCTACCAATCATACTTCCACCATCTCATCCAGGCTTGGAAAGTTCATTTATGTTATTGGAAAGAAGGTCCCTTTCAACTTTGGAGCACATATCTTTGAACAAGTTTTGAAGCAAGCTAGCTCATCCGCTGTTAAGCTACCCATATGCTTTCCATCCTTAATCTATGGAATAATCCTGGATCAATTTCCTGACTGCTTAGTAAGAAGTGACAAGGTCAGCAAGAGAAAACCTCCAATGACTTTGCATTATAGGCTGCTAGGTGGACTTCATGTGTCTGATGTTGTTGAGACATCCTCCATAACTTCACGACCTGTTAATCTTGATGATGAAGCCATTGCTCAGTTGCAAGAAACCTGCAAGGAGCTGGAAGAATCTATCAGGAGAGATACAGCAAGGAAAACAAAGCTCGAGCAGCTGATTAAAGCCTTGGTTGAAAAGAGAAATGCTGCTAAAGAGCAAGAGCTGGCTGAAGATGATGGACAAGGTGAATCTACTGAGTCTGATAGAAGGAGTGTCCAACAGTCTGATGATTCTGGTTCTGAGAAGGGTGCTTCTGAATCTGAAAGTGAAAGTGATGAGGTGGCTGAAGAGGACAGTGCTGAATAGCTATAGGCTATCTGCAAGTTTACTTTTTGTTTTTTTTTTTGTTTTTTTTTCTTTATTCTCTTTTAGGACAACTTAATTCTGTTTTGGTTTTGAACAATATACTGCTATGTGATTTGACGACATTTGTCTATGACCTCTCTTTGTCATATTTGTGGCTAAAAAGGGGGAGTAGTAAGTGTGAGGGGGAGCAGCATTGTTATGTGCTTGTGCTGTTGGAGGTATAGTGTGTGTGCTGCAGGTGGATGGTGTGTTGCTGCTGTTGAGGGGGAGTTGCTATGATGAGATGTTTGCTATGATGAGATTTTTGCTATGATGACATTTTGATTCAGTTGCTATGATGGGATGTTTGCTGGACTGTGTGTGTGTATATGCAGCTGAGGGGGAGTTTTCTTTTGTGTGTGTATATGCAGCTGAGGGGGAGTTTTTTTTGCTGCTATTAATTTTTTAATGGTGTTTTTCCGCTGCTGATACTGATGGTGTTTAAGTGTGTGGAGTTTTAGCCAAAAATAAGCCAAAGGGGGAGATTGTTATTTCCTTGGTTTCATGGTTGGAATTATTTTTCTAAAACTCATGTAGCAGCAGATGTTGAATGAAGATGTCTAATAATATGTTTCATTACTCTCTGTTCAACATGTCGAATGAAGATGTTCCATGACTGCTCATAGGACATCGCGCTGTGAAGTCAGGTTTTATTGCAGATTCTGTTACAATGATTTGTAACTGAATATTCTGTGAATAATTGGTTATCCTATGTGGCATCCAAAGCGTTTTTGGATTAGGGTTATTTGTTGGTTTTCGAATTGCTGCTGTTTCTAATTATGGAGACATAATAGGAAACTTTGGAGTGAATACCTATTTTATTGGAGTTAATTTTGCAGGTTTTTGAGCAGTCTAATTGCTGCATTTTTGAAGCCCAACTCAGTCCAGATTTCAAGCTATAAATAGACTGATGTAAACCTAGTTTTAGGTGTCAAACTTACATGTATTTTTAGGGTTGTGTGCTTGTGTTTTGTGAGCCTAACTGGTATCCTATGATAACAGTATAAGGACTGTAGTGTAAGTTGTGTAAGGTTGCTCATAAGCTTTTAAGCATTGAGTAGCTGTGTGTTAATTCTCATAAGCTGTGAAGTATTGAGAATTTGTGTTTCGACCATTGTTACTTGTTTTGTAAGGAACCAGTCACGGGTTATGATTGAAGAGGGATTTGAGGAGGGCCTCATACCTAGGGGAGTCTTAGGTAGAAGTCATAGGAAGGGTAGTGATTAAGTGAGCTGATTGAACCGGGTGTGGTTATCAGTGAATTGATACTATCGAATATTGATTTCATCCCTGGCTTGGTAGCCCCCAGATATAGGATAGGTAGATCCGAACTGGGTTAACAATTTCTGGTGTTCTTTACATTTTCTGCACACTGTTATTTTGAACTTGTTCATTGTTGTTGTATGTCAGTGTCTCGACATCTCGATAGGACATCTGATATATAGACCAGAATTTCAAAAAATAATAATAATAATAGCTTTGTTTGGATATTGATTATTGTATTAGTATAAACCGTGACAGAAAGTATACAATACAGAGATCAAACTCATGCAAAACATCACCAATGCATATTTCATTGTTCTACATTTTCTTTTTTATTGGTCAATGAAAGTCAAATATCAATGATTATCAATTTTTCGATTTAAAATCTTGATTAAGACGATACCAACTTTATTTCAATTTCCATCTCATTTCGTACTTTCTTCTACTTTCTCTTCTTCGATCGATGAAGTCTTTCTATTCACGAATGTTAATTATCAAGGTTGTTAACCTTCATTATTTCAAATCTCTAGTGAGTGATCGTCGAGATCACTTTCTATACTTTGGGATCGTGATAGGCTACCTTCGATTAATCAACGAAAGTTTGTGATTAAGATGAGACCGTCACCTTTTCTTTTTGTGTGACACGATTTTATGAGAACGAAATACATATCGTTTCTCCATCGTGTTTTAGCACAAATATTATTGAACGACCTCCAATAGTTTAATCTTCATCATAGATCAAGTTACGACGGTTTTGTTCTAAAGTGGACCGATTCGTCCGGTTAACAATTAATCACTAACTTTAACTTTTGTCCATATATTTCTTGGTTAGCTCTTTGTTTAGTTCTTGTTTTAAACATTGACCGATCGATTGATACTTTGGCATGGATTTCTCCTTGTGCTTTAGCTGCTGCAATTGTTCTTGAGTTTTCGTGCGCGCATCTAAGAGGCAACAGACCTTCTCTGTTAGGTACCCCTTAAGACCCAACTTTATCTTGCATGCCTCATTCTAGGGTTTTATCCATGTTAGAAGCATATTGAGTACATCTGAAGTCCTACCTCAAAGTAGGCTCTGTTTGCGCATCGTGCTTAGTACTCAGATGTTGTGTATCTTCTTTTGTGTCAACACGTTGATGCTTGAACGCTTGTACATTTCTTTGCTTCCATTTCATCTTTGAGTTTTCTTTTTATTTCTTCGAATCTTGTTTACATAAGTTTGTTGATATCTGTGATTGAATTGGATCATGTTTACTTGTGTTTGTTCACATGATCCCTTAGGATTCCTAGCTCGACTTAATTTCCAATTAAGCTTGAGGTAGGAGAGACATTAGGCTTTCAATCCTTTGTATGATAACATGTAGGATTTAGTTTCCCTTAGTGTTTTCTCTAGACATTGCGTGCGTCTCTCTCTTCTTTCTCAAAACAATAATCAAGACACTAAATAAAGGCGATATGCATTGTGCGCCACGAGCCTTAAGTACATGGGAAGTGGAGAATGAGGGGTCTCCCTTCACTTTTCTAGAGTGTTTAGCATATGTCTCATTGGGGGCGGCCATGCGACGCATTTGCTCCCATGTCATAGACTTTAGTGCAATGAGCATCACAAACAAAGTCAATTCACTTCTTCGATAAGTTCAGAACCTTTTCTCTCGCACCCGTGCGATCGAGACTGACCCCATTTTCCCGTAGTAGGTGAACTACGGATGCTCTGATTCCTCATTACCTAACGAGGATACGTATGCACAAGGATCCCTATCCTTGGCGAGCACACTAATAACTAACTTCCCTTTTTTCTCGCACCCTTGCGATCGAGACCAACCAGTTAACCGAACATTTTCTCTTGCCCTAGTGCGATTGAGACCTTTTCGACCCGTAGGTCGAACTATAACTACTCTGATTTCGTCTTTCTCATCCGATTAAGGATACGTAGGCACAAGACGACGATGTCTTGGCGAGCGACCCCCCTCCCTTAGTTCATCGAACTACGTCGACTCTGATTCTTCGTTCGTCCATGAAGATACGTAGGCATAGGATTGCGATAATCCTTGCGAGTTGTAATACCCCGTAAATTATAAACGCTCTGGATAATATTATTATGATCAACTGGGTTCCGGTGTACTCTGAGCAATTATTGGATAAAATAATTAGAGTAAACTGACGAACTCAGAGTTGATTAAATTAATAGTATTTAACTTTGAGTTTTTATTAATTGGTGCTTTTGAGCTAATTTGGACATTTAGTAGTATTACTAATTAATGAAAAATTCTTTATACTATGTTTTTCTTTTCTTCTCATTTGGATAAAAAAACAAAGATAGAAAGAAAGAAAAGTGAAGAGAAGGAAAGGAAGGAAAAGGAGAGGAAAATTTGTCCAAGAGCTCAAGATCATCAACCATCATCAATTCTTCATCTCTTCATCTCAACTTCATCATCCTCATCTTGTTGTCCAGGTGGGTTCTAGTTAGACCCTTTAGAGTAGAGTTTTATTGAGTTTAGAGTTAGTTTAGAATTGTGAGAATTGAGTAATTTTGCACATAAATCATGAATCTAACTGCTGAAATTCAATAATTGATTGTGTAGTATACTGCTTGTTATGTCTATAACATGTTTTGATGCATTGTGGTTGTGGAAAATGGATTTTTGGGGTTGATTTTGGGGAACCCGTAGCAGAAAAATTCTGCAGGAAATTGTACAAATTTCCACTGCCCATACGCGTATTGGGCAAGGCAATACGCGTATGGGGCATGACCTTACGCGTATGGCAAGGGCGGTACGCGTATTGGAGTTTTAAATGAAATTTTGAAAGGAAATCAGTCTCGGCCCATACGCGTATCGCTTTGGGCAATACGCGTATCGCTTTGGACAATACGTGTATGGATGGGCGAGCCAGCTGGGCAGTACGCGTATGGCATAGGGCAATACGCGTACGGCCAGGAGAATTGCAGAATTCTGCTGTCTTGTGTTTTTTTCCCGTTTCCGCGTTCGATGCGATTCCTCCGTATCCGTAACTCGGAATGGAACATTTTGGTATCGTTGGAAAGCTAACGAAATGTTCTTTCTTACTAAATTGGTTTTGACATTGCGGCCGATTTAATTATGTCGGGAATTTCGGAAATGTGATGTTTTGACAACTTTTACCCCGTAATTGTGTGTTTATGAGTAGTGTGGTAATATGCATGTTAAAATATGGAATAATTAGAGTGAGGAAGCCTTAATGAATTAGAATGACTTAGAGAATCGTGCGGCAATTGCTTACATCGATACTTGAGGAGTATCTGTGGTAAGTAGTTGTTAGTGGGGGGATCGTTTTCCTCCGGTTTGTTGTGTGTGTACCTTAATAAATACCGTGACCCGTGTTTAATCTCTTTGAGCGGGATGGCCGGGGAAAGTATTTATTAGGTGTGTAACCGTGACCCGTGTTTAATCTCCGTGTGTGGGATGGCCGGGGAAAGTTACGTGTTGGTTGGTATTAGTGACCCATGTTTAATCCTTTGGTGTGGGATGGTCGGGGAAAGTACCAATCGTAGATAACCGTGACCCGTGTTTAATCTCTTTGAGCGGGATGGCCGGGGAAAGTTATCTACGTTAAGGATCCGTGACCCGTGTTTAATCTCTTTGAGCGGGATGGTCGGGGAAAGATTCCTTAACTTGTGGCATTTTGTGTTTTACGCGATTGTTTCTCTAAGTCATAAATGTTTGAACTCAAGGTCTAGTTCCCGTTTCCCCGACTTGAGTTAGGTGTTGATTAGAACCTTGTAGAGCCGAGAGAATCTATAAGATAGGGAACTCACTGAGATTTGATGTATCTCACCCCACTGTTGTTGTTTACATCACAGGTACTGCAGGTTCCGCGAAGGGTAAGGATAAGGCCGTGTGATTATCCTTACTTGTTTGATGACTTTGCTTTCGTTGTGGAGTTTTTTTGAGATCGTGTTGATCTAGTTCTTAGTTTTCTTTTTGGAACATCTTGTATATATAGCTATGCCATAGTTTTTTTGTTTTAGGCTTTTTGGGCATGTATATGTACAATGTGTTGGCTAAGGACTTATTGTATATTTCAATACCAAACGTAAATTTCATGTATAATATATGCTTTGATGTATGTATGTATATATGGGCTTTACAGTTGGTATCAGAGCGGGTTGTATCCTCGACCTAGCCATGAAATAGAATAAGTAATTCTTTCCGTTTCAGATGCATGGTGTCGCCTTTGGTCTTACGTGTTATATTTATGCTATTGAGCCTGATCAACTTAATCCTATTTGTATGACATTCAGGAACATGGCCGACGGGCGCAGAAAAAACCGTGGAAGACCGAGGACTACTCCGGCTGGGACGGTTCCAACGGGTGCTGAAGGGAACGCCCCTTTGTATCAATTCATGCAACAGATGCAGCAGCAGCAAAATCAGTTCATGCAAGGAATGGTACAGCAAATGGCTGATGGTCTGCATCCTCCAGTGGTTGTTCCTGAAGTTACAGGGGGAACCTTTAGGGAATTCATTCATATGAATCCTCCAGAGTTTCAGGGAGGGTTCGATCCGGTGAAGGCGCATGAATGGATATCAGGTATGGAAAGGATTTTCTTGATAGTTTAGTGCAGTGAGGAAAATAAAGTGGTCTTTGCTTCTCAATTGTTAAAGGGTCCTGCCATGAGGTGGTGGAAGAGCGCTTCAGCCTTAATGACAATTCAAGAGGTACCAAAGGTATGGGAGCAGTTTAAGGTAAATTTCATGGAGAAGTATTTTCCAAGTTCCTTAAGGTCTCTGAAGGAGTTCGAGTTCCAACAGTTGAGACAAGGCAATTTTACAGTGGCTTCTTATGCGGAAAAGTTCGAGATCATGGCTGACTATTCTAGACAAGCCATGTATGCTCCTGATGAGAGATGGAAGATCGATCAGTTTCTGTTTGGTTTGAGGGCTGAAATTTCACATAGTGTGTCACAGAGGGAATTCACTAGCTATGCTGAATTGTTGAGGCAGTGTTATGTGGCGGAGCATAGTTTGAAGAAAGTACAAGAGGAAAATGTTGCAAAAAGGGTAAGTCAAGGTGATTGTGGAAGAGCAAGTCAACATTTTGGGTCAAGATCACAAGCTTTCAAGGGAAAGCAAGTTGCTAGACCTAATGTTATGCCTTTGTGTAAGTTTTGCAACCAACGTCATTTTGGGAAGTGTGGAGATGGGACTCTTAGGTGTTATATTTGTAATGGTTTGGGTCATATAGCCAGAGATTGTACTCAGAGTAGAAGCCAAGGGCAAGGACGGAATACCGGAAGGGTTTATACCTAAGATGCCAGGAAGACAAAGAATGATAACTTCTTGATTGCGGGTACGTGTTTCGTAAATGGACATCCTTGTTTTGTTTTATTTGATTGTGGGGCAACACATTCTTTTGTGTCTTTGAGATGTGTGAAGCGACTTGGGTTGCAAGCTGTTCCTTTGTCTCCTCCTATGGTGGTTACTACCGCCATGGATGAAATGGTCGAAACACCGTTGATGTGTGAAAATTGTGTTTTGTCTGTGAATGATAGAGTTTTCCAGATTAACCTTATCTGTTTACCGCTTAAGAAAGTTGATGTCGTTTTGGGGATGGATTGGCTTTCTGCTAATTTAGTGTTTATTGGGTGTGAAGAAAAGCTAATCATTATTCCATCTGCTGAGGCTACCCCGAAAGATGTGTTATCAACGATTTTAGAAGGTACGGTGGGAATAATAAATTTCTTGTTTGAGAAGGAGAAATCTGTTTTATTGGTTCTTACTAAGGAAGAGAGTAATGAACAGCAAGTTCTGAGTATTCCTATAGTTTGTGAGTTTCCTGAAGTGTTTCCTGAGGATGTTACTTCTCTTCCTCCGGAGAGAGAAGTTGAGTTCTCTATTGACCTGGTACCGGGAACGGCTCCTATATCCATTTCTCCTTATCGGATGGCACCGCTTGAATTAAGAGAATTAAAGGACCAATTGGAGGACTTGATGGCTAAGCATTTTGTTAGACCTAGTGTTTCACCTTGGGGAGCTCTAGTGTTATTGGTAAAGAAGAAAGATGAGGGAATGCGTCTGTGCATTGATTACCGTAAGTTGAATAAAGTCACCATTAAGAACAAGTACCCCTTACCCAGGATAGACGACTTGTTAGATCAATTGAAAGGAGCCTGTGTGTTCTCGAAGATTGATTTACGGTCGGGTTATCATCAGATCCGAGTGAAGAGTTCCGATGTGCCTAAAACTGCATTTAGAACCCGTTACGGCCATTACGAATTCTTAGTGATGCCTTTCGGTGTGACTAATGCTCCAGCTGTTTTTATGGATTACATGAACCGTATATTTCAGGCTTACTTGGACCAATTTGTCATAATCTTTATTGACAACATTCTTATTTATTCTCGTACTCCACAAGAGCACGGAGAACATCTGAGGATTGTCTTATCGGTATTGCAAGAGAAGTAACTTTTTGATAAGTTAAGCAAGTGTGAGTTTTGGATGTCGGAAGTTAATTTTCTTGGACATGTTATATCTCAAGGTGGTGTGGCAGTAAATCCGTCGAAGGTAGAACCAGTGATTAATTGGGAGAGACCGAGGAATGCTTCAGAGGTTAGAAGTTTCTTGGGATTGGCAGGTTACTATAGAAAGTTCATTAAAGGCTTTTGTCAATTGGCCTTATCAATGACGAAACTTACTCGGAAAGATTTTGTTTTTGAGTGGGATTCGGGTTGTGAACAAAGTTTTATGAAATTGAAGGAAAGTTTGACGAGTGCTCCAGTATTAATTATTCCTGATCCTAACAACTCTTATGAAGTATTCTGTGATGCTTCTAAGAGGGGATTAAGGGGTGTTCTGATGCAAGGAGGTCAAGTAGTAGCTTATGCTTCTCGACAGTTGAAAGTTCATGAGAAGAATTATCCAACTCATGATTTGGAACTAGCTGCAGTGGTGTTTACACTGAAGGTGTGGCGTCATTATTTGTATGGTGTACGTTTTGAAATGTTCAGTGACCATAAAAGTTTGAAGTATTTGTTTGACCAAAAGGAGTTGAATATGCGACAAAGAAGGTGGATGGAGTACTTAAAGGATTATGACTTAGAATTGAAGTATCATCCAGGAAAAGCGAATAAAGTAGCGGATGCATTGAGTCGGAAAATGGTTCATAGTGCAGAATTGATGATTTTGGAGTATTCGTTGTTGGAAAAGTTTAGAGATCTTAATCTCCAGTTTGTGTGGACTCTGAATGGTGTAATTATGGGAAATTTGAATGTCAATTCTACTTTAAGAGTTGAGATTCAACAAGAACAAATTTTAGAGGAGGAGTTACAAGAGCTGCTACTTCAACCGGGTTTTACATGAGCAACAGATGGGATTGTTCTGTTTAATCAACGGATTTGTGTTCCGAAGGACGAGGCATTGAAAAGGAAGATTTTAGATGAAGCTCATAAAGGTACTTTTACGATACATCCTGGTTCTTCGAAGATGTATCAGGATTTAAAGAGAGATTATTGGTGGTCCGGGATGAAAAAGGATATAGCGGTATATGTGTCAGAATGTGCGGTGTGCCAACAGGTGAAGATTGAACACCAAAGACCGGGCGGTCTGTTACAACCTTTGGATATTCCAGTTTGGAAGTGGGATAGTATTTCTATGGACTTTACAGTGGGTTTACCCCGTACGCAAAGTGGTTATGATTCTATTTGGGTGATTGTAGATCGACTAACGAAATCTGCGCATTTCTTAGCCGTGAAGACTACTTACAAGGCAAGTCATCTTGCAAGGCTGTTTATTACTGAGATTATGAGATTGCATGGTGTTCCTTCGAATATTGTGTCCGATAGAGATCCGAAGTTTACTTCGAGGTCAGACGGATGGTCAGACTGAGCGAACAATACAGACAATGGAAGATATGTTAAGAGCTTGTGTGCTAGAGAGTAGAGGAAATTGGAAGGAACTTTTACCGTTAATTGAGTTTTCCTATAACAATAGTTACCATGCGAGCATCGATATGGCTCCTTACGAAGCATTGTATGGGAGAAAATGTAGAACACCTTTGTGTTGGGCAGAAGTTGGCGAAGATAGAATTTTGGGACCCGAAATTATTCAAGAGACTACGGAAAAGATTCGAATGATCCGTGAGAAGGTTAAACAAGCACAAGATCGTCAAAAGAGTTATGCGGACAACCGTAGGAGACCTTTGGAATTTGAGGAAGGTGACCATGTATTTTTGAAAGTGACTCCGAGATTGAGATTAAAAGGACCGTTTAAGTCACACAAATTAAGTCCGAGATACGTGTGACCGTATCAGATATTAGAAAGGATTGGTGAAGTCGCTTACAGATTAGCCTTACCACCCTCCCTATCTAAAATGCATGATGTCTTTCATGTATCTCAGCTCCGGAAGTTTATTCCTGATCCTCTTCAGCCAATTCTACCAAAATCAGTGGAAATAGAAGCGGACTTGACTTTTGAACCGCAACCGAGTTGTATTGTGGGAAGAGAAACAAAAGTGTTAAGGAACAAAGATATTCCTCTTGTTAAGGTGCAATGGGATATGACGCATCCGGGTGATGCTACTTGGGAACTAGAGTCGGAAATGCGAGATTCTTATCCGCATCTGTTCAGGTAATCTTTTAAATTCGAGGACGAATTTCTATTTAAGGGGGGGAGGATGTAATACCCCGTAAATTATAAACGCTCTGGATAATATTATTATGATCAACTGGGTTCCGGTGTACTCTAAGCAATTTTTGGATAAAATAATTAGAGTAAACTGACGAACTCAGAGTTGATTAAATTAATAGTATTTAACTTTGAGTTTTTATTAATTGGTGCTTTTGAGCTAATTTGGACATTTAGTAGTATTACTAATTAATTAAAAATTCTTTATACTATGTTTTTCTTTTCTTCTCATTTGGAAAAAAAAAACAAAGATAGAAAGAAAGAAAAGTGAAGAGAAGGAAAGGAAGGAAAAGGAGAGGAAAATTTGTCCAAGAGCTCAAGATCATCAACCATCATCAATTCTTCATCTCTTCATCTCAACTTCATCATCCTCATCTTGTTGTCCAGGTGGGTTCTAGTTAGACCCTTTAGAGTAGAGTTTTATTGAGTTTAGAGTTAGTTTGGAATTGTGAGAATTGAGTAATTTTGCACATAAATCATGAATCTAACTGCTGAAATTCAATAATTGATTGTGTAGTATACTGCTTGTTATGTCTATAACATGTTTTGATGCATTGTGGTTGTGGAAAATGGATTTTTGGGGTTGATTTTGGGGAACCCGTAGCAGAAAAATTCTGCAGGAAATTGTGCAAATTTCCACTGCCCATACGCGTATTGGGCAAGGCAATACGCGTATGGGGCATGACCTTACGCGTATGGCAAGGGCGGTACGCGTATTGGAGTTTTAAATGAAATTTTGAAAGGAAATCAGTCTCTGCCCATACGCGTATCGCTTTGGGCAATACGCGTATGGCTGGGCGAGCCAGCTGGGCAGTACGCGTATGGCATAGGGCAATACGCGTACGACCAGGAGAATTGCAGAATTCTGCTGTCTTGTGTTTTTTTCCCGTTTCCGCGTTCGATGCGATTCCTCCGTATCCGTAACTCGGAATGGAACATTTTGGTATCGTTGGAAAGCTAACGAAATGTTCTTTCTTACTAAATTGGTTTTGACATTGCGACCGATTTATTATGTCGGGAATTTCAGAAATGTGCTGTTTTGACAACTTTTACCCCGTAATTGTGTGTTTATGAGTAGTGTGGTAATATGCATGTTAAAATATGGAATAAGTAGAGTGAGGAAGCCTTAATGAATTAGAATGACTTAGAGAATCGTGCGGCAATTGCTTACATCGATACTTGAGGAGTATCCGTGGTAAGTAGTTGTTAGTGGGGGGATCGTTTTCCTCCGGTTTGTTGTGTGTGTACCTTAATAAATACCATGACTCGTGTTTAATCTCTTTGAGCGGGATGGCCGGGGAAAGTATTTATTAGGTGTGTAACCGTGACCCGTGTTTAATCTCCGTGTGTGGGATGGCCGGGGAAAGTTACGTGTTGGTTGGTATTAGTGACCCGTGTTTAATTCTTTGGTGTGGGATGGCCGGGGAAAGTCCCAATCGTAGATAACCGTGACCCGTGTTTAATCTCTTTGAGTGGGATGGCAGGGGAAAGTTATCTACGTTAAGGATCCGTGACCCGTGTTTAATCTCTTTTAGCGGGATGGTCGGGGAAAGATTCCTTAACTTGTGGCGTTTTGTGTTTTACGCGATTGTTTCTCTAAGTCAGAAATGTTTGAACTCAAGGTTTAGTTCCCGTTTCCTCGACTTGAGTTAGGTGTTGATTAGAACCTTGTAGAGCCGAGAGAATCTATAAGATAGGGAACTCACTGAGATTTGATGTATCTCACCCCACTATTGTTGTTTACATCACAGGTACTGCAGGTTCCGTGAAGGGTAAGGATAAGGTCGTGTGATTATCCTTACTTGTTTGATGGCTTTGCTTCCGTTGTGGAGTTTTTTTGAGATCGTGTTGATCTAGTTCTTAGTTTTCTTTTTAGAACATCTTGTATATATAGCTATGCCATAGTTTTTTTGTTTTAGGCTTTTTGGGCATGTATATGTACAATGTGTTGGCTAAGGACTTATTGTATATTTCAGTACCAAACGTAAATTTCATGTATAATATATGCTTTGATGTATGTATGTATATATGGGCTTTACACGAGTCCGTTTTCGTTTTTTCCTTTCCGTTTCCCGTTTTCGTTTAGTAGTAGGCTTTAGATAACTCACCCTTTGATTAGACGACAAGCGTGGATTCCATCGAGTACGATGGACGCGTGGGGGTGCTAATACATTCCCCTCGCGTAACCGACTCCCGAACCCGGACTATGGTTGCAATGACCTTGTCTTCTCCCTCTTCAGGTTTTCTTCGATCATTTCCTTTCCCTACATCGGGATAAATAACGCACGGTGGCGACTCTTCTATTTTGTTTCCACCAGTTTTTTTCCGCAGTTGCGACAGGATTACCGCCAACAAAACCTTCTCAATAGATCCAGGTATTCCTGCAATCTCTTCTCTTATATACTAACATGTCGTAGATCCTGTAATTATATACATGTTCGTATTATCTATTCTATTCTGCACTAAAGTATATGACATAATATATAGAACATGTATATGTGATTAATTATTATTGATTTAATTCCAACAAGTGGTATCAGTGCAGGTCTTCATGTTTAGTTTATTGAGATTTGTCCTATAAACATCAATGTTTTTTTTTTATGTTGGATCATGAAACATATATTTGAAATTCATGGGTTTTTTCAAAATTGATATATAAGTTTTAAGAGGCTTGAAGTTTTAATGACAATTTTTCAATATTTTTTTGTTACACTTACTTGAAATTTATAGAATGTTTTGTGAAATTCTGGCATAACATATAACAGATGTCCTAACACATGTCAAGACATTGTTCTCTGCACAAATTCAAAACAAGAACTGAACAAACAAACTGATATTCATAATATCAGCAATAGCAGCAAGACAGATGTTTCGACATCTGTTACAACATGTTAATCAAAACCGAACTGTAAATTGCAGAATGATAAACAACACAAAATATGATAACACGGTTCGGTGCAAATCACCTACATCTGGGGGCATACCAAGCCAGGAAGAAGAATCCACTACCAGTAATATAGTTTTATGTAAACAACCGCTGGTTTACAGTTAACAACCTCTAGTTTACCTATCACTGCCCAATGGAGACTTTATCATTAGAAGTCACGTCTAATTGATAAGAGAAACCCATCTCACTCCCTAAATCACTACATATGATTATCTAACAGTTATAGTCACAATAGTTGTATCTTCCTACTTGAAAGACACCCTTTCAATACAAAGTTCACTCAAGCATTCTTGATTAACAAGCTAACTTGGATTTGCTTAAAAGCTTCATCCAAGAACAATACACGATTCATTATCTACGGGTTTCTAAATCTGTACAAGTATCTATGTCTTCCACAATGTATCAAATTGATACAGAGGGAGACTTACAAGAAAGCCTACGACTCTCAAAACCCTAAACCCTATTTTCTACTTTACAAAAGTGTTACAATAGGTTTGGTCCTTTAGTCCTAGGTCTTGGTCCTCTTTTATAATCTTTTGCTGCCTTGGGCTTCAAATATTCTGTTTATTTCTTCCTTGATCCATGTTCTGATTGCTTCTTAAATCTTGGACCAGATTAGCAACAACCTGCTATATCAGGTCAAGATGTCGAGACATACGTTAGGACATCATGTTTGACAAGTCTTCTTTCACCAAACTTCTTCATGTTGGAACATCTTGCCCAACATTCAGTTTTATAAAAAATTTGCTCAAATCTACAAAGCCTCCAATCTACCCCTTTTGAAAATTTTTTTATTAAAACTTCTTCGGTAGAAAAATAAAGTCCGAAGTTTGGTGGATATGATTGGAACACCTCTAAGACTCCTTCTTACCCCTGAAATTTCTAGCTGTCTGTTGGTGAACATGAGAAAGAGTATACAACACACACCCCCTCAAACCTATACTTACCACGGAGGGATAAATCTTCCTCTTAAGGGGCATAAGATCCAGAAAGAGCTTAAGAAGAATCAGATGTATCATACGTAATGCAGAGTCCATAGAGTATGTAACTCGAGTCATAAGACACAACCTGCTTTATAACTCAGATCACAAAGCACAAGGGAAATACTCAAGGATGTTAGAACATCCCATCCAACATCCTTGCAAAAAAGCAGCAAGAATGAACTCCTTACCAAGAAAAATATCAGTTATGTGTTGTAAGAACCAACACACAACCGAGATGAATACACACCCATTCTCCCACTTTTTATCCAAAAATTGGAAAAAGTAGACAACACAGTTCCATACCCATATGGTACTTACCCAAACCTGGACAAACGACATGACGAAGCCACCCAGAATAAGAACTTGGAAAACCTGAAACAGACGCCTCCTTTAAATACCCAAACGGTTTTTCTAGAAAATTACGGTCCATAGAAGTTACCGCTGAACAATTCAATGAAGAAATAAATTTAGGAAGGTAAATTCAACATAAATGACTGTGCACAACCTAGCTAGAGTTTGATTGTTTCAACTTTATGAGAAACTGTCCAAAGAATGCACTTGCATCAAGGCACATACTTAACACGCCTTCTCTAAGACACTTTCCACCGTCTAACACAACCAAATATGATTCACCCACATGTCCTAATAAATGTCTTGACGCCTTGTTAGGCTTGTTTAGCCCATCTGAAGTATGGCCACCTCCCCTTTTTACAAGCCCCAAGAATAATCCTTTCAACCAGAAGAAAATAATACTGACCAAGATGTTAAGACATTTCTTCAAACATCTCCCTGATAGCAACAAAGACTCCCAAGATACTTGTATCACTATGATTCAGTCCATTGACACTCAATGACAGAATCAAAATAACCTGTTAAGTCCACCTAGAAATTATACTAGTAGCGCAATGTCACGACATCTCGTGTGACATTATATCCTCACCTGAGGCATTCTATCACCAACTGCTTGAAACCACAAATAATCTTGATAAACAACTACACTACTGCAACAATATATCCAAAACAAAAGTTCAACTCCCCTTGTCTAAGATATCCAGTGCTCCTTTGCAAGAAGACCACCTTAAATGAATGGAAAACATAAGACTCATATTCATGTCTTCAATTCATGTACCACACTAGTACTTTTAACAAGCAAAAGTTCTCCCTCTATCTTTCATAAATGATGCTCCTTCAACAAGAAACACCCCAAAATCACCACATGATATCCCATGACAACTTCATGATCATATAGTGAGAGAGTACTAGGATCACATCCTTGTACCACAACCAACAAACTCTTGGATTAAGACCAAAATCACCATTGATCCTTCTCATCCAGAAACCATCCATACCCTGTACAAATCCACCTTGAATTTTACAGCCATAGATATCCTTGTTCCTTGAGATACATTCCAATTGAATTTGGAATGCTTCACAATCCTCAAAGAGACATACAGAGCCCCGTAGTTTGCAATCTCGCCCAAAAGTTCTTCACACTTGAAGGACATCAAACATATGCTCTAGAAATCCTCAGCTTATTTTCTTCACAAGCACCAAACTGATCCACTTCTCTCTAGCATGACTCATAGCAGAAGAAACCACCTCTCCACAAGTCTTCTGACCTCAGCAAGAGCCAGCCATCCAGATAAACACCCCATGATCCAAGACAGACTTCAATTTATCATTCTCCCATATGATAAGATAAAACACTTCTGATTCAACTAGTGAATATCAGCTTCCATAATTTGAACTCCAAGTTCAGAAACCATGATGTTCTAGCATTAGTTAGGACATCCTGATCATATTACAAACACCATACTATGGTTCTTGATACAATTACCACTGGACTTACTATCAGCATAGTAGTCAAACTGAAGATCTTCAGAGAACATTGCGCCACCAGCTTGATCAATAAGAACTCCAGACAACCTAGGAGAGAAATAAACTCTCATTCAACTCCTAAAACAAGGTAAGCTTCCATAAGCAACTTAGTGCTTCTATCACAAGCTCCAAGATATGAATAAAACCAGAACCTCATTTGAATTTCAACCAACCACCCTTCTGCACAAGAGTAATTAGTTTCAAGCACCCTGCTTAAATGCACGAAAGAGATAAACCAAATGCCACTGTTTGATTAATCTCAGCTTTCTTCAGAGTTCTATAAAATCTTCTGATCCACCAATGAAACCTAATCTTCATGTCACATAATCTACTTGCTCCATAGCAAGCCATCTTAGATACACCAAGACTCGGACATGTAACACCTACTCTTTCTTGCATCTCCCGCAAACTGCATGCGATAGACATTTTGAAGCATTAATTCCATTTATTTATGAGAAGATCAACTTATCTTACGATGATGCGCCATAACATCAACTAAGACCCTGAAGTTTCTGCTATATGTCGCAACACCTGATCATACATCCAGCTGAAGAATTCAGTTCTTCATTCTGCTACTTAGAAGAACCTCCTCCCTATAATAGAATAAGAGTTCCATGTTCTCATAGACTTGATCAATGATATCAAGTTATAGTAGATAACCTTCATCTTGCTTTACTGTACTGCAACACCCACCTCATCTTCAGAAAAAACCAAACATGCCAAAGTTTGATTCTTCATAAGAGATTTGTTACACAATATCTTTACAAAAGGAATCTCGCTTTCCTTAAGTAGAGACTTCTTCAGAAAGTCAGAGATAACTGCCACTTATCCTTGACATCCAAGATGAGCAAGATCACATGCTCTTATGTACCTAGATCAGAAATAAACTATCCTAAGCATTGTTATCACCAGCACCGTATTCTAGACAAGTCTTTTGCCAAAAAACTTACTAGATAAAGATCAGATGCTTCTAGTAAGAACTGGAACACACATGTTGCACTCCAATGCTCCTAGGTCAGAAATAAACTGAACTAAGAAAATCGTCTTCATCTTCACTTCCAACAACACTACATTCTAGTCAAGCTTCCTGCCACAAAACTTCCTAGTCTGAATACATGCTTTGTAATAAAGACTGGTCCTACCACACACACATGTATGATACCAAGATCATCAGCTACAACTCCTTTGATCCAGAGATTCACTCCTTGAATCAACAAGCTTCTGCACACACTCCACTGTCAAGATGTTTCAACATCTAATAGAACACGAGTTCCTTATCTTGACTGTATCCATTCTCCAAAGAACAGATCCTTGAGCAGATGCAACAAGAGATGTTGTACTTCCTGATGTTCCAACTTGTCATCGGTGATATTGTACTCCAACATACAAGGATAATCAATTAAATATTTGTAAATTCCACAAATAGCAATTGATCTTAAATCCTTGTCCTCAAAACCATACACCCTGTATGATCTACCTGATATCAACACAACTGTGTCAACATCTTTCTAGTCAAATAACATGTTGAGACATTAAGTCTGCCACCCTTGACTCAACTTGCCTATGACTTTCCTTTGCTAATAGAATCCTTATAAGTCATGAGCGGTGAAAATAAATCACATTTCATTATCTCCAAGTTGAATAACATCCATCAGCACCAGAGATCTTCAGAAATCCATCTTCAAAATGAGAACAAATTATCCTTCTGAAAGAGCTCTTCAACCACGACCAGAGACGCCTTTATGAGTGGAGTTGAGTGAAAACTCAAGTATCTTTGGCAACTTTGTCGAAAAGAACATTTACCAAATTCATAGATCATGAACTTTGATAAACACGATCTCAACTAACCTTCCCTTCAAACTCACTTCAAGATACAAGCTGGAACCAAGCCTCCAAGTATCAAGTCAACATAACAGAAATCAACCAACAACTCTCTCCATTCCATTGCTCCTAGCTTTTAAACGACTAGAGCCTTCACAGATGCTGATATCTTCAAGAAGAGAAGCCAACAATCAAGATCTTCCACCATCTTTCTTCTGTCACAACTCCAGAAACCCATACATACCAGAGTTCTTACATTAGAAACATATGCAGTGAAATCACCAAGGAACATCTTCAACATGCCCTAATAAGACGTCAGGACATCTTACCAGACACCATACAGGAGAACTAGCCATTCCTCCTGGAGTTGCTATAGAAACTCCTCAGAAAACATGAACAACCACCAGTAGTTGTTACCTTCAACCCAGAACATCCATACCATCCATTAATACCCTTGAGTATGTCAGAGTGAATGATTTGATCTCCCAAACTCCTCATTATTTAAAGCACCAGAAAGTATCTCCTAATATCTTATCTGGACATTGAAATTCTGATAACAATTAAAATTCTGGCATAGCAGGTAACAGATGTCCTAACACATGTCAAGACATTGTTCTCTGTACAACTTCAAAACAAGAACAAAACAAACAAAATGATATTCAGAATATCAACAGCAGCAACAAGACAGATGTTTCAACATCTGTTACAACATGTTAATCAAAACTGAACTATATATTGCAGAATGATAAACAAGGCAAAATATGATAACCCAGTTCGGTGCAAATCACCTACATATGGGGGCATACCAATCCAGGAAGAAGAATCCACAATCAGTAGTATAGTTTTATGTAAACAACCGATGGTTTACAGTAAACAGTCTTTGGTTTACCTATCACTACCCAATGGAGACTTTATCGTTAGAAGTCACATCTAATTGTTAAGAGAAACACATCTCACTCCCTAAATCACAACCTGTGATTATCTAACAATTATAGTCACAATAACTGTATCATCCTACTTGAAAGACACCCCTTTCAATACAAAGTTCAGTCAATCATTCTTGACTAACAAGCTAACTTGGATTTGGTTAAAAGCTTCATCCAAGAACAATACACCATTCATTACTTATGGGTTTCTAAATCTGTACAAGTATTTATGTCTTCCACAATGTATCAAATCGATACAGAGGGAGACTTACAAGAAAGCCTACGACTCTTAAAACCCTAAACTCTATTTTCTACTTTACATAAGTGTTACAATAGGTTTGGTCTTTTAGTCTTAGGTCTTGTTCTTCTTTTATAATCTTCTGCTGCCTTGGGCTTCGGATCTTCTGTTTATTTCTTCCTTTATCCATGTTCTGATTGCTTCTTTAATCTTGGACCAGGTTAGCAACAACCTGCTATATCAGGTCAAGATGTCGAGACATACATTAGGACATCATCTCTGACAAGTCTTCTTTCACCATACTTCTTCATGTTGGAACATCTTGCCCAACATTCTGTTTTATCAAAAATTTGCCCAAATCTGCAGAGCCTTCATTTTGAATTCGACATAGAAACTATATGATAAAGATTTGTTTTAAAACTAAAATTTGAATTTTTTTGGAAGAAAAATATTTTTGAAAATTTTGGTTTGTTTTGGGAGATATGTTATTTAATACTATATATTATGCTAAATATATTTGAAATCACATGTATGATTATGATTGATGATTGAGAATCCTAAAATCTATTTTCTTTTAAAGAATTTTGATTCACAGCCGTTTATTTATGGCTATAGATAATATATTTAGAAATATATGTTCATGTCAATTATTTGGGAAAGATAGATATTAAATTTAAATCGTATTTTGGTGATTTGATTCTTGGTTTTGAATTAAAAGCAGTTTTTACTATCAAATCTTTTTATTTGGTTTTGTTTTAATTATTGTTTTATCTTTCAATTTGATTCACATAAAATTTGCATATGAATTTAGAATTGACAAATACTAATTTGTTTAATATATATTTAGTTATTATATATTATTTGTGGAAATTTTTTGAATGTTTTAAATGTCTTTCAAAATTATAAGGTAAATCTAAAGATTTGATTCTTTAAATTTTAGATACTTTGGATTTTAGAATTGATTTTATTGATTCTAAAGTAATTTATTTAAAGAATGTGTGCGTGTGTGTGGCCTAGTGGTGAAACACTTGGGTCTTGAGAGTGTGCTCCTCTCAAGGTCCCAAGTTCAAATCCTTCTAAGTACAAATTGCTTATTGTCATAAAACACATTGAATCAATTTGCAGAATCTTTCTATGGACAGGAAAAGAAGACAAGAGCAGAAAATCTCCCATATCATGAGATCAGATGTGTAATCCAGTTTGTGCAGGGGGCCATAACATTACTGATCTGCATAGTTGGAACATTGCTACCATAGGGAAACTTCTTTGGAATGTGTGCAGCAAGAAGGATATCCTTTGGATTAAGTGGTTGAATACATATTTTATGAAAGGAAAGGACGTTTTTCAATATACTCCTGCACCTAATAGCTCTTGGATTGTTAAGGCTATCTTCAAGAAGAAAGATCTTATTGTTAATGTCGAACCGTGGTATAAAGCTGATACAACAGGCCATTATAACATCAGAGCGATGTATGAGTTTATTAGAGGTGAAAAGGTTAAGGTGGAGTGGAAGAACTTGATGTTTGGCAACATAGCTCGACCTAGAGCGTGCTTCATCATTTGGATGGCGTGTCACAACCGTCTTATGACGAAGGACAGGCACAGTAGATTCGGTATACTCAATGACAATCATTGCATTTTTTGTACGCATCATGAAACTAATGAACATCTTCTGTATCATTGTGAGGCTGTGAGAAGAATATGGGTGCAAGTTCTTTAGGTAATTAGAATTCAAATTCCTCCCATTCTGACGGTGCAATGGTTTGTTGATTATTCTAAAGGTAAGAGTCCAAAAGCTCGTTTAATTAAAGCTTTGATGGCGGAGACGGTATATCACGTATGGACTACTAGAAATGAAGTCCTTTTTCAAGAAAATTCAAGGAGAGAGCTGAATTCTAGTATTATAAAGGATATATTGTTTAATAGAGCTAAAGCACATAAGAAAATTCATGAGTATTTAGAGAGTCTTGTGTGATCTTGTTTTGTAACTTTTAGTCTTGTAGATGCCTGGAATTATTTCCGGCATGTATGATCTGTTTTTTGGTAATAAAATTTCTTCATTTCCAAAAAAAAAAAAATTATTTAAAGAATTATTTAGTGCATATGTGAATTTGTTATATATATTTAATTTTATTATTATATATAATTTATTGGAAGATCAATCACCTTTATATAACACTTAATAGTGAATCTCAAAATATTATGATTCGATTTTGTTAAGTACTAAATCAAGGTTTTTACTCTTTAAATTTTAGGAAATTTAAATTTTAGATTTATGGTTTATTTATAAGCATGTGAAGATTTGTTTAATTTATTATTTATTATTTTTTATTGGAAACTTTGATTCTAGAATAATTGTTCATTTATTTAAAGATTCATTAAGTACGTCTGTGAATAAATTTTAGCATGAAATAATTTTTTTCTATATATATAGAGATTCAATTTTTATTTGAATTGAAATTAAATATTTGGTTTATAGCATGATTATGATGTTTTAATTTTATAGTTATTAAGTTTCTACGATACTTTTTTTATTTCATACTATTTATTGTTTTCTTGTGAGTTTCTTCTCACATTAAGGGTCGTTACGTAATATTATGATTATGAGGCATGCGACACAGCTTGCGGATTCAACCTACATTTTATGGGTATATAGTACACCTTGTAAATTTAAGACTTTTTTCCAATTAATTTATTAAATTGTCTAGTAATTTTGATTGAGTTAATTGAAACAACAAGTTGTAAAAGTAACATCTGTTGCGTATATTTGACTCGGTTGAAATTACAAAAGATGTAGTATGAAATTATTCATGCAAGCTGTTATAGTCGGAAAAAAGGAAGACATAGTTTGGTCGGATAATTACATACCCGCGAAGGTGAATATGTGGTAATTATAAATTTTTTTTCATGTGGGTAATGGTTGGTGTCAAAGAAGCACATTATCTGACCGGACTTATTATCAATATTTGATCATTACGTTGAGAGTATTGCTTGCAGTTAATTCTTGGCAATCAAAGATTGTAGATTAATGGTGCATTTGGTATCTTTCTTTTGTCTTATAATTTACAATTAAATATTTGCATGTCTCTATAATAATGTATTGATGTGCTTAATAAAGGCGTGTGAACGTAAACTCATGAAAGTATTTAGGGGATTACATTCACACCTATGATGGTAAACATGTGACGATTATAAAGATTTTTTGTTTATTAATATTAATTGACAATGTTTGATAATTGTAACAAAATACCACTAACAATTTATGTTGTTGTCTAAAGACTTGACATGAATGATGCACTTGATATTTTGGTGATTACAATTTTTTTGTTAGCTATAAAGTAATATAGTTTAGGTATATGCAAAATAAATTAGATTTTGATTATCAAAATAATTAACTTCTAGGAATAAAATATTCCAAAAAAAAAAAAAAAAAAAAAAAAAAAAAATATATATATATATATATATATATATATATATATGGGATGACTCAAGTGAGAATACTTGGTTATTATGAGAAATGAGAACAATCAATCTCAACCATTAAATTTTAATTAATTGAAATTAATGGATTAGATTGATTTCTCTTTCTATAGTCCTCTTTATTAAATAAAATACATCATTGTTAAAGTTATTTTAATTAATTAATCTAGTCTATTAATTTCAATGAATTGAAATTTAATGGTTAAGATTGATTGTTCTCATTTCTCATAATAAACAAGCGTTCTCACTTGAGTCATCTCACATATATATATATATATATATATATATATATATATATATATATATATATATATATATATATATATATATATATATATATATATATATATATATATATATATATATAAGTATTCAATAAATCTAAAAATTAAAATTTACTTTATTTTTAATATTTGACTTATTAGATTCAATTAATAAATAAATACTATCACCAGAGATCGAACCCTGGACAAGCAACTTATACATTTTTAACTCAACTAACACTTACCAATTGATTTAATCTATCCATCAAAATTTTATATTTTAGATTCAATGAATAATCGATGTATCTTGACTATATATAGACTAAATACTTTACATAAAGTATTCCTTTCATCTATAAATTAAAATTTAACAAATTAGATTTTATGAATGATTGATGCATCGTGTTGATATATATATATATATATATATATATATATATATATATATATATATATATATATATATATATATATATATATATATATTAAATAGTTTACATAAAGTATTCAAGAAATTTAATTTTACTTTTCTTCTAAAAATATGACATTTTAAATTCAATTAATAATTTATGTATCTAGAATATATATATATATATATATATATATATATATATATATATATATATATATATATATATATATATATATATATATATATATATATATATACTTTACATAAAGTATTCAATAAATCTAAAAATTAAAATTTTTATATTCTTTTATAATATAACTTTTTTAAGTTGTTAAATTATAAATATCAAATATTTGTCTATAACAATACATAAATATAAATAAATTCTACTGCCAGATATCAAACTCTTGACCAACAACTTAATTATACTCCTTATACTCAACTAGCACTTATCAATTGAGTTTCTCTATCTATCCAATATATGACTTTTTAGATTCAATGAATAAGTGATGTATCTTAACTATATATATAAACAATTATAGACGTTTGAGCAAGTATTGTATATGTATAAATAAGTGTATATGTTTGAGCAAGTATTACATAAACATTATTTTAATGTAAACTCTATAATTTTATGGCATTATATATGGTTCTAGTTTTTAGTTTTTCTTAGCATTTAGCAATGTTTGTGCAAAAACTGAAACTCTTTTAACAGAGAAACATCATTTTTCTGATCCAGATAACATGATGGTATTCTCTATTATTTATTTTTCTTTCTTATAATTTTTTTTGCATATATTTTACTTGATTGGAATTTTTGTTGACAAATCCAACATCAGGTGGATGCTGGTTTTAATTGTGTTGATATCTACAAACAACCTTCTCTACAACATCCTTTATTAAAAAATCACAAAATCCAGGTATAGTTAATGGAAAATATTTTATGTTTAATTAGTTTACTTTTATTTTGGACATATGGAAGCTAATTGTTATTTCATGAAGTAGGAGGGAATGATGCATTGTTTAGTTTCATATATATTATAATGCATTTTATTATTGAAAATTTGGAATATTAAATGTTGTTTTGCTTTCTTTTTATTGCCAAGTAGCTTTACCCAACATTTGTCAGAAACATTATGCCAACAAATTCATCTTATGATGGTAAAATCATTGAAGAATGTCCAACAGGAAAAGTTCCTTTTAACATTACAACAAAAAGATATCAAATACAAGGTTTTCAGCCAAATTCCCCTAACTATCATGTAAGTGGACTATCACAATCATCATATCATGCTATGTACGATTATATATTAGATGATAAATTTAATATATAATGTAAATTTTATAATTTTTTTTTATTTTACATTGAAATATTGTATAATATAAATATTGTATTTGTATTATCCTTTAGTCAATTACCCTCAATACAACTCAAACTATGACATTTCATGGAGCACATGCAATTATTGGTGAATATGATTTAACACTTCAAGGAAAACAATATAGCTAATCTGAAATTTGGGTTGAAAATGGTCCACCATCTGATCTAAATAGCATATTTGTTGGAATTGGGGTACGTTATTTAGAAAAATATATCACGTTAATTTATTAAGTGCATTCATAGTTTATTTTATTTTTTGTTAATAAAATTAATTTTTAATGTATTATTTGTATCCATTTTTTGATATACAAGGTTAATCCAGGATTATATGGAGATAGTAAGCTTCACATAACTACACATTGGACGCTAATAATATAAATTTATTGTTTTTAATAGTTTTAATTTTTTGTAATAATTCAACTATTAAAAAAAGAATATCCCGTAAAAAAAGACAAAAAAGAACATTGATATTGTTTTTCTCAATTTGATACAAACATGCAGGCAGGTAGATCTGGATGTTACAATACTGACTGCCCTGGTTTCGTGCAAGTAGGGAGTGAAAAAATACTTGGAAAGGTCGAATCACAGGTTTCTACCATTGGGGCAATAGATAAATGGGTTCTTATCACCAAAATCAAACAAGTAATTTTCATTTGAATTTTTTTCTACACATATATCATAATCTATATTTTATTAATTTTTAATTACTTAAATATTTGTAGAATAAATCCACGGGTCATTGGTGGTTATGTATTGATAATAAACCAAAATGTGTTGGATATTGGCCAAAAGAATTATTCCCTCACTTAAGTTCAGGAGCATCTGTAATTAGATTTGGCGGTGAAACTTATACTCCACCTGGAGTGGATAGTCATCCAATGGGTAGTGGAAGATTGCCACAAGAAAAATACAAAAACTCGGGTTTTATGGTAAGAGTTGAGATTATTGATTCAGAATATAGTGAAATTGACGTGCATCCTAAAAATATGAAGATAAATAAAGGGGGTAATTTAAATTGTTATGACTTGTTATATCGTGGTTATGAAGGAAGCCAAGACCATCAAGTTTTTCTGTATGGTGGGCCTGGTGGAAAATCGTGTTAATTATTGTATCACTAAATAAAGTTATTCAATGTCTTTATAAAAAATTATGAATAAAGTTAATGATTTCTATCTTGTGTCTTATATTGCTCCCAACGATATAAGCTTTCTTATTACAATGGTTTATAAGCTTCATAATTCTTGAAATCTTACTTGGGTGAGTTCCACCATCTTAAGAATTAATGGTCTCTAGAACAAAGTATGAAAATCATAACATTATCATAATAGGAAGTACATCTAATATGTGAATACTCAAAATAGGGTCACACTCTAGACGATATCTTCGCAATGACCAAATAGGGTTTACACCTTAAAATGCTTACCTTTGAATCTCTATCTAACCTAAACGTAACTCATTCCAAGGTATAAGGTCTTGTAGTGGTATATTTGGTAAAGACTCGCAAAGGGGCGGCGATACAGGAAAATAGTGTGGAGCCCCGTCCACATCATCATTTGCCAAGTCAATAGAAGGGAGCCCTTTTCTCAAATACCTCACCTGTTTTCTATATAGCTTGCCCGAAGCATGGGAAAATAGGAGGTGATGTGTCTATAGCCTCAAAAAAATATTGAGAAGGAGTCAAGGGAAAATCGACCAAGTTTTCCCTTATAATAGGATATTAACTGGCTTAGTCCACATTTCTCCTTAAGGCGATTAACATTTCTTATAAAAAATAGACTTTAAATAATGACTTTTAAGTCCGTGAAGCAAGCGAAATGAACCTAACGAGATGAACCTAACGTGTCGAACTGAGTTGCTTGTGAACTTAAAACGAGTCGAGTTTGAACTTAAAAAAATTCTGTGTCGAACTCGAACCGAGATTTGAGCTGCACCAATTCTTAACGAGTCGAGCCGGGATGAGGCGAGTTCGACTCGACTCGGCTCATTTCCAACCCTAGTTCCAAACCAAAGGATTGTAGGATAACATCCTCCATATCCAACAATATCAATAGGTGGTTGCCTCTGTAATTCCCCAAACTGCTTTCAGGGTTACTGACTGATCCCACAAACCAACACAAATCTTTTCAAAATGTTTTTTCCTCACTCACATGCTCTCTTGAACACATTCCAAAAGGTCACCCATCAAAATACTACTCCAAGTCAAGCACGCATAACAATAGTGCTCTTAATTGTTAGGATATCAAAAAGAAGATGCATCTTGTTGGTATAGGTAGTACTAATCAATATTTATAAGCCTTCCTTCAGCCATGTTGACCCATACCCGCACAACCTCAGGATCCTGTCATTTTGATGTGAATTATGGCCACCACTCCCTGCCCTCTTTGGCCTCGGGTGTTATAACAACCCCTCCCTCTTCGGCCTCGGGTGTTACATTCCCACAAACTTCTTCTTGTTTATCTCCAAACGACAACGTACTAGGAGAGGTTTGCTCTGATACCATTTGTAACGTGTTAGACTACTTTCAGGATTAACGACTAACTCGAAAAACCAACACGGGTCTTTTCATCATGTTTTGTCCTCACTCACACGCTTTTTGGAAAACTTCCCAGAAGGTTACCCATCCAAATACTACTTCAAGTCAAACACGTTTAACTATGAAGTTCTTATTTGTTAGGCTGCCGAAAAGAAGATGAATCTTGTTAATATAGGAAGTACCAATCAATCCTTATAAGCCTTCCTTCAACCATGTAATCCCATACTTGCATAGCCATGGAATCCTCTCATTTCAATGTGAATTCGAGTGACCACTCTCTTCCCTTTCTAGCCTCAGGTGTTACAATCACCCATCCCTCTTCGGCCTCGAGTGTTACAAACCCTATGGAAGAAGTGGTGATATTGGATACACAAACCTCTCACACAAAATATCGATGACGCCCATGCTGGAAAACATTAAACCCCCATCGTTGGCCAAATTTGATGGGTGTATTGACCCTTATGAGCAGGTTGTCTCCATCAATACACAAATGAAGATTATATGATCTCTAGATTTCTTGAATTTGAAATTATGTTCTTCTGGGGACAGATGTTGGACACGATGTCTGGGACAACGTGTACAACTTTCTTATGACAAGTTAATGTCGTAACCCGAAATTTGACCTCCCCCTTTTGTCTTTTGCATAAGCATGTGCACTCGCATCGTCGACATACGCATTCACACTTTTTCTATGTGTTTCTTGTTGCAGGATTTTCAGGTTTTTCAAGACCGATTAATCGCATCCTCTCAAGACTATTTCATCACCAAAACAAGCTCAAAACAAAGGTTTCCATGTTTACTCATCAAAACAAGAGGTGGAAAATCGAAACCGGGACATCAACACTTGTTTTGAGTGATCTGGGCATTTTTGCCAGATTGGCTGTTTTTCAACTGAGTAACAGATTACTCAAACAGGGTAACAGATTACTCAGTACAATTTTGCCAAATTTGCTATTTTTTCAACTGAGTAATAGGTTACTCAAATAGGGTAATCGATTACTCAGTACAGATTTGTAATTTCTACTACATTTTGGGACAGCAGCCATCCACTCTCTTTGGTCTTTGATTCTATTTGATTCTAGCATTATGTGGAACATTTTAGCCATCTCTAGACATTTCAAGACTATTCAAGACAATCCAAGTGCATTTATTCCAATGCCACACTTAAAATTAAGTACACCATGTTCCTTGATTTACAAGCATATCAACCTTTGGATGTTGGAGCTCATATTGGGATTGTTACCGAGTTCATTCTAACTAAGCGAGTTAACCACCTCGACTCGGTGAGTCAAGTGTAACTAACTCCTAGCCTAATTCCAAACCACCCAAAGCTAGCTCCTAGCCTAATTCCAAACCTCTCACACTCCAAACCAAATATTTATATAAACAAAGCTTCACTCATTTCACAAACCCTCCACAATCATTCACACAAATTCTCACTTTCTTCACTCTCAATTCTCACATTCTCTCTGATCTTTCTACAAGTTCTTCATCAACTTCTTCATCTTTTTCACCAAACCACACTAAAGCTCTTATTTCACCATTGAAGAAAATCTACTTTCACCTTGGAAGTGCTTTTTCTTGAGCTTAACCTTCATCATCTTTCCATTCTACTGGATTTTGTGGAGCTCCAGTAGCTTTTGGATCCATCTCAAGTGAATAATTCAAGCTTCTTCGGTGATAATTCTTATTTCGCAGTTTTCGTCGAATTTTGCTCGGTTTCGCTACGGTTCGAAGTGCAAGTGTAGAATTCTCTGGTTTTCTCTGGATTTCTTCATTTATCTTCATCATATTTCAAGCACAACAATCACCAAGCCAAGTCTCTGGCTTGTAGGTTGGTCGATTCTCACTTAATTTATCATTTCGTTCACTTTTGCGCGTTTATGATGTAGTTTCTATAGTTTTTCGGTTCGTTGGATCTTGTGTTTGGTTGATCTTTGTTGTTCATTTTTTATGCTTCCAATTGATTATTTAATTGCTCATAATCCATGTAATTTTCGTGCACAAAATCATACCATAGCATGTGGAAGTTTGGATAAGTGATTATGTGTTGAAAACTACTTTTGAAAAGCTGTTTTTGCTGTTTTTTTGCCACTGTTACAGTGGTAATCGGTTACTCAAAGAGAGTAATCGATTACTCTGCACCTTTTTCACCAAATTCTGCTATTTTTAAGCAAGTAATTGATTACCTACATAGGGTAATCGATTACCACTGTAACAGAGTGCCATTTTTGGTGTTGTTCAAGCTTGTTTGACATCCTTTCCTCCTCTAACTTCCATGGATTGATATGATTGATATTTATGGATGTTTTTAATGTTGTTAACCTCTGTTTAAAGCATATTTACATTAATTCAATGATTGATTTATCAATTCTTGCAATTATGTGTGTTCTTGATTTTTGTTTGAACATGCTAATTCTTGCACTTTCTTTGACTACATGATACATGATTTGTGTTGTATTTTCAATGTCATGTGGTACTGTTTTGCACTCCCTCTCTTTGTTTTACATTAAGTTCATTCTTCATGGATGAATTTAATTTTGTATAATCAACAATTCACACCTTTCCATTCTACTCTGGAGCACTGTACAAATTGGAGTTGTCGTTGTCCGTTTCAATTTCCGCACTTATACTTTGAGTGATTAGAGAAGGAATGAGGATGGGATTTGCCCACTCTCATTCTGGCTATTTCTTGGGTAAGGGAATTGGTCCTCTCGCTGAGAATAGTCACCTCTATCTTCAAGCTATAGTGTTTTTCGTTCCCAGTTGGGTTGATCTTTGATCACTTTTGTTGCTCAATCTCCCTTTTGATCAAACACCATTCTTCTTGGTTAAGATCTTTGTTCTTGCTTTAGCAATCTCTCTTTGTTTCAATACTTCTTTCTTCTTGTGGTCAATCTTTGTTTTTGATTCCCTTGAAGAGTATCAATCCTTTTGGTTAATTACAGTCTGTCTGTTAAAACCGTAAATCCCCAGCAGTTTGCAACCTCCTCTTGGTTCAAATATTGTTCTCTCTTGGGTTAATCACCTTTTCTCTCGGTTAATTACTCGTTTCTTCAGTTAACCACAGTCCTTCAGTTAAAATACTGAATCTTTTCTTGAGTTAATCACATTCTTTTGGTTAATCACTCACTTTCTTCGGTTAATCACAATCTGTCTGTTAAAGCCGTAAATCTACAACAATTAGCAACCTCTTTTGGTTCAATACCTTTTTGTTGGTCAATTACTGTATGTTTAGTTATTACCAACACCCCTTTTGGGTCACAACCTTTTCTTGGTTTCACACCCTTTTCTGTTGGTTAATCACAGTTTCTGTTAAAACCAATGTTTCTCTATCCCCACGGAGTTGCAATCCTTTCTTTCTTCGGTTAACCACAGTTTATCAGATAATATATCGAAATTCTCTCAGAGTCAAACACCTTCTCTCAATTCATTACTCTCCCCTTTTGGTTCATCACAGTCTGTCTATTGACACCAACTTTCTCCTTATTAGACATTTTGTCTACCTTTTTCCTCTTCGGTCAACCACTACCAGTCAGTTAACATACCGAACTCTTTTACTGTATCCCCAGTTCAGTTGTTATCTTTCCATTTGAACTCCTTTGCTTGGTTTTGACACCATTTCTTTGTAAGTTTCCTGCAGAGTTTCTTTCTTTCTTTTGTTCTTGGTTTCGACACCGTTTTCTCTTTCTTTTCTTGTTTCCTTTTCCGTCTTAGTTCCACGAACTACGGAAGCGCTAATTCTGCATTCTTTCGAATGTATGATACGTAGGCACGAGATGCAATGTCTTGGCAAGCACACTTCCACGTTTCTTCCATCTTTCCACTTTTTCGTCCCTTTCCTTTTCTTCTTTCTGTCCCCTGGTTCCATGAACTACGACACTCTGATTTCCTCATTGCACTATGAGGGTACGTAGACACGAGGGCCATAATCCTCCGCAAGCACTTTCTTTCTTTCCTTTTTCTTTCCCCTGTTCTCTCTCCTTTCTTTTAGCTAGAAGCCTTTAGATGGATAACACATCCAAGCCTAGAAGTAAGCGAAATGGTTCCCGTCGAGTACGACGGATGCGTTAGGTGCTAGTACCTTCAATTCTCATAACCGACCCCCGTTCCCGTTTCTCTTTCCCTTGGTTTTTCTCGATATTTTCCTTGTCATTTGGGAGTAAATAAAGTTCGGTGGCGACTCTGTTGTTATATTTGAGTGTACGATACACTCGGGTGTAAACCAGCCATCTTCAGTTGGCGACTCTGCTGGGGAGTCCTTGCTTGCAAGATTGGGGTCTCGCCTAGTTTTGTTTGCTTTCTTGTTTGCTTAGGTGTTTATCTTTTACGCTTTTACTAGCTCTATCTTTATGCTTTATGCTTTACTTTAGCTTTATGTCTATTTATTGCATTTCCTTACTGCTTTGAATATTCATATGCTGCTTATTCTGGATATTTGCTATTTTCTGCTATTGGCGGGTTTGGATTTCTACTTGAGAGATAAGCCCAATACCCAGGCTTGAGTATACATCCAGGATTAGAGTGGAAAGTAGTGTGACTTGTGTGGCATTTGGCCAGACTTAGTATACACGAAAACACCACATCCAAACGAGGTTTTCTTTGGTAATATTCTATCCTGCGCATTTGGGGCAGACGATGGAATATAACTTGGAAAATTGTCGACTCTGGCGACCATTTCCCGAGGACTCAGTTGCGGCACTCCTCCCAAGGAACGATAATGGCAGACCAGAAATGGCAAACCCATTACGCTTCCTTGATCCGAGGACCCAAAGCTGAGAACTAGCTATAGGATGACCATTCTTGGTATATCATACCTGTGAGGGGAATGTTGGGTTTTTCTCCAGGAAACCAAGACTCTTCCACCCTTTGTTCTATCACTGCATCAGATTTTTGCACCGATACAGAATTACCTTTGCAGATATTCAGATTGTTCAGATATGATTGTTCAGACATTGCTGGTTTCTTGTTGTTGTGTTGCATATCATAACATCATGTAAACTAATTTTTGCATACACATTTAAAACTTTATTTCTGCATGCATATCATACATTCATTTGCACACATATGCACATACCTTCATCCGAAACCGTTGCTCATTCTTGTCCGTCTCCACTTGTAGCAAGACGACGACTCGACATCAGTATTTTACTCGATCAAGCAAATCCAGAATCATGGTTGACTTTGAAGCTGAGAACGCTGCTTACAAAGAAACTCTGGCTCAATTCCAAGGTCAGATGGATCAGTTTCAGACTAACATGGACGTAATCAGGGAACTCCTTCGTGCTCAGAGGGATGCCTCTGCTGCTGCTGCCGCTGTTGTCGCAACTACCACCGATGCAACCGTTGTCACTCCTGTTGTGATTACTTCTCCTGCTGTTGTTGTTCCTTCTCCTATTGTAGTTGAAGTGCCAGTTGAGCCCGAGAATCAGTTTGTTGTTCAGCCTAGTGTGAACAAGATGCCTGCTGGCTTCCCATAGGGCATGCCTCCAAATTACACTCCTCAGATTGCGAACAATGGTGCTTTTGTACCATATCATCCTTATGATGTTGTAATACCCCGTAAATTTATAAACGCTCTGGTTAATATTATTATGATCAACTGGGTTCCGGGGTACTCTGAGTAATTATTTGATAAAATAATTAGAGTAAACTGACGAACTCAGAGTCGATTAAATTAATAGTATTTAACGTTGAGTTTTTATAATTTGATGTATTTGAGCTAATTTTGGATATTTAGTAGTGTTACTAAATATGATAGTTTCTATACTATCTATTTCCTTTTCATTTTCCTTGGAAAAACAAACAAAAGATAGAAACAAAGCTAAGAGAAGAAAAGAAAGGAAAAAGGAAAGAAGGAAAAGAAAAAGGAAGAGGAAGAAGAGAAAATTTCTCAAGAAGCTCAAGATCATCATCAAGCTTCAACTCTTCATTTAATCGTCTCAGTATCAACCTCCTCGTCTAGTAATCCAGGTGGGTTCTAGTTAGACTCTTTAGAGTAGAGTTTTGTTGAGTTTAGAGTTAGGTTGAAATTGTGAAAATTGAATCTTTTTGCACAAAATTCATGAATCTAACTGCTAAATGCAATGTGTGATTGTATGTTATACTGCTTGTTGTATCTGTAACCTGTTTCAGTGCATTTGGGTTAAGGAAAATGGATTTTTGGGTTGAAATGGGTTGATCCCGTAGCAGAAAAATTCTGCAGACAATTCTGCAGAATTTTCCTCTGCTCATACGCGTATTGGTCGAGGTGATACGCGTATGGGGCTTGTCAATACGCGTACGGAAAGGCAATACGCGTATGGATGGCCGAGAAGTTGAGCAATACGCGTATAGTTTGGGGCAATACGCGTATGGCTGGGCGAGATTTTGGGCAATACGCGTATGGGTTGTACCAATACGCGTACGGCCAGGAGAGTTACAGAATTCTGCTGTTGTGATATTTTATTTCCGATCGTTTAATTCCAATGCCGTAACTTTTTATCCGTGACCCGGATTGGAACAATTTTGGTATCGTTGGAAAGGTAATAAAATGTACTTTCTTATTACATTGGTTTTAAGATTGACGGCCGATTTAATTATATCGGAATTGTTGGAATTGTGTCGTTTTGTTGATTTTGGTTGTGTAATTGTTGTTGAAAAATGTATTCACGATAAAACATAAAGTAAGTAGAGGGAGGACAATTACCATAAGCAGTGTTGGACAATTTAGAACGAATAAACACTAGTATGGAACATGTGTGTTAACCGTTTGGTTATGTTAAGGCTTTATGGCCTTGTGATTGTCGAATACGATCACGACTGTGTGTGATCACGTAATCGTAACCGATTTTAATTGCGAGTGCGTTTCATGGGTCTCGAGCTCCTCTGAAACTTGTGCACAACTACTTGACAGGTTTGATTCCCGTGTGCAGTAAGAATGGCGCTCAGGGAGCGTATGCTTGTGACGGTTTATGGCCCGTGTGAAGCGACGGTTCATAACGATTTATGGCCCGTAGAACCCGAATCCATTCGTATGTCAAGTAGGTTCAAGGATCCATGACTCGGGTCGTCTTCTAGACGTAGAAGCAGACGGGAAAAGGGGATGCCTTGGTGTGGTTACGGATTAGTGATATTGTGAGTTGATGAACTCATAACATGTGTCCATATAGTGTGTGTGTACTCAAGGTCACTCCCCTTTTTCCCTTTTGACTTGAGTTAGGTTTGTTAGAACCTTGTAGAGCCGAGAGGACTTTAAGATAGGGAACTCACTGAGATTTGATGTATCTCACCCCACTGTTGTTGTTTACATCACAGGTTCTGCAGGTTTGGCGAAGGGTAAGGACAAGGTTATTTGACTTTCCTTACGGATCGTGGTTTTGTGATGGCATGGCTTCCGCTATGGCGTTTATGTTTTGAGATCATTGTTTTGATCTAGTTCTTAGTTTTTATCATTTTGGAGCATCTTGTATATGTAATGCCTTAGACTTTTAGGTGTTGTGTATTAGAGGCATTTATGTGTATAATGTGTTAACTAGGAACTTGTTATGTTTCAGTACGAAAAGTGAAACTCATGTATAATATATGATTTGAGGCATCTATTGTATATGGTCTTTACAGATGTGCCCGTGCTTAATGGGAATGCTGCTGCATATCCATGGGGTATGTCTACTTCGGTTCCACCTCCAGCGGTGAATGATAATCATGAGAATCTTCAGGTTACGCCTCCTGGATTGGCTGACGTTGAAGTCACTGATGAAGAAGAGCATGTGTATAGGGGTCCTCCTATTCATATTCCGGTTTCATCTCAAGGTGCTCAAGCTGCTGTTCAAAGTGTTCATCCTGGGATGTTATATCCTGGGGCATCTTCTTCTGCTGCTATGGTACCTCCTTCGCATTATCTGTTTGTTGTTCAGATGGGTCATAATGCTGGTCAGATGGTTAATCAGGGTTTGGTGTATCCTTCTCAGTTTGCTACTCCGCAATTGCATGCTCCGGCCGCATCTCAGCTGCCAAATCCTTAGATTCTTGTCAGACCTACTAATCAGAATAGACCTGCTGACTATAAGTTGTTGGAAGACCGTATCAGAGCTATTGAATGGTTTTCTACTTTTGGCTTGGAGGCCAAAGACTTATGTCTGGTTCCGAATGTTGTGTTGCTGCAGAAGTTCAAGATACCCGATCTTCCGAAGTATAAAAGCTTGAGTTGCCCGCGTAGTCACATCACTATGTACTGCAGGAAGATGGCATCCCATATTGATAATGATGAATTGTTGGTTCATTATTTTCAAGGTAGCTTGTCCGGTGTTTCGTTGGATTGGTACATGGGCTTAGAACGTAGCAAGATTCATACTTGGAGGGATTTATCTGAAGCATTCGTCAAGCAGTGTTGGAGTGTTGGAATATACCCACTCCTGTTCCATTTTTATGGCTTGATCCATCAAAGTATAACTTCCAGGATTCCAGTTCAACATAATTTAACTCATTTTCAATTATAGGATGGTCGACTATAAAGTCTGCCACTATTTGCCATTTCACAGCCTTTAAAGGTTGATATGTTAAAGAATATTTTGTTAATGCTAATGCCCATTTACCAATTCGACTATGTAAAATAGGCTAAGATAACATATGTTTTACAACATCAAAATGAGACGAAACATACACATCAATAGGCTTTATATATTGCTTTAATTTAGTACAAGAGAAATACAAGCATAACTTTTCAATCAAGCTATACCTAGTTTCTGCATCATTTAAAACTCTACTAAGATAATAAATGGCTCTTTCAACTCCATTTTCATCCTCTTGAGCCAACATGCTCCCTAAAGTTTTATCTGATGCAGCTATATACAATCTCATACTTTTATTTCTACAAGGTGGTGAAAGAATTGGAGGGTGGCTTAGGTATTCCTTAATCTTGTCAAAGGCTTCCTGTTGTAATTGCCCCCATTCAAAACTATCTTTGTTGAAACGAAGCAGTGGTGAAAAAGCTTGTGTCTTAGGGGGGTAATTCTGCCTGAAAAATATAATCCACTATGGGTGAAGTATAATTTGGCCTTATGAAACAACAATTTACACCATTTCTAGTCATTATCCTTTCAACCAAGGCTGTAAGATTATTTTCTTCTACTGCATTTTGGTGTCGAACTTGTCGAAGGAATTGGTCAGCATTTTGGTTCATGTTCACCATGACTACTCCTGGGTCTTCCTCTATATGGATTGGCATCTGGTTCCTTTGTGGTTCGACTCTGAAATGTTCGACCATCTCTTGATCTTCCAAGTTCACCTCAGGGACATTTCGTGGCTGATATCTTGGAATGTTTTCTACAACAGTTGCTCTTCGATCAAGTACTGGTACTCCCATAAAATCAGCCATGCGTGCTAATTGTGTTGCCAATTGTTGGTTAGTTTGAGTAGTATTCTGAATCAATGGTTGAAACAATTTCTGGGACAATGTATGTACCATTTGCATGTTGCTCTCATCCATTTGTTGCCTCAAACAATTTATGGATGTATTTGTAAGACTAGGTGCTTGAACAGAGTAACCAGCACCTATGCTCTGGTTGTTTCGACCTCCTGATCCAGACACTTGTTCTGGCGAAGATACTACATTTTCTAAAAATATGGGTGGAGCACTCTGCAGATTTTGCATCATTGATGTAGGCATACCATAGGGTGGATTCCTTGGCAATGGATGTGAGAAACCTGGAGGAGGAAAATGCCTATACACTGAACTTCCTCCTGGGGGTGTTGGTGGGTTAGACCTTTGTGGTCCTATATATTCCAACACAGGTTGAGTGTACGTCCTTACACATGTTGATCCTGGACTTGCCATCGACTGCACTAGTTCAGACACAACTAACGGTGGTGACGTCTGTCCTCCCGTCGAAGAAACTGGAGATGATGACTGAGTATTTGAAATGCTTCCTTGAGGATCAATTTGTTGACTAGCATTAGTTGCCATTTTCTTGTTATATCTTCTCTTTGGTATTCCTTCGTTTTCTGTGGCTAACTTCCCACTTCTCAATAACATGCAACGAAGTGTTTCTTAACAAAGATAGATATGATTAATACAAATAAATAAGACTTAGCACTGGGTCCCACTGGGCGTGCCAATTTGTTTACTGTGAAATTTGGTAAACAACCTCTGGTCTACAATCTTGAGTAAAATTGAGTAACTTGCAGGATCGACCATACAAATCCTAGGACATGTGCTAAATTTAAAAGAAAGTTTAAATTGAACTCCACATTTGACTAAGCTTCAAAAATAAAACCTAAATGAACTCCACGTTCGACTATAAAACTTTGTAAAGTAAAGACAATTTAGAAAGTAACAAAGCTGTAAAATAAAGGGTGCAATTCTTAAAAGCGTCGAAAGTAAAGATCAAGAAATAAAGGCTTTAAAAATAAAGGCAATGATCATAAACAGTTTGAATTAAAAGAAAATGATAGAAAATGATAGTCGAAGACAAGTAAAAAGCATTTAAATAAAAGCTGAAATAAATGCAATAATGTAAAAGGCTTGAATTTGATAAAAGTGCAAGAAAGTGAATGTCGAAGGCAAGTGTTTAGAAAAATGCAGTAAAGTAACAGTCAAAAGCAATTTAAGAAGACTTTTAAATGGCAAGTTAAAACAAAGTGCAAAAGAAAACCAACTGATAGTGAAGATCAAAAAGTAAAGTTTTAAGGAAAAAACATATAAACGTGAAAGATCAAGTTCAGGAAAACATGCAAGATAAAGTGCTGGATAATCAAGAAACATACGAATGATAAAGATAAATAAATTGCATTGATGAAAAGAAATGGTGTTACATCACGTACATTCTCACGAACTCGTTTCTCTACACACGGGTACTTTGAGTATTTTGGAGTAACTTGTACAAGAAAATGAACACCCCTTATTCTATGGGATTACTCCCTATTTATAATGCTAGAAAAATAACTACTAAGTGACGGTTGATGCTTCACAACGTGTCTTTTGGCGCTTCTTCTTGTCTTCAACCGTTCCCTCGTTCGTCAACTGCCCTTTTTGAATTTCAAATATTGGAAATTTCCCTCAAGCTTTTAGTGATAACTGCAACGTGCTTTTTTAGCTCCCTCAATGTCGAAGGACTCTCTAATACTTAGTAACTTTAGAAGTTTTCGAAACTTTTCTTCGACTCAGACTTCACCAAACTTAGGTCGAAGCCTTTTTATGCTTAAAATAATTTTTTAACTTGAGATTGCTTCTAAATTTACGGGCGTCGAAATTGAGAGCTAACACCTGCCCGACATAATGGCAAGTTTAGGTAGTTACCTATTTTTCAGGAAAACGGTTATGTCACCCTGAAAATAGGACCGTTGGCCACATGCTGGGGAACGCTATATAAACCCTCTCGTACGAGAGGGTCAAGTATCAAATATTCACCCTACGAACTAATACTTGTACTTTCCCTTTCTCTGACCGTTACTTACTTGATCTTCGGAGTACCTTGCAGGTACAAAACCCCTCCTCTTCTCAACATCACCATTTCGAGCACCTTGGACGACCCTGACGACCAGCCTCCTTGGATCTGATCGAGCACCCGCGATCAGTTTACATAAAGTATTCAAGAAATTTAATTTTACTTTTCTTCTAAAAATATGACTTTTTAGATTCAATTAATAATTTATGTATCTAGAATATATATATATATATATATATATATATATATATACTTTACATAAAGAATAAATCTAAAATTTAAAATTTTTACATTCTTTTTAAACTTTGACTATTTTTAAGTTGTTGAATTATAAATATCAAAAATTTGTTTATAAAAATACATAAATATAAATAAATACTGCTGCCAGAGATCGAACCCTGCACCAACAACTTATTCCTCTTAAACTCAACTATAGCACTGATTAATTTAGTTTCTCTATCCATCCAAAATTTAACTTTTTAGATTCAATTAATAATTGTTTTATATATATATATATATATATATATATATATATACACTTTACATAAAGTATTCAATAAATTTAAATATTTTAATTTTATTTTTCTTTTAAAAATCTGACTTTTTAGATTCAATTAATAATTGATGTAACTAATATATATATATATACATCAATTATTAATTGAATCTAAAAAGTCAGATTTTTAAAAGAAAAATAAAATTAAAATATTTAAATTTATTGAATACTTTATGTAAAGTATATATATATATATATATATATATATATATATATATATATATATATATATATATATATATATATATATATATATATATATACTTTACATAAAGTATTCAATAAATTTAAATATTTTAATTTTATTTTTCTTTTAAAAATCTGACTTTTTAGATTCAATTAATAATTGATGTATCTAATATATATATATATATATATATATATATATATATATATATATATATATATATATATATATATATATATATAAATAAATATTTTACATAAAGTATTCAATAAATCTAAAAATTAAAATTTTTATATTCTTTTAAAATTTAACTTTTTTTAAGTTTGGTAAATTATAAATATCAAATATTTGTCTATAACAATACATAAATATAAATAAATTCTACTGCCAGAGATCGAACCCTTGACTAACAACTTATACTCCTTATACTCAACTAGCACTTATCAATTGAGTTTCTCTATCTATCCAAAATATGACTTTTTAGATTCAATGAATAAGTGATGTATCTTAACTATATACATAAACAATTATATATGTTTGAGCAAGTATTGCATATGTATAAATAAGTTTATATGTTTGAGTAAGTATTACATAAATTTTATTTTAAAGTAAACTCTATAATTTTATGTCGTTATATATGGTTCTAGTTTTTAGTTTTTGCTTAGCATGTAGCAATGTTTGTGCAAAAACTGAAACTCTTTTAACAGAGAAACATCATTTTTCTTATCCAGATAACATTATGGTATTCTCTATTATTTATTTTTCTTTCTTATAATTTTTTTTGTATATATTTTACTTGATTGGAATTTTTGTTGACAAATCCAATATCAGGTGGATGCTGGTTTTAATTGTGTTGATATCTACAAATAACCTTCTCTACAACATCCTTTATTAAAAAATGACAAAATTAAGGTATAGTTAATGGAAAATATTTTATGAAGTAGGAGAGAATGATGCATTGTTTAGTTTCATATATATATATATATATATATATATATATATATATATATATATATATATATATATATATATATATATATATATATATATTATAATGCATTTTATTATTGAAAATTTGGAATATTAAATCTTGTTTTGCTTTCTTTTTATTGCCAAGTAGCTTTACCCAACATTTGTCAGAAACATTGTGCCAACAAATTCATCTTATGATGGTAAAATCATTGAAGAATGTCCAACAGGAAAAGTTCCTTTTTACATTACAACAAAAAGACATCAAATACAAGGTTTTCAGCCAAATTCTCCTAACTATCATGTAAGTGGACTATCACAATCATCATATCATGCTATGTATGATTATATATTAGATGATAAATTTAATATATAATGTAAATTTTATAAGTTTTTTATTTTACATTGAAATATTGTATAATCTAAATATTTTATTTGTATTATCCTTTAGTCAATTACCCTCGATACAACTCAAACTATGACATTTCATGGAGCACATGCATTTATTGGTGAATATGCTTTAACACTTCAAGGAACACAATATAGCTTATCTGGAATTTGGATTGAAAATGGTCCACCATCTGATCTAAATAGCATATTTGTTGGAATTGGGGTACGTTATTTAGAAAAAGATATCACATTAATTTATTAAGTGCATTCATAGTTTATTTTATTTTTTGTTAATAAAACTATGTTTTAATGTATTATTTGTATCCATTTTTTGATATACAAGGTTATTCCAGGCTTATATGGAGATAGTAAGCTTCACATAACTGCACATTGGACGGTAATAATATAAATTTATTGTTTTTAATAGTTTTAATTTTTTTTTAATAATTCAACTATTAAAAAAAGAATATCCCGTAAAAAAAGACAAAAAAGAACATTGATATTGTTTTTCTCAATTTGATACAAACATGCAGGCAGGTAGATCTGGATGTTACAATACTGACTGCCCTGGTTTCGTGCAAGTAGGGAGTGAAAAAATACTGGGAAGGGTCGAACCGGTTTCTACCATTGGGGCAATAACTAAATGGGTTCTTATCACCAAAATCAAATAGGTAATTTTCATTTGAATTTTTTTCTACACATATATCATAATCTATATTTTATTAACTTTTAATTACTTAAATATTTGTAGGATAAATCCACGGGTCGTTGGTGGTTATGTATTGATAATAAACCAAAATGTGTTGGATATTGGCCAAAAGAATTATTCCCTCACTTAAGTTCAGGAGCATCTGTAATTAGATTTGGCGGTGAAACTTATACTCCACCTGGAGTGGATAGTCCTCCAATGGGTAGTGGAAGATTGCCACAAGAAAAATCCAGAAACTCGGGTTTTATGGTAAAATTTGAGATTATTGATTCAGAATATAATGAAATTGACGTGCATCCTAAAAATATGAAGATAAATAAAGGGGGTAATTTAAATTGTTATGACTTGTTATATCGTGGTTATGAAGGAAGCCAAGACCGTCAAGCTTTTCTGTATGGTGGGCCTGGTGGAAAATCGTGTTAATTATTGTATCACTAAATAAAGTTATTCAATGTCTTTATAAAAAATTATTGAATAAAATTAATGATTTCTATCTTGTGTCTTATATTGCTCCCAACGATATAAGCTTTCTTTTTACAATGGTTTATAAGCTTCATAATTCTTGAAATCTTCCTTAGGTGAACTCCACCATCTTAAGAATTAATGGTCTCTAGAACAAAGTATGAAAATTAGAACATTATCATAATAGGAAGTACATCTAATATGTGAATACTCAAAATAGAGTCACACTCTAGACGATATCTTCGCAATGACCAAATAGGGTTTGCACCTTAAAATGCTTACCTTTTAATATCTATCTAACCTAAACGTAACTCATTCCAAGGTATAAAGGTCTTGTAGTGGTATATTTGGTAAAGACTCGCAAAGGGACGGCGATACAGGAAAATAGTGTGGAGCCCCGTCCACATCATCATTTGCCAAGTCAATAGAAGGGACACCCTTTTCTCAAATACCTCACTTGTTTCCTATATAGCTTTCCCGAAGCATGGAAAAATAGGAGGTGATGTGTCTATAGCCTCAAAAAAATATGGAGAAGGAGTCAAGGGAAAATCGACAAAGTTTTCCCTTATAATAGGATATTAACTGGCTTAGTCCACATTTCTCGTTAAGGCGATTAACATTTCTTAGGAGGTTTCGGACTTAGGCCCAAGAGTGACAATAAATACCTTAACCCTGAGGTTGAGAATGGATCAGTCTCTGAAATAGAGAAAATAACCACACAGAGCTACTCACCTCCACGTATGGGCTAGCTCTAACCATAAAAAATCCTAAAACCTATGACAACCCTTACTCACTAGGGCTTGTCACATATTTGTACTTTTTAGCAAGAATATTTGGTACCCATCATGGGGCTTAGTAAAACTGACATGGGCCACCACAACATTCAACTAGGTTGCTACTCTCAAGTCTGACATCTCCATCAATCATGGTGAACAAGCGAGTAACAACATCAGTTTGTGAGGAACCTGAAGGTGATGGATTCCCTAAGGTAGAGATGTGTTCCTCCATGGAGGGCTTACGTTTCAAATAGGGATGGCAATGAACCGAACCAACTCAAAAATAGTTCGGAACTGGGTTCGATAATTAATTCGTTGAACTTGGTTCATGAACCTAATGAGCTGAATATGGGCGAAAAACTAAGTTCGTTCACTAAATGAGTTAAACTTGAACTGTGCATAGTTCGACTTCTTAGATTCATGATCCAACTCGATTATATATGAGAAGGATGATATTGTCTTTAAGACTAGGTTTAAAGATTTAATATAAATTTTAACTTTATATTTTATTTTAATCTAATGGTTTTAATTGATAATTTATATTCTCAAGTGTGCAAAATACATCTAAAAATAATTATACAAATAAAATTAGCATCATATAAAATAATTAATTTTTGAATTAGTAGATTTTTGAGATAAAGTTAAATTCCAATCTAATAACTTTTATTTTATTTCAATACTTTCTTTTTTAAAAATATTATTTTAAAATGCCAAATATATAAAAAATATACTTTAAATAATGACTTTTAAGTCCGTGAAGCAAGCAAGCTGAACCTAACGAGATGAACCTAACGAGTCGAAATGAGTTGCTTGTGAACTTATAACGAGTCGAGTTTGAGCTTAAAAAAAATCTGTGTCGAACTCGAACCGAGATTTGAGCTGCACCAATTCTTAACGAGTCGAGCCGGGCTGAGGCGAGTTCGACTCGACTATGCTCATTTCCAACCCTAGTTCCAAACCAAAGGCTTGTAGGATAACATCCTCCATATCCAACAACATCAATAGGTGGTTGCCCCTGTAATGCCCCAAACTGCTTTCAGGGTTACTGACTGATCCCACAAACCAACACAAATCTTTTCAAATTATTTTTTCCTCACTCACATGTTCTCTTGAACACATTCCAAAAGGTCACCCATGAAAATAGTACTCCAAGTCAAGCACGCATAACAATGGTGCTCTTATTTGTTAGGCTATAAAAAAGAAGATGCATCTTGTTGGTATAGGTAGTACTAATCAATCTTTATAAGCCTTCCTTCAACCATGTTGACCCATACCCGCACAACCTCAGGATCCTGTCATTTGGATGTGAATTATGGCCATCACTCCCTGCCCTCTTTGGCCTCGGGTGTTATAACGACCCCTCCCTCTTCGGCCTCGGGTGTTACATTCCCACCAACTTCTACTTGTTTATCTCTAAACCACAACGTACTAGGAGAGGTTTGCTCTGATACCATTTGTAATGCGTTAGACTACTTTCAGGATTAACGACTGACCTGAAAAACCAACATGGGTCTTTTCATCATGTTTTGTCCTCACTCACACGCTTTTTGGGAAACTTTCCAGAAGGTTACCCATCAAAATACTACTTCAAGTCAAACACGTTTAACTATGAAGTTCTTATTTGTTAGGCTACCAAAAAGAAGATGAATCTTGTTAGTATAGGTAGTACCAATCAATCCTTATAAGCCTTCCTTCAACCATGTAGTACCATACTTGCATAGCCTCAGGATCCTCTCATTCCAATGTGAATTCGAGTGACCACTCTCTTCCCTCTCCATCCTCGGGTGTTACAACCACCCCTCCCTCTTCGGCCTCAGATGTTACAGACCATATGGAAGAAGTGGTGATATTGGATACACAAACCTCTCACACGAAATATCGATGACGCCCATGCTGGAAAACACTAAACCCCCTTCGTTGGCCAAATTTGATGGGTGTATTGACCCTTATGAGCAGGTTGTCTCCATCAATACACAAATGAAGATTATATGATCTCTTAATTCCTTGAATTTGAAATTATGTTCTTCTGGGGACAGATAATGGACACGATGTTTGGGACAACGTATACGACTTGCTTATGACAGGTTAGCACAATATGAATTTAATAATGAATTAAAAACATAAAGCAACAAAGAAGACAAAGAGTTAGTAACCCAGTTCGGTGCAACCACACCTACGGCTGGATGGCTTGTATCCAAAGAAAGGAAATATACTCTTCAATAGAGTTAGTGTAGTTCCTATTGGATTGTCCCTTTGGATTGGCGACATTTATGCAAAACAACAACATGGAGAAGTGTCTAAGTGTTCAAGATTAATCTATCTTGCTTAAGCTGTATGAATCTGCAAAAGAAACACATGTTGGACGCGATGCTCCCATATGTTGGTACACCATATGGGCCTTGCTCAACTGGTGATAAATTGTTGGGTTTTGAATGAATCTTATGAGAAGATTCTGTTATATTTTATTTATATTGGTTTAGAAATATGATTATATGATTTTTTGGACAATTGTGAAGATCAAATCAGATTTAAAGAGATTTTAAATTTGAATTTGTAATAAACCAAATAATATCTTATTGTAGGAGATAATCAAGGAACAAATCAAATATCCAACATAATTTTCATTATTTCTAGACGAAATCAAATCTCAAATTCATGAAGAAAAGCCCATAATAATTATGCTATATAAGGAGCACATAACCTACATTGAAGAGCAACCATTACCATTGAAGATCTTAGAGTACTAGGTTTTGTGTCTTGTATTTCACGCTAATGTCATAACAAGATTTGTGTAGAATTTTTATGTACACCTCTATGTTTTAGTAACTTGGAATAAAAGGTTTATTTAGTTGATTTGTAAAATTAAACATCACTCATATTGTTGATTGAAGTTGATCACTAGGGTTTAGTGATTGTTATCTGTCATACCCTAGTTTTTGACCCTAAGATCCCACATCATTTGCATATCATTAGCATCATATGTGTGTATAATTTTATTCATCACTAACCCATTTTGAGATAGAAATACTGTTGTTTGTTTCATTTGATTACAAATTAGGGTTTGGAGCCTCAAAAAAGGACTAAGCTAAAGATCAATGAAGAATGGGCATGACTTTCAACTTACCCGGTCTCTCACTCATCCATGAAGATCAAGAGCTCTCATTCATCAATAATCAAGTACAAGATTGCCTCATTTCAAAAATCAACAAGCCTTAAGATCCTCAGTGTACCAAAATTAGGGTTTTGACCTAATTCAGTCCCTGGGTTGACTTTTTTGGCAAAGCATGATCCAAAACCTCAAGATATGTTTCAAGAAGATAAAATGCCTCATATTAGTCCATTCATATGATTGGATTGATCCAAAAAACTTGATTCATAAGCAATGTAAGAATTAAAACTCATTTGGACCACAAACTAGGGTTTCTGATAAAAAAGTCAATTATACCTTTGACTTTTGACCAAGACATGATCCCAAATCTTGGGACATGATTCAAGACACTCAAAAACACCCTTTGAGTCTATCCATGGTGTTCAAATAGGCCAAAGGTTTGATTTCAATAAGTGCCACAAAATCAAAGTTCATCTGATACAAAAGTCAATTGTGGTCAAAATCAAGTTTGACTTTTGGAGTTTTTGGTCAAACATGTTCTCTTCAAGTCAAGAACAATGTTAATATGTGATTTAGATCATGATTGACTAAGAAAAATCAAGAAAAGTGAGGTTACTTGTAAAATGGGCAACCTTAGAGAACTTAAAAAATTTCTAAGTCATGGAAAAACAATGATTTTTGCCCTAATTTCCAAGGTCATAACTTCCAAACCAAGTAACCATTTTCTTTGATCCAAAGACCAAATTGAAGAGCTTATTACATACTACTGTCACAGTGAGAATTGGATATCAAGCTATTGATTAACTTGAATCACAAATCGTTTATTTCACCACCGGTCTTTGATTTATCCAAGGGAAGGGAGAAAGATCGAATGTCCCACAGTATGCAATGCAAATGCAAAGCTAAGAGTCTAAGGTTCAGGGGTTGGTTATACCTAGGGAAGGTGTTAGCATCCTAGATATCTGTAATACTCTACAAGAACCTCTTGTTTTATCTTATGTTATCTATTAAATGTTATCTATTTGTTAAGGGTTAAAGGGGGTAGGAAGACCTAAAGTTCCATTCCTAAGTGTGCTCGACAAGATATCGCATCTTGTGCCTACATATCCTGTCGGGAGTGGAATCAGAGCACTTGTAGTTCCTCTCTGAGGGATACTAAAGTTGTTTGAAAAAGGTTTAGGAGAGAAGATGAGTCGTCATCTTAAGAAGAGTTTTTTTAGACCACCATAGTTTTGAGAATGGACCTTTGCTTCATCTTAGGAGAAGGGCTCCAACTCGAATATATAATCGACGAGTATGTCACATACCTCTCCTAAGTGGAAAAGGAATCCACATCTTGTTTGTATTGTGGGGGTATGAGATTGTGTGTCTCTTCTTTGAGATGATTCACATCTAATTCTCTTGTAGGGAGAATTAGGTGATTTAAAGATGTTTGATTGTCTAATCAAGATTATAGGGGGACTAACATAGGAAAATCTATCCTAAAGTTTTCTAAGAAAATTTATCTTAAAGGGTACCTACAATCACTAAAGGGGGGGGGGGGGGGGGGGGGATGGAATGCAAATGAAATGCGCCATGCACGATAAGTGATTATCATGCATGAGATTTTCCCTTGGATATAATGCAAGCAATATATATTAAAAATATGCATAAGAGTAAAGCATAAATCATAAAGGTTAAAGAACATGATTGAATATTCAACGTATAAAGACATGCATTAAGATATTCAAACGATATCATAGTATGAATCGAATATGTTAAGTACATGTGAAAATCGAGGAAACAAATAGGCACATAAAGGCAAAAAAAGGGGGGATACGAATCAAGTCTAAATTATTAGTTTTAATAAAAAGCGTCAGGCGACTCTCAATCTTAAATTAAAATAGTGTAATTACTAAGAAATTATAAGTATAGGATTAAGTTTTTTTATAAGAGATAATTAAAATTTTAATTGATTATTTAATAAAATTAAAAATTTGACATTTTATAAAATAATAAAAATTATCCTAATTAATTTTTATTTATATATTTTTTTTGTGAAAAGTTTTACTCATTATATTAAAATTTAAGAATTTAATTGGTATGCACTTGTCAACCAATCACCCTCATGCATCCCGCCACATCAGACTGTAAAATTTAAATTAACTATATGACATGGCAGATTAATATATTCCTATTGATTGACAGTATAAAATTATTTTACACTGTCAGTGCATATCAATTAAACTCTAGAAAAAGAGATTAAAAAGAAAAAGAAAGAGAAGGGAAATAAAACAGACGTAGATAGAGAGGGGTCGATCGAGCGGGGCGCAGGTCTATGGGACCTGGTATTCAATCACAACCTAGATTGCCAGATCAAATGATCTGGCTTGGTCATTAAATCAAAATGGTCAAAAACTAGGGTGCATGTTAAATAACGAGGGTGCGCGCATACGCAATCGGTGGACAACAAAATTCAGAAAAGACAAAAATGATCCTCACTACTCTCTCTTCGTTCAATCTAGCCTCTCTCCATCTCTCGAACCCTGCTCCTATCACAAACTCTCAAAATCCCCCTCGCCGATCACTCTCTTTCGTGAATCAAAGGTCAACCTTGTTCATCCTCGCACCTCTTTCTCTCATTCGCGAATTGCAATTCCCAATCTTGTCTACAACCTTTACCGTCTATTTCACTCAAACCATATATCCAAATTCCATTTCAATTCCGTAATTCAAGTCAGAAATTCAATTGTTACACAATCATCCAAGAGAAAAACATTAATAATCATTGGGCAATACTCCCTCCGTCCCACAATGAGTTACCCAGTTGACTATTGACATATATTAAGAAAAGTGTAATAGTTAAATAGAGAGAATGGTGTTTTCACTAAAGTACCCTTTATTATGTATTTATGAAAGTGGTAATAATTAAAGGGTACAATTGGAAAAAATGAATTAATTTGCATCGTAAATTGAAATTGGTCATTCATTTTGGGACACCTTATTATTCCAAATGGGTCACTTATTGTGGGATGGAGGGAGTAAATAGAAGTCGAAAGAGTTACCGATATCAAAGAATTTTGGCGTAACCGTTCGTCGTCGTTGTTAGATCTTGTGTTGGGGGTCTGCTGTAAAATATGAACCCGAAAAAGATTATGAAAACGGTACGATGAAAGTTGCACAAAATAATTCCAAAGCGTGTGTTTACACTAAGCTTTAGATTCGATTCGCCCCACCAATTTATGTAAATTGGATGCAAAAGGCTTAACCGGCGAATCCCCTTCAGGATACTTTGGAAACCTTAACATGAATCACATATTCACATTAAGCATATCGATCAACAATATTTTACAGAATAAAGTTCTCTTATTTATTCTCGTGCACTTGAAAAATAAAAGAATTACTTAGATATAATTTTTGGCAGTTGAAATAAATAACTTTTTTGTGTCTATTTTATGCTTGACAAGTATATCTATTTATAAGAAAACTTGTACCGATTGGTGTGGAGAAACAATTTTTCATTTGATTCCAACATGACCATTCACGAACCATTGTACTCAATCACAACAAACTCTTCATGAAAAGTTGTGTTGATCTAGTGGTTGCACCTTTTGACCACGCACCTTATCACAATAAGGTCTTTGGTTCAATTCTAGAGAGTTGCAACTTTTGGCCATTTATTTTGGTAAATTAACCATTATTATTTATTAATTTAATATTTTGACAATTTCTCCAACAATCCCCCACCATTTTCAAAATATATCTAAATCCATTATTCAAGAAATTTCATGGTTTCAGATAAAGGTATCTTACGATTTGAACCAACACTTAGTAAGTTAAGTTTTCACTCATCCCCGAATAGATTGGTAGACAAGCTTTGAACTAATTATTCATTAGAACAAGCGTGCATAACTCACACATGAAATATCGGTACCATTGATCGAATTATTAATATGACACATTTAATAAGGCCTTGTGTCTCATATCCTTTTCATGAGAATTTAAGAGTCAAGCCCTTAAACTCTATGAAGCGGCACCACTTCATTCTCATATAGGTAGACTATAACAGAAATGCACCCATAATTATGCATTCCAGCAAACATGTGCTATATGTCTATTAAGAGGAAAACCCCATCCTACCACACTTATTCTTATGGTCCAAGTACTTTTACCCCTTGGGATGTATCTATCGTTAATTACTTCAATCATTCTAATAGTGTACTTTCATCATTGAACTCAAGACTTAATGATAATCAAGTGTGAGTTGAGTTTCCACTATCGATGACTAATTAGATATGGGCTTGTTTCACATCTCTAATGATGTCTTCATTGTATTTAATTATATCCAAAGACATCATATCTTTATCAATCCTTTCGTCAAAGAATTGCAAGATTTTTCCAAACTTGAAAAAATTTATGAATATTCAATTTTTTCAACTAATCATGCATATGATTACTTTATGTACTCTTGATAATATTTGTCATCTATCATCAAATCATAACACTTTTAACACACTAGTACAATTATCATATACAAAGTATATATTTTTTTTTGATAGTTTTAACAAACTATAACCATGACACTTTAGTCATTTATTTTGTCATATACACAACTTTTACGTCATTCTTCATTTACCAACATTTTGTTTTTCTTACTTTTGAGTTGCTGGACAAACGGACGCATGCAGTGAATCATGCAAAGATTCAAATGATATGCAATGCGATGCAATGGTTTCAAGGAACTCAAGAGCAGGTTGCAAACATTTCGGAAAGGCTAAAAAAGTTTCATTTTATAATCCAGGATTTTTATTGATTTTGCAAATGAAAGAACAATTGAGTTCCTTGAAACCAAAGGGTTATTCATGAATGCATGAATGGATGCATAAACACAGGTGTACACATATACACATATACAAGCAAACAAGCCAAGGCTTAGGTTTGAAGATCACGAGCATGGAGCCATGGTATTCCCTTCCCAAGGTATGTACTAGAGGTTTATTTGTACCTTCCGAACGGGTTCTACAAAGTTCCCAGAGTCTATAATCCATCTTTCGGATATTATCGATTTTCTAAATCACTTGGTAGTCAATAATATTCTCAAGAGAATCTCGTCTGAGTGTAGTATCGCATAGCGACTATTGCAGAAACAGACTCTCACATAGTCCCCGTACTACATCCTAATAGGCCAAGTTGGGTTAAAGGTAACTATGATCCCCAGTCTCGATGGCCTTTAGTTCGAAATAATATCGTCTTCACGAATTAATGGACTCGTTGAACAATATTAAATTCGAGAGGGCCTAAACTGAGTGGTGAAGTCTCAATTCAACTTCTTCAGGAATCGAATCCCTCAAAGTATCCTTGAATTCTCACCGTCCTATCATATTTTTCACTCTAGTCCGGGTGTAGGACTTATCTCACCACACAAAGTAGCAACCCTACATACAGAAAACCCAAGAAGAACAAGTATATATACAAATATAAAGATATATAAGCAAACAAGCAAATAAATAACATAGATATAAACAAGTTACGGGAAACCCTCGAAATCCCCAGTGAAGTCGCCATTTCTGTCGCAGTGAGAATCAGATACCAAGTTATTATATTAACTTGAACCACAAAACTTTAAATTCACCACCGAACATTGATTTATCCCAAAGGAAAGGTTAAAGATCGAAAAAAAAACCTAAGTTAAGAGAATCTAGGTTCGGGGGTTGATTACGCTAAGGGAAGGTATTAGCATCCTAAACGTATGTAGTACTCTACATGAACCTCTTGTTATTATTTATGTTATGTTATTTGTTTGCTTGCTAAAGGTATGAATGTTCAATTGGTGTTGACCAATATTTTTGAAAATAGAACTTGGTGTTGACCAAATTCTTTGAATTTTGAAAGATTGATTTTATTTATTTATTTATTTTATTAATTATCTATCTAAAGAAATAAAGGCGGTGAAAACAAATGATAATTACACATGAGGGTGAGGGATACATTTTATCAATGGGAAGTAAGAAAATGACTGAAATACTACACAATCAAACAAGTAAATGCAGGACCGTGACCAATTGAAATCGAACGGCAACTGAATTTAGCTCTGAAGCTAAGTTAGAGTGGATTCATGTAGGAATCACTCTATGAGAAGCCGAGCAAATGACTATATGCACTCAAGCGGTACTCGAAAGTTAAATTAGATTTTAACTCCGAAATCGAAATGCAACGATAAACAAATATAGATCCGCATAAAAACCGATGAAAATCGAATTACCTTGCTACACTTAACGTGATCATCGCAATACGAATTAAGAATGTGCAGATCTAAAAATTATAAAATTAAAAATGCATAGAAAAATAAATTTTAAAAAAGTTTTAAAACAATAATGTTGCTAATGCAAGAATTGCGATCATCGCAATCTGGATCCAAATCATGAGGATCTAAATTTATAAAATATAAAATACATAGAAAAAGTAAATTTAACATGCTAAAAAATATCAACAATATTGCTAACGCAAAAAATGTGATCATCGCAACCAGATCGAACCAAACATAAATGTCACGCATCAAGCACACAAATATGCGAACAGCGTATCGACATAATTCGATCCAAAAAAATCTAAAATAAATAAATAAAGAATATATTAACAATATATATATATATATATATATATATATATATATATATAATATATTATATATATATATATATATATATTATATTATATATATATATATATATATATATATATATATATATATATATGTATGTATGTATTAGTAAAATGTTAATAATAAATTGAAATAAGAAAATAAAGAAATTAACAATCTAATAATATGTATTTGTTAGTAATATTGGCATAGGAATAATGATAGGCATAATGTTAGTAACAGTGGAATCGCAAACGCCTGTTATATAACAGTGGAATCGTCGGCATGAGAATTGCATATGTTGGTTAAAGTATAAGGATCATGCCTCAAATATATATAATAATAAAAATCTCACATGCAGTTTCTAAAGATGTAATAGCATACCGGATACTAAACAAGGTCAAACGGCTGCCTCTCTTTTCCTTTACCACTGTCGTGATTTTTTTCCCTGGTCCCCTATTCTCAACATCAGCGCATATATATATATATATATAAAATAAAATAAAATAAATTAGGGTTATCTTTTAGTTGTCAATAATGTCCCTAATATCCAATTTGGGACCCAATTAGAATAATATTAAAATTAAATAAAATTAAAACTAAATGATATTAAAACTAAATGATATTTAAATAATTTAATAAATTTAAAAAAGAAACTAAAACCTATTTATTTATTCTAAACAATATTTAAATTAAAAATAATAATAAAAATGAAAATAAATATTTAAAATAAAATTAAAATAAAATACTAATTATTCTAATTGTTTATTCTAAATAATATTTAAAAAAAATTAGGGTAAAAAATTAGGGTATGACAAGTTGTTGTCGCTACTCGAAAAATAGTCGACCGGAGGCAAAAAGGAAAGAAACAGAGAGTCGCCATCGAACTTTATTTATCCCATGAGGGGAAGGGAAAACATCGAGAAAACCCCAAGAAGAAAAGGATAAAATGGTCTCGCAACCAAATTATGGGTTCGGAAGCTGGTTATGCGAGGGGAAGGTATTAGCACCCCCACACCCATCGTACTCGATGGAAACCTGTCATACCCTGAATTTTGACCCCCGCCCCAAGGATTTTTATCATTGGACAAATCAGACTCCATTGAGATCCAATTTCTGGTCCTTCGTCAGGCAAAGGCTCATCAAAGTCTTTCATCTTCAGAAACATAATGTGCTCATCTGGAAATTCAAACTTCATCGGTTGATAATCCTCGATCGGTTGTTCAGCAAGATATTCTGACAAAACACTTCCCTTGATGGCCTTTTGGGAAACATATTGAATATCATATTCTGTCAAAACCATCTGCCAACGGGCTATTCTTCCAGAAAGCGCTTGCTTCTCAAACACATACTTAATCGGATCCATCTTCGAAATCAAAAGGGTTGTGTGGTTTAACATATACTGCCTCAAACGCTTAGCTGCCCAAGCAAGTGCACAACATGTTTTTTCTAGCATTGAGTACCTCGACTCACAATCAGTGAACTTTTTACTGAGGTAGTAGATGGCATGCTCTTTTCTACCTGACTCATCGTGTTGACAGAGCACACACCCCATTGAGTTCTCAAGAACTGTAAGATACATAATCAACGACCTTCCTGGAACTGGCGGCATAAGGACCGGAGGTTCCTGCAAATACTCTTTTATCTTTTCAAATGCTGTAGCGTGCGATTTTTGTCGGTGACGCGACCACCTTATCGCCATGGGGATTTCCTCACCTCAGTGGTGGGGAACATTGGGTTGCTACTTTCTGATTTCTTATTTATCCCGATGAAGCTTGAAGGGAAAGGGGAGATATCTCAAACTAACCTTGCTTTGCAAAATACTATTTTGGATAGTTTGCGGTGTAGAGATTAGGGAGTCCGGGGTCAGATTACACAATAGATAGTTGTCAATTATCCATCCTGTATGTGGTTATCCACAGGTTATAGTTTTAAGATCAATGCTTTAATACTTGATAGTGTTTGACTGTAAATGGGAGAAGTTTGTTTATGATGTCTGGATGAAATGAGAGTGAGAGTTTTGTTGTTTTTTGGTAAGGTCAGGGACCTAAGGTTTTTAGTTTAGTGTGCTCGCTAAGATTATTGCGATAATCTTATGCCTACGTATTCCCTGTTATGAAGTATAGGGAAATCAGAGCAATCGTAGTTCCTCCTAGTCTAAGGGAGAAACAGATGTTTTGTTTGTATCTTGTTCAAAGCCCAATATGTGAAGCTAAAAGGTTTTCTGTATCTTTTTCAAAGCCCAAGATGTGAAGCTAAAAGGTTTTACTGTATGAGGGAATTTGTTATCTCTAGAGAGAGTTCCTGGCCTCATCTGTTAATTTGTGTGCCTTGATTGAAGCCCAAGGTTGAACCTAGGAGGTTGATTGGATTCCACTGGGGAAATCATTATACAAAGCCTAAGAGGAGGCTGTCTGTTGGGGGAATCATTATACAAAGCCTAAGAGGAGGCTAAAAGTTGACTGACTGACTCCACAGGGGAGAATCATTATACAGAGCCTAAGAGGAGGCTATAATTGACTGTTTATACTCAACAAGAGAGTGTTTTGTATCTTGGACGAAGCCCAAGATGGAGGCTGAAAGGTTTAGACTCAACAAGAGAGTATCATTGTACAAAGCCCAATAGGAGGCTAAAAGACTGTTTTATACTCAACAAGAGAGTATCATTGTACAAAGCCCAAGAGGAGGCTAAAAGACTATTTTATACTCAACAAGAGAGTGTTTTGGTATCTTGTACAAAGCCCAAGATGGAGGCTAAAGAACTGTTTTATACTCAACAAGAGAGTGTTTGACTCAATGGGGAAAAGATTTTATCTGCCTTGTACAAAGCCCAAGATTGATGCTAAAAGGTTTGATGACTCCACTGGGGAGAACATTTATTTGTGTCTTGTACAAAGCCCAAGAGAGAGGCTAAAGAGATAAATGACTCAGTTGGAGAATATATGTCTTGTACAAAGCCCAAGATTGAGGCTAAAAGGGTTTACTGACTCTGTTTGAGGAGTAAGATCATTATACAAAGCCTAAGAGGAGGCTAACTTCACTGGGTACAGTTTCAGTTTAGTGACAGGTCCAGTATGTTGATAAAAGAGAAAATCAGTTCTTATGAGGGAAGGTTATCAGATACCATGAGGTTTTGATTGGTTTATGACAGTAAATGACCCATGTTGGGGATTTAAATGTATTGTGACAGTTGAGTGTAATTTCTGGTGAGAGTTTCTGTAGGTTTACAGTAATTGACCCATGTTGGGGAAAATTAAAGGTAAGGTTGTGCTTTAGGATTTATCAGAGGATCAGGGTTATTTCTTGTTCTTTAAGGAAATGGGAAATCCAAAGGATATTGAGACTGTCCAAGTCTACTGGTGTTTGAGAAATTGATTCTCTGTTGTGAATGATCTTTGTATTATGCCTAAGAGAAGGTTGGTTAGTTAAGGGATGAAGGTCAACCCAATAACTGTTTGACACTTGACTCAGAAAGACAGCTCTAGCAAATTGATGACTAGGTTCTGTTCCTATACCTGTAGAGGTCTCTGGGTCCTTGTATTAAGCCCAAGAGGAGGCTGAGAACTTTTAAGAAGCAGGAGGGTCCTTGTACAAAGCCCAAGAGGAGGCTGGGATGCTTTTAACACTACAAGAAAAATGGCCTACTGCCACGCCAAATTGTTCCACAGCTCAAAAACTGTGGCTACATATATGCTTTGGCCGGGGTTTTTAAACCGTGGAAATATGTTTTGATATATTGAACCCAGATTGTGAAACGGTGGCATTTTCTTAAATTGCCACGTTTACAAAATGACAAATATATTTAGGCCACGCTTAATAACCGCGGCTTATAATTTTCGATTCAAACTGTGGCCTAAGCCCACATTTTATACCCCGCCAAACTTTCCCTCTTTTTTTTTTCAGTTTCCCTCTTTGTTTTTTATTTTATTTTCTAATTATATTTTATTAAAAAAAAAAGAAAAAGAAATAGAAAAACTCTCTTCACTCTTCACTCTTCCGTCTCTTCACTCTCCCAACTCCCTTCTCCCTTCTCCGAAACACGACCTTCTCCGTTTCTCAGCCATCTACTCCGGTCAACTCTCTGCGTAAGTTTTCTGCTTCTCTCTTCATACCTTCGCCTGTTCTCACACATCTTCGTTCGCACCTCTGCATGTTTCCTGCACACATCTCCGTTCCCACATTCATCTTCGTTCCTCTTCTCTCTTCAAAGTCCAAATCCAAATTTTGACCTAATCCCCAAATTTTGTTTTGCATGCAGTTTTGATTTTTTTGTTGAGGTGTGGAGCGGAAGCTTTCAGTTGGAGCATTGCAAGGTTTTCATCTTTACCCTTATTTTTAGATTTTGTTATGTTGTTTTGAAACTGAGTTTTTTAGGGTTTCTTCTGTTGATGTTAGTGAACTGATCATTGAGTATGTTAGGATTGTATGATTTAGGGTTTGAATTAGTTAACTGATATGAAACCTTAAATTGATTTTCTGTTTGGATTGTATGATTTAATATATGTTTGGTGATGTGAACTGAACTAAAATTGTATGTTAGTATTTCTGTTTGGATTGGATTGTATGATTTTCATATTTGTTCCTCTAATTGCTGCCTTGACAAGCTCACTAGGGTTTTCTTTTCATATCTGATAATTTATGTCTAAGTTTTAATACTGAAAGTATGTCGTTTTGATACACGATTGCCCGCGATACGAACTTCATTTGATTGAACCTGATTTTATCTAAATTGTTTGTTTCATTATTGAAATTGGGTTATAAGGAAATTTTTATCAGTATTGGAGTGATGGTTTTAGGTGTTTAAATCTTAAGGTTAACATTCCGATATTAGTGTTATTTGGTTGATGTTATCTTAATTTTGTTTGTTTAGATACTAGGAGTTAAGAGTTTATCTATCGAATGATATGGATTATGTGCTTTGGTACTCGTTTCTGTTTGTTTAGTTATAGATAAAAAAATCTGTGTGGATTTAAGATTTGGATTTTTGAATATCATTGTGATCTGATTTTAGTGTGGAATTTGAGGTTGATGAACCTTGATTTAAGAAGTTGACTTTCTGTTTGGTATTTCTGTTCTTGTAATGTCAAAATGTTCAGTTTGTGATTGCTCAGTTTGTATATTCCCATGTTTTGGTTCTGTTTTGTATATTCACATGTTTCTGTTTGTATATTGCTTCTGTTTTGGTTCTGTTTCGGTTTTGTATAGTGTGTTCTGTTTTGGTTCTGTATTGGGTCTGTTTTGAATCTATTTTGTGTTGTGTGTTTCAAATATTTAGATTATAAAGTGATGGACAAAGAGTGGACTAAATTTCCATGGTTTAGTCAAGAGTACATCAACGGTGTTACTCGATTATAAAGTGATGGACAAAGAGTGGACTAAATTTCCATCGGGGCTGAAGTTTATGAATCTCCAAGGACCAGGCAGCAACATTTAAATGCAGGGGCTGAAGTTGCTTGTGCAGGTATCAAGCAGAAACCTTCAACAAAAATCGGGGCTGAAGTTTATGAATCTCCAAGGACCAGGCAGCAACATTTAAATGCAAGCAAGCTACCATCAAATGCAAGCAAGCCACCCTCAAATGCAAGCAAGCCACCCTCAAATTCAAGCAAGCCAAGAAAGCCACCCTCAAATGCAAGCAAGCCACCCTCAAATGCACCGCAGCCAACTTCAAGTGCAAGGCAGCCACTTTCAAATGAAAATGCAAGTGCAAAGCAGAGTAATACAAAACGGGCAGTGCAAGATGATGGAAATTCAATGACAGAGCAAGGCAGTGCCCTAAAAAAGACAAAAAGAATCCCAATGTGTAGATCGACTTCAGTTGAAGAATTTCTCAACGAAAATGGGGTAACTCTTGAAGAAGTAGATCAATGTCAGATCTTGAGGAGGAACAAAATGTAATGGATGAACAAAATGAGGAAATTGAAAGTGAAAAAACTGAAGGTATTAAAACTTGTTTATGTCATGCATTGTTTTTAATTATTGTTGCATTCAAATTCGATTTTGCATTTTAATAGTTTATCTAACACAGGGACAAATAAGAAAAAGACACGTGGACCAACACAATGTTTGAAAATCCATGCTACAAATAGTGAGGATCGTGAAAAGGTTGTCTTAGATGATGATGGAGAGCCTATTGGACCCAATGGTCGAACTGTGTCAGATTTGAGTGGTTTCCTTGGCACTGTCGCGAGGAATTCAGACTTGTGTCCCTTAACTTATACAAACTTCAGAGCTTTGAAGACTGCTAACCAAGACCGTATATGGGAATTTGTTACTGTATGATCAAAATGAGTTATTTTCTCATTTTGTTACCTAATTTGTTACTTGTATATATCTATTTCCCTTCTTTGTTGTAGGATAAATTCATTATCTCTGAGCATGGACATAGAGCAGTTTTCTCTCGGATAAATGATGCTTGGAGGCGTTACAAGAAATGTATCAAAAAGAATTGCTTTTCAAAATACACTACTATGAGTGAAATATTGAAACATCGTCCCCAGACCGTACCTATAGCTCATTTCAAGCAATTGGTTGCCTATTGGAAAAATGGCAAAATCCAAGTAAGATAATTTTACGACTTATAGATTATAATTTTGGTTGCCTATTTGATATGTTATTGTCTAACATTTGGTTGCCTATTGGTTGCCTATTTGCTGTTCCTCAATGTAGAAAATTAGCAAAGTTAATGCTGTGAACAGAGCTAAGCTAAAGTATATGCATCGTATGGGACAAACAAACTTTGCAAGGATTCGTGCAAAACTGGTAGTGTGTTTATACATTCGTCAATTTATAATTCTGTATTGGTTGAGTGATTACTAATTGTATGTGTTTAATATCAACCAATGTAGCGTGCAAAGAAAGAGGACGGAGAGGAAGTTAGCCAAGCAGAGATGTTCATTGAGACTCGACAAAGTCGAAAAGGAAAAAAAGTGGATGAGGAAACACAAACTGCAATTGTAAGTACAATTTATTGTTTTCAAACCTATCAACATCTGTAGGCTAAAACTGCTAGGTAGAAGCTGCTAGGTAGAAAATCTGGAAACTGCTAGGTAGAAAATCTGGAAACTGGTGTTGTATGTAGAAAATCAGGAAAATGGTGTTGTATGTAGAAAATCAGGAAAATTCTGTTCCAACTGTATGTAATATTCTGGGGTTATAATGTGAATATTTTTTAATTAGGATAAGCTTCAAGATTCTGTTAAGAACTCGACCGAATCTGAGACATTTACGTCATTGTTCGGGAAAGAAAAATCTGGTAGAGTACGTTGCTATGGAAAAACAACTACACCAACCATGTTTAAAAGAAATCAAGAAATTTCGGTTATTAAAAAGCAGCATAGTGATGAAGTGGCTGGAATGAAGAGGGAGATGGATGGCATGAAGGTACTTTTTAAGACCATGATGAAGCAACAAAACCCGCATATGAGTGACGAGGAGATCTCTAATATGATGGCATCTGCGTTGGGAATTACCACTAGTACTACTGAACATCATGCTGGTCCTATTTCGTCGGCGTCAACTCATATTCCTCGTTGTGAAGAGGTATATTGTAAACTACAAATGGTGCTGTTCCTGTTTTTTCCTTGTACAATTCTGTTTTACTTGTTATGCTGTTGTTGTGATAATTTTATGCTGTTTTTTTTAGCATAAAATTATGTTTGAAGTTAGTTGTGTTAGAGAAGAGTTAGAATTTGAATTGAGATTTAGGAGTTAGATTGAAGAATGAAAAATAGCTATGATGTTAGAGTGAATTAGCTATTCTGTTAGTTTCTGCAGTTAGTGTGAATTAGCTATAATGTTAAAATGTAGGTTAGTTATGAGAGTCATGTTGAACGAATTAAAGTTAGTGAGTTAAACAAATGGAATTGTGACTGTCAGTAATTGCATGAAAACCTGTTAGAGTTGCTAAAGGTTTTAAGGCGAGAAAGAAAAAAGTTAATGAAGTGGCCTTGAAGCTAGTCACAGTTAGTGTAGATATATTATGTTAGTTTGGCTGGTTTGTAATTTGAACTTGCATTGAATGTGTGAAAAAAATGTTGCAGCTATTAGAACTTGTCATGATTGAGTTAGTGTGAATTGAGTTATGAATAATTATGTAGTGAAACTAACATTTCATGGTTTGGTACTGTTACAAAACTTCGTTGATATGGGAATTAATAAAAATGGAATTTTGAAATGGAATTGTTGGTTTCCTTGTTATAATTGGGTATATGTATGCATGATTGGGTAATTGTAATGTATGTATTAGCTTGTGGATCAAAATAAATTTGAATTTCTTAAATGCTATTGTTAGAATTTTGAAAATCTAGTTAGAATTGTATGTTGAATTACTTAGATTGGTTGTTAGCTTGAGTTGTGTGAATGCTTGTTAAAAGGCAATGAACTAAACTAGAGATATTTGTATTAGTGTTTGGTTGCCCTGTTGTGTAACTGTCCTGTAAATGTATTAGCATGAATCAAAGTTATGTAAGGCATGTTATGCTTGCTACTAGAATGGTAATGGATGGCAGTTATTGAACTTGTGAAACAAAATGGTTAGGATGTATAAATTAGTTTATACTTGGTTTTATTTTATACTTGGTTTTATTTTATCATTGCTAATTTATACTTGGTTTTATTTTATCATTGCTTATTTATATATCATTTTTCTTGCAGAATGGTGATGAAAAAGCTTGTGATGATGATCAAGATATGGAAGAAGAACAAGAAGGAGGTTGTGATGATCAAGAAGAAGATGAATATTATGATGCATGAGTTTAAGATATACTAGCTAGTTGTACATGTTTTATGGGATGACTATTAAGAACCTTTGTTTTTAATTTGGGATGACTATATTTTGGCGACTTATTAGTCGGTAGCGCATTTGATGTAGACTTATATATTTTGGCGACTTATTAGTCGGTAGCGCAATACTTGATGTAATAGTTTGGTGACTTATAAGAAAATGTCGCGCACACTAACATGTTTTTTAGTCAATATATTTTGGATTTGTGGCATAATGTTGCTTGTATAGTTAGATTTTAATTTGATCTAAAATAAACTTTTTAAGCCATTGCAGGTAGAACACAATTATATGGCACAAATAGAAAGCGTGGCAGTACTAAATATAGTAAAACCATGTATAAAATTAGCCGCGGTTTAAATTGTGGCCATACCTGGGAAACTAGAGCACGTTTTACATTATATATGAACCGTGGCTAGTTTTACCCACTGTTTAAATTGTGGCCATACCTGGGAAACTAGAGCACGTTTTACATTATATATGAACCGTGGCTAGTTTTACCCACTGTTAAAAACTGAGGCAAAAGACAAACCGCGGCCATAACCTGCATGTGTAAAGTGTGGCCTCTTCTAGCCACGGATGTCTATAAAACGTGGCACAAACATGAAAACCGTGGACTATACTTTGGGCCACGGCCGCATATTCCACAGTTTGATTATCGTGGCTAAACCGTGGCAACATCGAATTGCCACGGTTATTTTGTATATAGCCTCGGTTTTTCGTGCGTGGTATCAGACCTTTTTTCTTGTAGTGTAAGAAGCATGTGGGTCCCCAAACCATGAGAAGTTCAAGACATGCCATTCACCGAGAATAGATCAAGCCAGGAAAGTTCAAGAATTTGGAAGAAACTCAAGAGATGTAATTCACGGAGAAGAGTTCACCTCTAGGGAATAGAGTTTCTTTGATAGTTTCTAAAGTGACAGTCTGAGAAAAGGTTCACGAGGAATACTGCATTTCTCTTTGTTCCATATTGATTGACCCCAAGAGAAGGGAATACCGTATCTGGAATCCTATGTGGGATCTAAGTTTGACTGTTTAAGAGAGCAAACAATTGGCTTTACCTAGTTCTAAACGTAGTTGCCGGGAAAACTCTATACAAGTATATATACAGTTGATATATGACAAGTATTTAAAGGAGTTTATGAAAGAAGATGTACCTTGGGCAGACCCACAATACAGTATATATATATATATATAACTGGTAAAAGATTATGAAAGAAGACTAACCATGCGCAGCTTCCCACCATACAGTATATATATGTAAAGCAATAAATGAAATCGGATAAACACTTACCCGTTGTAGAGCATCCATGCTGTAAATGTTAGTTATTCACAGAAATTGAAGAAAGTTTTGATACAGTTTATTGTAAAACAGTAAATGGGTTGGGGCTTATTCAACAAGAGATGCCCTGATGATTATTTGAATAGAGTCTGTGTTATTTACAGAGAATTGGGTCTTACACAACAAGAGTGCTAAAAGGTTATTTTTGTACAGAGTGTGGGGCTTACAGCTCAAGGAGAGGCCCAGAGAGTTTATTTTAAAAGAAAAGTGGGACTTACAACACAAGGGTAGGCCCAGATGATTTTGAAAAGGCGATGATCGCGCCGTCTGTTTTAAAAATATACAGAGGGACTTATACAATACAGTGAGGCCCATAATTATTTTGGGTAAGAAGAAGTTTGAGTCTTACACAACAATAGTTCCCAAAAGTTTGAAAATGTTTGAAGATGGGTCTTATAGCTCAAGGAGAGGCCCGGGTGATTTTGTTAAAACGGCGACGATCGCACCGTTTATTTTTAACTGTGTTAAGGGACTTATACATTGTATTGAGGCCCAAAAAGTTTTTATTTACAAAGGGATAGGACTTACACTCTATCAAGAGGCCCAAAGTGTTTGTATGGGGCTTATAACACAAGGGTATGCCCAGATGAAATTCGTTGAACGGACGACGATCGCGTCGTTGTTTGAAAAATGTACAGAGGGACTTATACAATAAGTGAGGCCCACAAATGGTTTATGTACAAAAAGGGTTGTGAATTACACTATATTAGAGGCCCAAAGTGTTTTTAAAAGATTGATTAGGGTGAAAATAACCAGAAACCCTAATTTTGTTTTAAAAAGATATTTAATATTTAATAAAATTAAATAAATGATAAAAAATTGTCAAAAATGAATTATTATCATGGATCAATGTTTGAAAAATCATGTTTTTTCCCAAGGGATGATTAAAAATCACTTAAGTTGGAAAAATCAAGAAAGAAAAATATTTTAAAATGTTAAAAAACAATTAAATATTAATTATTTGGAAAAAATATTAAATATGTGAAATAAATAATATTTTTGGGATTTTTGTGTAAAATAAAATATTTCAACATTTTTGTGAATTATTAAAAAAAGAATCAACTCAAAATCATTTAAAATCAGAGAGAAATTAATTTTTGAATCAATTAAATAAAATCACAAAAATTCAAATATTTGAATTTTTGAAAAAGGGCGCCAAGAATAGGTCAAGAACACGCGCGTGTTCTGACCTTGCCCAGATTTGCGTTTTCTATCCAATCTCCCTGAATACTTGATTATATCATACAATCCACATATCAAATTGTTCGTTTTCACCGCACGATCATGTTTATGGTCTTTAATTTCACTTATTTTAAGCATATAATAAGAAATCAAAGAGAAACCTCAAGAACCCTAAAACTTGCATGAAGGCTCAGAAATTCCATACACGATTTAAACAAAGCAATTAATGGAGGGGAAACACTCTATGCATGATTATGAATGTTTGGCAAACCTATTGTGCGAGGAAATATGCAAGAATCAATAGATGACCAAGTTTAGGCTTACTTGAAGGTCGTGGCAGCAAGAGCATATGTGATTTTGAGTTGGAGGTGTTACAGACAAGTTGTGATGATCTGGACAGCTTTCCTACACCATATGGAGTGTGTTTGAACACTTGGATTAAATTGAAATGGCCTGGATCAGTTTATGGCATCTCAACTGCAACTTGGTTGAAAACCTGAGCAACCAGCTGGTGATTTTGTGAAATTGGTGTTCCAGATGTTGTTTAAGTGTTTGATCAGCTTATATGTGATATATGTGAGGTGTGTGTGTGATTGGTTTGGTTAGAATTGTTCCCAAACTCAAAACCCGACAGTGACTTGCTTTAGAAGACAAATTTGGAAGTGAGGAAGTGATTTTGAGAAAGGCAAGTGTTTGGGGCCTTTGGTGTACTCAAACTGATCAGAAGTGAGCTCTATTTATAGTAGAGCAAGTTTTTTTTGTCTGCAATAGTGAATGGCAACTGCTGCAGAAGTTTGACAAATGTTGTCCAATTGGAATCCAAGTCTCCTCTAGCCATTAACTTGAGGTCAGGGCATAGGCTGTTGGTCCTTTGTTGCAGGGATAAGGCTTGACTGAAGTGTCCATTATTGCTCTGATGAATGCCACCTCTATGTATTAGTTAAATGGCTTGGAACAAAATTGACCAATTTGAAGAATCTTGAATTCTAGGTGTGTCATGCCTATGCATAGCTTCATGGACTTGTGAGGCTTGGTGATCAGAGTTTGTTGCTTCAATATGATCCTCTTTGATGACAAGGCTTGGCAAGATGAGAAAATTGGAGAATCAAATCGTATGGCACAAGGAATGCACAAAACCTGCCTAGTGCTGTCATGAAAACAGCTTGCAACAAGGAAATTTTGGAGATCCATAACTCCTTGCTCAGATTGAATTTGAGGATGTTCTTGGACATTTTGGAAAGCCTACATATCCTATTTTAATGTGGTGTCCAACTTTGGCTTTGAATCCATTTTCATTTGGTTGAAATCTGCCCCTACTTTTGGGAAAAACTCTGGCAGATTTTGGACTTAGTGAAAATTTCACTAAGTGTTGGAAAAAGTGTGAAATTCAAGTTTTTGCCAAATTGAACACTCCATAATTCAAAATCCACGAGGAATTGGAGTTTGGTGTAGTTGAAGATTTTGTAGAGTGTAGAAAGACCTACAAATCCATCTTTGGATCTACCAAAATGGTTGCTTGGATCTCAAGTTATGGTCCTTGGAAGTTGGTACCCTTGCCACTTTTTCTCATAACTTAGAAAATTTTCTAAGTTTTTATGGTTACCCTTTTACAAGTTATCCGATTTTCTTTGATTTTTCTTGATGAATGATGATTCAAATCATATATTAACATGATTTTAGGGTTAATGAAACCTTGGTTGACCAAAATTTCAAAAAGTCAAACTTTGACTTTTGGCACAGTTGACTTTTTCACCCGATGAATCTTGATTTTGTGATTTCTCTGTGAAATTGATCCTTGGGCTCAATCAAACTTCATGGATGGCCTCTAGGGGTGTTTAGGGATGACTTGGATCCTTCCCCAAGGTTTGAGATCAACTGTAGGTCCACAATCAATGATAGGGTTAAATTAGGTCAAAACCCTAATTCCTGATTTTTTATAGATAAACAATCAAGGTGCTTTGGCCATTATGGATGAACTCTTGGGGTTCCTTTGATCTTGTTGGATCATTAATTGAAGTATGGGCTCATGACCAGATGAAAATTTTCATCTGGAGGCCCTGGTCGACCAAAACCCTAATTTGGTGACACTGGCGACCCTAAGGCTTGTTTAGCCTGAAAGGTGGCACTCTTGTGCTTAATTCTTGATGTGGGATATCTCTTGATCCCTTGTGGATGTTTGAGAGACTAGACAAGTTGAATATCATGTCACTTCTTGATTGATCTTTTGTCAAAATGCTCTGAGAGGGCTCAAAACCCTAATCCTCGATTGTGGTGAATGCTAATCAAGGTGATGCAGGATAAGTGTATCCTTATTGTGATGATGATTTTTCCAATGATAAAAATCCTTGGGGGGGTCCAAATTTAGGGTATAACAGATGCCCCTAATTAATCTTCTTGGACCCGAAGGTGTGAATGGCGAAGATATTCGGACATTCAGGGTGCAAGAGGATTAAATATCGGAATACCCGAAATTTTGATGATGTCTATGAATGGTAGTTTGCTCATTCATCTTCTTTTGCTAAGCATTGTTACTTAGAAAAGGTAAATCTTCTCCTCGATCCTGGTTTCCTACCAAGGAACTGGTCTCAGTTTTCTTTTGTCAATAAACTTCCCCGCGATCCTGGTTTCCTACCAAGGAACTGGTCTCAGTTTCTTTTGTCAATAAACTTCCCCGCGATCCTGGTTTCCTACCAAGGAACTGGTCTCAGTTTCTTTTGTCAATAAACTTCCCCGCGATCCTGGTTTCCTACCAAGGAACTGGTCTTAGTTTTTGAAATAAACTTCCCCTCGATCCTGGTTTCCTACCAAGGAACTGGTCTCAGTTTCTTCTTGTCGAGTCTTTCTCTTGACAAGGGATGCTATTTGTAGCGATTTTTATCAAACTTCTTGCCAAGGTTTACTGGAGAGATGTCATTTGATGGAAAAAGTATTGATGTCAGACTTGCTGGGGAAAACCCATTGGTCTGAATTGTAGAGGTACGCAAACTTCTCTGTTGGAGATGCCATTTGTCGACCCTACTGGGGAAAACGAGTCTGTTGGGAGACTGCTTTCTACTTGGGGATGTCACACTTTTCTTCGGAATTCTTTCGACAAAGAAATGCCATGTGATCCATTCTCATTTTGAGGTGCAGATGACTTCATTAACATCAGTTTCTTTGGAGAAAGACCGACGTATTGTCGAGAATCGCTGACTGAAAGACTTTCTCTGGGGATTTTCTTTAATCCGGGAAAGCAAAGATATCATCTTTAATGGTGAAGAGTGATGTTTCAAAGGATGTTCGTTAGACGTTTTCTTATTCTTTAGATGTTCAAGTTATCAAAGTGATTGATAACAGTTTTAATCTAGAAGTAGACTGAAGAGAGATTGTTCTGACGAACGTTTCCTGACGAGGGGAATACTGACGACTCGACTGACGAGAGGACTTTATCACTTGGGAGTGAAACTAACCAGAGTGATGGTGATGCAATATGAATATGAATATGAATGCATAATGCATAATATATGTATGAATAAATGTATGTATACTGACAAAACATACACGACATATAAGCAGATGATGTGTACAACGAGATATCTCACCACACTAGGGGCTAAGAGTATCGCTGAAGCGTCGTACTTGTGTTGGGGAACCAAGATCCCTTTGGTGAAGGTGTAAACCTGTTATTGATCGGAAGTCATTCCTGTTTGTTTTAAGAGATAGAATCTTCTGGGGGGAACAAGACCCGTCGAGCTTCCAGAGTGAGAATTCTACCGAGGACACTTGGTCCTGCACTTCGAAGTTTGAACGTTTTTTCGGAAAAATGTCGATATTCGTCTTGTGTTCGATGAAAAATTAATTTCTGACTTTAAAAGCGGAAATAAATTTAAAACAAGAGTAAATTCATTTTTTCTGTTTCAAGAATTTTAATCTAATAAACATGTCATTTTGTAAAGCAGAAAGAAATGAGAATTATAAACAAAAGGGCACAAAGGCTCGAATTTTATTTATAGGATGGTAATCAGCTAAGAGCGTGATACCATGGATCATTACAAAGTTTGAAAATGGTAATTTACAGGGAAAAGGGCTACATCGAAACATAACGACTGTTATCCTCCCATCAACTTTGAATTCTGGACATTCTGAGCTTCTGTCGAAGGTGACTCACTAGAGATTTCTCTGACAAATGATGTTACTGCTAGGAGTTTATCCTCATCAGACGTAGTTACTTGCCATAAATCCCTAACTTTTTCCTGGATTGTCTTTCGGACTCCAATCCATCGGGATGATTTTTATTTTTGATGTCTCTAATTTTTGCATGGACCATCCTTTCGGGTTTTCAGTCCACCGAGACGTTTTTTTTTCATTGTATTTAGGCGAAGTATTTCTTGACTACATCTACGTTCGTAGGATAAGTGAATTCTTCTTCATCCATTGTCGCGAGTCTCAAGGCACCGCCTGAGAAGGCTTTCTTGACAACGTAAGGGCCATCGTAATTTGGGGTCCACTTTCCCCTGGGATCTGTGAGAAATAAGGGTAGCTTCTTGAGCACAATGTCTCCTTCTCTGAAGACGCGGGGTCGAACCTTTTTTAGCATGATATTCAATGTCGTATTCTGATAACAATATTTGCCATCGGGCAATCATTCCTGTGAGAGCAGACTTTTCAAAAATGTACTTGATCGGATCTATTTCTGAGATTAACCAAGTAGTGTGGCGAATCATGCACTCGCGAAGACGTTTAGCTGCCCAAGCTAAAGCGCAACAAGTTTTCTCGAGCATTGTGTACCGAGTTTCATAGTATGTGAATTTCTTGCTTAAGTAATAAATGGCGAATTATTTTCTTTTTGTTTCGTATTGCTGACCAAGTACACATCCCATGGAGTCTTCCAAGACTGTAAGGTAGATGATGAGTGGTCTTCCTTCCACTGGAGGAGACAAAATCAGCGGATTCAGCAGATATTCTTTGATACTGTCAAAAGCTTTCTGGAAATCTTCTGTCCATATACAACTTTGATCCTTTCTGAGGAGTTTGAAAATTGGCGCGCATGTCGCGGTCATGAGGGATATGAATCTCGAGATGTAATTGATTCGTCCCAAGAATCCTCTGACTTGTTTTTCAGTCTTTGGAGAAGGCATTTCTTGAATGGCCTTGACCTTGTCGGGATCAACATCAATTCCTTTCTGGCTAACGATGAATCCTAGGAGCTTTCCTGAGCGTACACCAAAAGTGTACTTGTTTGGATTCAAGCGTAGTTTGTATTTCCTTAAACGTTCGAACAAACTTGAAAAATGTTCAACGTGTTCTTTCTATGTTTTTGATTTGGCGATCATATCATCGACGTACAAACTAACCGTTTCAAACGGTTCTTTGTGAGGTTCAATAGATCTTTCCTCTTGTTTGAGAAGTCGAGAGATCTCTTCTGGAATTTCGGTGTCCTCTTCTTCTTTGGCCTCGAATACCGCGAATTCAAAGTTGGGAGAAGGCATCAGATCGTATGTTTCGATGGGGTTCTTTGCAGGTGATCTGCATGACGTGATGATTTCGTTCAGAAAAGATAGAGAGAGAATGCAAAAGTGTGTGCAGTGTTTCGTTTTTATTTCCGGGTTATTTTTAGGATTACCATTTTCTGAAAAAGCGAAAAGCGAAAACAACAATAAATGACAGAATGACATTATTTATTTATGATTTGTCGATTCTTGAAACACAACCTTATAAAACAAAACTCTGTTGCTTTGGGCGAAGCGCAGAGGGATATTTACAGAAAAGTAAGCTCTATAAAACATTCGTTTCACTCGGGCGAAAGTGAAAGGTTAAAGACACGACAATTACTTTGACTTGCGAACGACATTTGGGACATTGACGGCGATCCATTGGCGACGAACTCCTCGGTGAATCTCAAAGTACAGTATCTTTCTCTCTGGATAAGCTTCAGAAATAACGTTGATTTCTGGTGGAGTTGAGTTGTTAGAGTCTTCTTCCCAAGCAGAGTTGTCGTAGGAGGACTCTTCAGTTGTTTCAACAACATTTATACTTTCAACAGAATCTCCCCATCCAGTTGGCTGGATGTCTTCAATTCTGATGCGAGAACTCGTAGGAGCGGTGTATCTTACCATGTAATCATACTTTCCGCTTGGTTGTCCCAAGGTATCCCAAACTTCTTCGGGAGAGGATGAGTCATCTTCTTTAATGACGTGGACTTCAGGAAATGCATAGTTAACGAATTCATGTCCTGCCAGCCTTGCAAATCCATCGGCATGGAGTTGATCACTTTCGAAATGCTCTGGATATGGAATCCACGACTCCGGGGGAACAGGTAGATTCTTATCAAAGTCGTTTAGCTGATATGATGGATCAGGCTGACTCTGTTGTTCCAAGTTCTCTGTATACGGTTTCCAAATGGGCAGATCGTCCATCAGATTATATGAAGTGTAATCAAAGTCATCTTTCTAGAGGGTATCATCCTCTAAGGAGTTGGGTGGAGCACGACATCCTTCAGGATCGCAGTCTCCATAGGTTTCTATGACCTCTTACCTTGGTATATATCTCGGACAATAGATGGGAAAACTGAAGGATCTACGAGCTTCCTCTTGAGATATAAAGCCGTCCTTGTTGAAATATGTTTTCCATTCTTCATCTGAATCATCTGAATGATTTTCTTCAATGGTGTGAACCTCTTGGGATACCGGGTTTAGAAATCCTTCTTTGTGGAAGAAATCCTGAATGGGATGAAAACTTTCATCCTTCTTGATATCCGGGGAACATCTTGTGGAGAAACCAAGACCTTTCTTGGTTTTGTTGTTAGTGGGAATTACCAGTTGTCCCCAACCTTTTACGTCCTTGCTTTCTACTACTTTGAGAGCATCTTTGTAGGAGGAAATCGACGTTCCTTTGTCTGCTTGATTCTCATTGCTCACCGAAAGTTCCTGGAACTGCGTTCCTACTACCTCTTCTGGTTCCAACTGAGAAAATGATGACAAGTTACTCACAATCAGAGCTTGCTCCCCGCAAACTGTGATTAACTTGTTGTTCCTGAAAAATTTCAGCTTCTGATGAAGTGTCGAGGTGACTGCCCCTGCCTCATGTATCCAAGGTCTTCCTAATAAACAGCTGTACGCTGCCCGGATTGTCCATGACCTGGAAAGTGACTTGGAAAGTGTGGGGACCAATAGTTTTGGGAAGATCGACTTCGTCGATAACTGTTTTCCTAGATCCGTTGAAAGCTTTAACGACGATCTCACTACCTCTCATCGGGGTTCCTTGATATGAAAGTCGTGCTAGAGTCGACTTTGGCATAACGTTTAAAGACGGACCTCTATCCACCAATACGCTGGCTAAAGCATCGTTCTGGAAATTTACTGTTATGTTGAGAGCCATGTTGTGATTTTTCCCTTCTTCGGGAAGATCTTCATCACTAAATCCTAGATTGTTGCAGGAAGTGGTGTTGGAGATGATGCTGTTGAATTGCCCTATCGTCACATCTTGTTCTACAAATGCTTTCTCTAAGACCTTCTGCAGAGCTTCTCTATGAGCTTCGGAGATGAGTAAAAGAGATAATACAGAAATCCAAAATGGAGTCTGTAATAATTGATCCACAATGTTGCACTCACTCTTTTGTATCAACTTCAGCATTTCATCGTTGTTTTTGACAGGTTCCGTATTACTGGTTTGACCCATCTCTGGATTAGGAATATCAGCTTGTGGTTCCTTTTCTTTGGTGGGATCTTCAACTCCTCTGTTGAAGATTCGTCCTCTCCTGGTGACTCGATTGATGTCGACAATGTTCACGACGGAGGGTAATGGAGTTTCTTTTCCATTTTCGATGGTAGTTGCACCGTACTTGTATGGGATAGCCTTATCCGACTTGTATGGTACTGGCCCTGGTAAGTAGATAACCACGGGAAATTTCTGGTAGTTTCGGCCATCAAAAGCAATCTCAATCGGTTCCATGTTGGGAACTTTTTGAATGTCAGAAGGAACCTTTGATTCGTCTAGCAAAGGAATTATGGCATGAACAGTCTTGGCTACTCCATAATTGTTGATGGTTTCCTCGCTTTGTGACTGCTGATTTTCATCGAGAATCAGAGTATCACTCTGTATCATGTTGATAAACAATGAATACTCATAGGGTGAGATTTTTACGTGATCCAGCTGATTTTGGAGGGCAGCGCGTACCAAATAACATCCTTGGTTATTCTCTGAGCAGACTGTGCAACTTTCGTAATTGTAAGTTGGCACTCTTTCGTACCCACTTTGTATGCAATGCATTGTGACTAGATCTGTTTCCATGGACCGGACGTCAGCAGTGTGATGTCGACTCAGGTTTCCATTGATCATACTGATTTGTTGTGTTTCTTCATCCAAATAGATTAGAAGCCACTAGTGATCTAGAAGGTGTTGAAGAGTTCTTTGTACCAAGGCGCAACCTTGATCGTTGATGCAACACTCGTCGCAATTTTGATAGTCATGTGAGGCCAAGAAACCGAGCTAAACTTGTTTGGCATGTAGCTCCACAAGACTAGTGTTCATCAAGCGAATATCAAAGATCTGAACCATATTGACTTTATGTTTATTTATTTGATTGTAATCTTGGATCCATCAAATATCCATCTGACGCTAGAGGGCTTCTTGTCTGAAAGAGCAACCCTGATTGTTTTGCGAGCAGATCGAGCAAGCATAGTAATCATGACGAGGCAAATTGTGGTATTGACTTTGTCTGGAGTGCATGGCCACCAGGTTGACATTCATTGCTCGAATATCATGACTTTGAACAATGTTTGGATGTGAATATGACATGTTTACTTCACGGACCCTATGTTCTTGAATCCAACCTAGGTCCATCTGTTCCTGAAGGTCTCTTTGCACAGTAGTGCATCCTTGATTATTCTTTGAACAGATATCATACTGATGATAGTTATGAGCTAGGACATGACCGTATCCGCTCTGTTTGCAGTGCATCCTCACCAGATTCTTACCTAGTAAGAGTACATCATGAATTTGATAACTACCACCTAGTTCTCCCTCAACCAGGTTAACTGCAGTCTTCTCGTGCTGCGGTAGTGGATTTGTCTGGACGTTTGGGTTAGTATCCTTGAAAGATAAAACCCCGTTCCTTACAAGCTTTTGTACGTCAGACTTGAAACTGAGGCAATTCTCAATGTTGTGCCCCGGTCCTCCTTGATGATAAGGACAAGTTTGATCAGCCTTGAACGAGAAAGGTGGATTCTCCGGTATTGTGAGAGGAGTCCTATTTTGGACATGCCCCTTGGCTAGTAAAAGTGGAAACAATTCAGCATACAACATTGATATCGGATCGAACCGTGATAATCGGGTAGGACGACTGTTGTTGTTGTTGTACTGTGGGCGAGCCTGTTGAAGAGGTTGTTGTTTCCTTTGCTGATACTGTTGTTGATTTGGTTGCTGAGCAACCTGAGGTTGAAAAGTCAGAGCCGGTGATGGGCTGATAGCAGGAGTTATTGCTGCTATTGGTTGATACCTCCACCTTTGTGTTCTTTTTTCTTTTGGATGAAATATATATATATATATATATATATATATATATATATATATATATATACAGATGAAATATATAAACAAGTATGTTGAAAAGATAGTGGAACTTACAGTTGTGCAAGCTCCAGCATTGTAACCACAGTTGTATAGTAAGTTATTCAAGAAATTGAAGAAAGTTTTGATATGACTTTGAATTTGAATATAAATCAAAAGGAAAGTTATTTAATAAGGAAGTTTGGGGCTTATACTCAAGGAGAGGCCCAGATGATCTCTTTTGAAAAGGTGACGATTGTGTCGTAGTTTTGAAAACCATAAAGGGACTTATACAATGTTTGAGGCCTAACTTGTTATATTTACAAAAAGGATGGGTCTTACACTCCATTAGAGTCCTAAAGTTTATTTTTATATAAGAGATGGGGCATATAACTCAAGGAGAGGCCCAGATAAAAAAACAATGATCACACTGTTATTTTGAAAATTGTACCGGGACTTATACAATGACTTAGGCCCAAATTATTTATGTACAAAGAGGGGTTGGGTATTACACTCTATTAGAGGCCCAAAATTGTTTGATAAGTGAAGAAAAATGGGGCTTACAACACAAAGGGAGGCCCAGATGAAAATTGTTTTTAAAACGGCGATCGCGCCGAGATATTTTAAAACGCATCGGGACTTATACAATGACTGAGGCCCAAAATCGTTTGAGTGTGACAAGGGATGGGTCTTACACTCTATTAGAGGCCCAAAAGTGTTTTGAAAAATGTTTGTGAGGGCGAAAATAATTAAAACCCTAATTTGATTTAAAATGTATTTTAATTTGAATTAAAATGATCAAAATCATCAAACATATGTGAAAAACAAGTTGTGATCTTGGATAAATGTTTGAAAAGTCATGTTTTATCCATAGAATGATTTGAAAATCATTTGAATTTGCAAAATCAAGATAAAGAATTTATTTAAAATGTTTAAAAAAAGAATTCAAAAGGAATTCTTTACAAAAATTCAAAATATATTAAATAAATAATATTTTTTATTTTTTTTGTGGAACAAAATATTTTAACATATTTGTGAATTTTGGAAAAAAAGAATTATTCAAAAATGATTGAATTTGAAAGATAAATTAATTTTTGAAGTTATTTTAAAAGTTGTAAAAAAATGAAGGAATTAAGTGGTAAAAAATATGGGATGGTCCTCACAAGGTTTGAACCCACGCCCTTAGGGTGAAGAGTTTAAAACTTTATCATCTGAGCCATGTGTGTTGGCTGATAGAGAATGGAAATAGTAAATAATATAGGAAACCTACTTTTGAAAATGGTTCAAAAAAAATACCAAAAGGTCTGGGGCGAGGGGGATTCGAACCCCAGACCTCTTGCTCGCTACACATTGTAGCGAGCGATTTTGGACGCTGTTCTTAAGCGATGGTCGCTCTCTGCGGTTGAGCTTAAAACTATAGGTCGATTCATTTTTTATATTATTGTGAGCTGAATAAGGAAGGGAAATAGATGTCTCCAATTAACCCTGCTTTGCTTACTGAGTTTAAACAGCGGTCTATTAGGTTACGGATGCTATCAATGTGGGGGGCCTTGTACTGGTTATTCGTATTTTGCCAATACAGGTTTCTTTCTTTCGATCTGGGCAGAAGGTTTCTGGCGGGGAACAAGGATTAGGATGTTAGGACTGATTCTTTTGAATTACTGCTTTTGATTGATGGAGATATGGGATTTGGGTTTTTTGTTGATTGTGCTCGCTAAGATCTTTTCTTTCGATCTTATGCCTACGTATTCCCGTTTACCGAAACAGGGAAATCAGAGCATTCGTAGTTCCTCCTATTCTATGGGAGGAAATGGGTGTTTTGGTGTTTTGGTGTCTTGTTCAAAGCCCAAGACGTGAAGCGAAAGGTAGTTTGTATCTTGTTCAAAGCCCAAGATGTGAAGCTGAAAGGTCTATTTGTGTCTCGTTCAAAGCCCAAGACGTGAAGCTGAAAGACCTCGACTTTAGAGAGAATTTGTCATCTCTAAAGAGGGGACAAGGAGAATTACTTTAACTGGGATACGCGGATCCGAGCAATGCCATAATTTCTGAAGAAAGGGTTTTAACCTGAAGGAGAAGACTTTAGCTCAGTGTAGAGCAATGCCATCTTTCCTTAGGAATTTCTCATGCTAAAAGAGGGACAGTGGCATGGATATAGATGATCCAGAGGCTTGCCGCTTACAGCGATTAGATGAAAGGAAAGGAGTTGTTGATGTTTGTGTATTGTGAACGAGGCACAGCTTTGATGCTAAAAGGTTAATTGGATCAACCAGTGGTTTTCTTATACAAAGCCTAAGAGGAGGCTAATTTCCGCTAGGAAAATCATTATACAAAGCCTAAGAGGAGGCTATTTTGTGTCTCGTACAAAGCCCGAGAGAGAGGCTAAAAGATTTTGACCCGACGATGAAGTCTTTTGGTATCTCGTATAAAGCCCGAGATGGAGGCTTATTGTTTGTTTAGCTCAATAAGAACCTTTTTGTATCTCGTACAAAGCCCGAGATGGAGGCGAAAAGTTTGACTCAACAAGAGAGTCTTTGATACTCAACAAGAGAGTGTTTTTGTATCTCGTACGAAGCCCGAGATGGAGGCGAAAAGTTTGACTCAACAAGAGAGTCTTTGATACTCAACAAGAGAATGTTTTTGTATCTCGTACGAAGCCCGAGATGGAGGCTAAAGGTTTGTTTCAGTTGAGTGACAGATCCAATATACTGATTTTAAAAGAGAAAATCAGTTCTTATATGAGCAACACTGTACTCAGGGATTTGATTTGAGGATCGGGGATATTTCCTTCTCTTTGAGGAAACGGGAAATCCAAAGGGTATTGAGACTGTCCGAGTCTGCGGGTTTCCTTCCTATTTAACGAAGGGGTCACTTGAGAATGTCTTTGAGACTCAAGGAAGTTAGACTGTCCAAGTCTAGAGTTTTTTTCTTTTGTACTATGCTTTGAGAAATAGTAGTAGACTCTATGAAAGGACTGTTCTATGAGGATGACTAGGTTCTGTTCCTATACCTCTAGGAGGTCGTCGGGATAATTTGTACGAAGCCCAGAGGAGGCTGGAAACTTTTAAGAAGCCGACGGGTCCTTGTACGAAGCCCAAGAGGAGGCTATCATTCCCGGAGGAAGAGATCATTATACGAAGCCTAAGAGGAGGCTGTGAATACTTCTAAGAAGCCGTAGTGTCCTTGAATAATGCCCAAGAGGAGGCCGATGCTTTTAAGAAGCCCGTGGGTCTTATCATCTCCTTTCCATTAGGAGAGATAACTCTTTTAAAGATAAAAACCACTGGTAAACGTGCGAGGTTTACTATCCAACGACTTTTAACTTTGAAAGAGGGTTCCTTAGTTAAGGTCCAAGATTATGACCGTAGTGGGTACCCAAACCCCGAGACATTCAAGGCAAGCTATCCACAAGGAATAGATCAAGTCAGGAAAGTTCGAGAATTTGGAAGAAACTCAAGGATGCCATTCACGGAGAATACATTCATCTTGGGGAGTAGAGTTTCTTGACGATTCCTAAGGAGGACAGCCGAAGAGAAGACTGTATCTGGTGCTCCTATTGGGGATCTAGGCGTCTATTTCTACGAATAAATGAAACGGCGTCACCTAGTTCTAGACGTAGTTGCCGGAGAAACTCGAAATATCTATACTATTATTACACAGTAGATATGAGTTTATGAAAGGAGACTTACAGTGAGCAGCCCCACAATACAGTTTATAATATGAAAGCAGTAAATGAAAGCGATAACCACTTACTCGGTTGTAGTGCTTCCATGCTGTTTGGTTAGTTGTTCAACAAAGAAAGATTGAAAACAACAGTATATTCAAAATCAAAGGAGAAAGTGCTTTGAAAAAGAAAGATTTGGGGCTTACAGCTCAAGGAGAGGCCCAGGGTTTTATCAGTGAGCACACTGTTTGACTTTGTACAGCGGGACTTATACAAGTGACTGGGGCCCAAAAAGTTTTTCTGTACAAAGGGATGGGTCTTACACTCTCTCAAGAGGCCCAAAAAGGTTTAAAGGAAAGAGTGGGGCTTATAGCACGAGGGTAGGCCCAAATGATTTTTCGTTTAAAAATGGCGATCGCGCCGAGGTTTTATTTTAACGCAGAGGGACTTATACAATAAGTGAGGCCCACAATGTTTTGGTTAAAAGGGGGATTGGGTCTTACACTCTAATAGAGGCCCAAAGTGTTTTGAATGGGTCTTATAGCTCAAGGAGAGGCCCAGATGGTTTTTATTTTTAAACGGGCGACGATCGCGCCGTTTACTTGTACAGAGGGACTTATACAATGAGTGAGGCCCAAAAAGTTTTTGTACAAGGGGGGATGGGTCTTACACTCTCTCAAGAGGCCCAAAGTGTTTTGAAAATGATTTATGAGGGTTGAATTAATCCAAAACCCTAATTTGTTTTCAAAAAATGTATTTAATTGAATAAAAATTCAATTAAAAATGATCAAAATTGTTTTACACATGAACAACAAATTGTGATCTTGGATTAATGCTTCAAAAATTAAGTATCGACCTACAAAATAATTAGAAAGCATTAAAAGTTGCAAAATCAATGTAGAAAAAATATTTAAAATGTCAAAAACAATTAAAATATTAATTCTTTGCAAAAATATCAATTATATGAAATAAATAATATTTTTGGGATTTTTTGTGAAAATAAAATATTTTAACATTTTTGTGAATTATTAAAAAAGGAATCAACTCAAAATCATTAAAACTCAAAGAGAAATTAATTTTTGAATCAATTAAACAAAATCACAAAATTCAAATATTTGAATTATTAAAAAATGGTGCCAAGAACAAGCTGAAGAACACGCGCGTGTTCTTGAATTCTCAGATTTGCATTTTCTATCCAATCTCCATGAATACGTAATCATATCATGCAATCCACATATCATTATGCTCGCCTCAACCTCACGATCATGTCTATGTCCATTAATTTCATTTAAATTAAACATACAACAAGAAATCACGAAGAGACCTCAAGAACCCTAATTTCTGCATGAAGGCTAGGATTTTTGATACACGATTCAAACAATGCAATTAATTAAGGGAAAACATTCCATGCATGATTATGAACATATGGCCAAATTATTGTGCGAGGAAATATGCATAGATTGAGAGATGACCAAGTATGTGCTTACCTCCAAGTCGTGACAGCAAGTTCAAAGTGATTTTTGATCTGGAGGTGTTACAGATGAGTGGTGATGATCTGAACAGCTTCCCTACACCCTATGGATTGTGTTTGGATGGTTGGACTTGATTGAAATTGGCTGGATCACTCTGTGGTACCTCAGCTGCACTTTGGTTAAAACCTTGAGCAACCAGCTGGTGATTTCATGAAATTGATGTTTCAGAAGTAATCTAAGTGTTTGGATCACTTCTATATGATGTATGTGAGGTGTGTGAGTGATTGGTTTGATTGGAATTGCTCTCAAACTCAAAACCCGATAGCTACCTTGCTAAGAAAGGCATTTTTGCCAAGAGAAAGAGATTTTGAGGAAAGCATCTGTTAGATGGCTTTGGTGTACTCAAACTGACCACAATTGAGATCTATTTATAGTAGAGCAAGTTTGTTTTGCAAGGAATAGTGCATGGCAGCTGGTAAGTAGGTTTGGCCAATGTTGGCAAATGAAAATCCAAGTCTCCTCTAGCCATTGACTAGAGGTTAGGGCACAGAGCTTTGGTCCCCTTGGTCTTGGATAAGTCTTGACTGATTTCAGATGAGAATGGCTCAATCCATGCCACCTTGATGGTTTCATTGAATGCCTCATTCCAAATTTGAAGTCTTGTCCCTATTTTGGCCATTCTAGGTTCAACATGCTATTTCTTGTTCCATAGACTTTGGAGGCTTGGCTCAGTGATTGTCCCCTTTAGATTCAATCCTCTGAGGTGTCCAAGTGGATAGGAGAAATTAAATTTGGCTGATTTTGGCAAATCGACCAAAGTTGCAAATTCTGCCTTGCCTTAACAGATTTCAGCAAGGCAACTTGGCAATGTTGTATCTCATGGTGTAGGTTGAATTTGGCAATGTTTTTGGCCATTTTGGAAAGCTCTTACATGATACAACAACTGTTTGAACAAGTTTGGTTTTGATCTCTTTTGATTCCAAGTGAAAATTCCCCCTACATTTGGCAAAAAGTGAGGCAGAATCTGACTTAGTGAAAATTTCACTAAGTGTTGGAAAAAGTGACATTTTCACTTTTCAGCCAGTTTGATCACTCCATAACTCAAAATCCTTAATGAATTGGAATGACTTGTAGTTGAAGTTTTTGTAGGTAATAATGAGGGCTACAAATCCATATTTGGATGAGAAAAAATGGCCATGTGGTTTAGGAGTTATGGTCCTCCAAATTTGGTACCTTTGCCACTTTATTTTTAACTTAGAAAAATTTCTAAGTTTTATGGTTACCCCTTTTACAAGTTATCTCACTTTTCTTGATTTTTCTTGATAAATGATGATTGAAATCATACATTAACATCATTTTAGGGTTAAAAATCCATCTTGGTGAAAAATCTCAAAAAGTCAAAGTTGACTTTTGTGTACAGTTGACTTTTTATCAGATGAATTCCAAACTGTGCAATTCTTCAGGAAATTATGTCCTTGACCTAAATCAAACTTGATGGACATGTTCCATGGGTTCCATAGGGTATATTCAATCATGTATTAGGGTTTGGGAGCATGTCTTGGTCAAAAGTCAAAGTTACAGTTGACTTTTCCCTTAAAACCCTAATTGTGGTGCAGATGAAATTGAGACTTGTTGCTCAAACTTCTTGGATTAATCCATTGTCCTAAATGGATCAATATGGTATATTAGAGACCCTCAAATCATCTCTTGAGGTCTTGGCTCATGGTTTGTCCCAAAAATCAACTTAGGGGTGAATTAGGTCAAGAAACCCTAATTCCTGATTTTTGGTGAATGCATCCCCTGAGGCAAAATTGACTTGATGCATGGGTTCATGAGGTTCCATGAAGTATATTAGGTTATGTTTTGGATCATTGCCTTGTGCCCAGATGAAAATTTCCATCTGGAGGCCCTGGTCGACCAAAATCCTAATTTGGTGACACTGTCGATCTTGAGACTTGATCCACCTAGAAGCGAGCAGTCTTGTGCTTAATCCTTGAAGTGGGAGTCCTTTTTGATCCATTTTGGATATTCAAGAGATTATACAAGTTGAAGATCATGTCATTTCTTGATTGATCCTTTGTCTAAGCACTCAGAGAGGGCTTGAAACCCTAATTTTGATTGTAGTGGATGCTCACCCATCTTTGGGGAGACTAATGAAGCATAAAGGTACATCCATATTGTGATGATGATTTTCACAATGATGGGAAATCTAAGTGGTCAAAATTTGGGGTATTACAGATGCCCCTATTTAATCTTCTTGGACCCGAAGGTGTGAATGACGAAGGGATTCGGGCATTCGGGGTGCAAGAGGATTAAATATCGGAATACCCGAAATTTTGGTGGTGGTTATGAATGGTAGCTTACGCATTCATCTTCTTTAGCTAAGCAATGATGCTTAGAAAAGGTAAACTTCCCCTCGATCCTGGTTTCCTACCAAGGAACTGGTCTCAGTCTCTTTTGGAATAAACTTCCCCTCGATCCTGGTTTCCTACCAAGGAACTGGTCTTAGTTTCTGATTTAAACTTCCCCTCAATCCTAGTTTCCTACCAAGGAACTGGTCTCAGTTGTGATTTAAACTTCCCCTCGATCCTGGTTTCCTACCAAGGAACTGGTCTAAGTTTCTTTTGTCAATAAACTTTATTGACAAGGGACGCTATGTGTAGCGGTTTTCCTTCAAACTTCTCGCCGAATTTTCCTGGGGAGATGCCATTTGAGTGGAAAAAGTTTTGATGTCAGACTTGCTGGGGAACCCATTCGTCTGAGTTGTAGAGGTACACAAACTTCTCTGGTTGGAGACACCATTTGTCGATTCTACTAGGGAAAACGAGTCTCTTGAGAGACTGTTTCCGCTTGGGGGTCTTACATCATACTTTTCTCGGGATCTTCCCAGAGAAATGCCATATGATGGGATCCAATTTTGAGATGCCGATGACCTTTTCATCAGCGGTCTTTCGGAGAAAGGCAGCTGTGTAGCGCCGAATCTCTGTTTAAGAGGCTTTCTCTGGGGATTTTCCTTAATCCGGGACAGCGAGGATATCATCTTCAATGGCGAAGAGTGACATCTGTTGAAGGTTCTCTGATCTTTCAGAGGTTCAAGTTATCAAAGTGGCCAAGTGCCGACTCTGATCTAAAGATACACTGGTGGCGAGATTGTGCAGACGCAACACTTCCTGACGAGGAAAGAACTGACAAACTCGATTGAGAAAACTGTTTATCACTAGGGGACAAGACCGGCTAGAGTGATAACGATGCAATATGAAATGTAAATGCAAATAAAAAATGCATGAAGTACGTATGTATATGCTGACAAAACAGACGCGACATACAGACTAATGGATGAACACAATTGGATACTCGGCCATCGCGGGGCGAAGAAGTACCGTTGGTTCAAAATAGCAATTCCACCTTGCTTAGGAGAAATAGTCCACGCGGGGAGCTATGTCGATCGGGCTTAGGAGATGAGACCTCGGCCGAGGGTATCGGACGGGAAAACCGCATCTGATACAGTTGATCCTTCATTCAGGCGCACTGGCTTAGAAGGAGTACTTTGATTCTGCACTTTGAAGTTCGCTTACTTCGGGAGAAGCGATCGATGTTCTTCTGATGTTCAACAGTCAAAAGAAATGCCATCTTTAATTTAAAAGCAGAAAAAGTTTAACAAGTAAATTTATTTTTGTTTTATTTCAAGAATCGCTGATTAAGTTTAAACAACGTCGTTCTGTAAAGCTAAAACAAGTAAAGAATTACAAACAAAAGCACAAGGGCTCAAATTTTATTGATAAGATGGAGATCAGCCAAACGCGTGATTCCAAAGAGTATATACAAAGTTAGAAAATGGTAATTTACAGGGAAAAGGGCTACGTTGAAACATAACGACCACTATCCTTCTACCAACTTTGAGTTCGGGGCATCCTGAGCTTCTGTCGAAGATTACCTTTGACTGGAGATTTCCTCCGATAGATGATGCAACTGCTGCTGAGGGACTTGCCTCTGTTGAACATAGTTACTTGCCATTATCCCTAACTTTTGCCTGGATTGTACTATGAGATTTCCAATCCATCGGGATGATTCTTTTCATGTCTCTAACTTTTGCCTGGACCGCCCTTTCGGGTTTTCAATCCACCGAGACGTTTTTTTTTTTTGTTTTAGGCGAAGTATTTCTTGACTATATCAACATTTGTGGGATAGGCAAATTCCTCTTCGTCCATGGTTGCAAGTCTCAAGGCGCCGCCTGAGAAAGCTTTCGTGACCACATAGGGGCCATCATAATTTGGGGTCCATTTGCCCCGAGAATCAGTGAGAAATGATTGTATCTTCTTGAGCACAAGGTCTCCTTTTCTGAAGATATGCGGTCGGACCTTTTTGTCGAACGCCCTTTTCATTCTCTGTTGATACAACTGACCGTGGCATAGTGCCGTGATTCGCTTCTCTTCGATCAGGTTCAGTTCGTCGTGTCGATTTTGACACCATTCAGCTTCGGTAAGCTTAGCTTCCATCAATACCCGGATTGATGGGATCTCTACTTGTATGGGGAGAACTGCCTCCATGCCATATACTAGAGAGAAAGGGGTTGCCCCTGTTGAAGTGGGGACAGATGTTCGATAACCGTGAAGAGCAAAGGGTAGCATTTCGTGCCAATCTTTATAGGTTACAACCATCTTCTGAACAATCCTCTTGATGTTCTTGTTAGCCGCTTCTACCGCTCCATTCATCTTGGGTCGGTAGGGAGATGAGTTATGGTGTTCGATCCTGAACTCTGTACACAACTCTTTCATCATCTTGTTGTTCAAGTTAGATCCATTATCAGTAATGATCTCGCTTAGAACACCATAACGGCAGATGATATTGTTTTTGATAAATCGGACCACCACTTGTCGGGTTACATTGGCGAATGACGCTACTTCGACCCACTTGGTGAAATAATCAATGGCTACAAGGATGAACCGATGTTCGTTTGAAGCCTTGGGCTCAATCATACCAATCATATCGATTCCCCATATGGAAAATGGCCACGGGGAAGAAAGAACTTTGAGATGTGATTGCGGTACATGAATTTTGTCGGAGTATATCTGACACTTGTGACACCTCCTCATGTACTTGTAACAGTCGGATTCCATGGTCAACCAATAATACCCAGCCCTGAGAATTTTTCTCGCCATCGCGTGTCCGTTGGCATGAGTGCCAAAGGATCCTTCATGAATTTCTTTCATGAGCATGTCTGCTTCTGGTCTGTCGACGCATCGGAGCAAGACCATGTCAAAATTTCTCTTATAAAGAGTGTCACCGCTCAGGAAGAAGTTTCCAGCCAATCTTCTGAGGGTTTTCCTGTCTTTTCTGAGTGCCCCAGATGGGTACTCTTGTTTCTGAAGGAAGCATTTGATATCGTGATACCAAGGTCTGTCGTTTATGACTGCTTCGATCGTGAAGACGTAAGCGGGCTGTTCAAGGCGCATTATGTCGATCTTAGGTAGGTCGTTCCATTGACCTACACTAATCATAGAAGAGAGAGTGGCTAATGCATCAGCCATGTGATTCTCATCACGAGGAATGTGATGAAAGTCGACTCTGTTGAAGAAGGGTAACAACCTTCTTGCATAGTCTTTGTAAGGAATCAATCCTGATTGGTATGTGTTCCAATCTCCTTTTATCTGATTGATAACCAGGGCTGAATCGCCGTATACGTCCAAATTCTTGATCCTTAAATCAATCGCTTCTTCGAGACCCATGATACATGCTTCGTATTCGGCCTCGTTGTTCGTACATTTGAACGTAAGTCTGGCAGTGAAAGGAATGTGGGAACCCTGAGGGGTAACAATGATTGCCCCAATTCCGTTTCCATAATGATTGACTGCTCCGTCAAAGATAAGTCCCCACTGGGAACCTGGTTCTGGCCCTTCACTGGGTAGCGGTTCATCGCAATCTTTCATCTTTAGATACATGACATCTTCGTCTGGGAAGTCAAACCCGATTGATTCTTGATCGTCAATCGGTTGATGAGCCAAATGATCGGCTAAAATACTTCCTTTAACAGCTTTCTGAGCATGGTACTCTATGTCATATTCTGATAGTAACATCTGCCAACGGGCAATCCTTCCCGTGAGAGCAGGTTTTTCGAAAACGTACTTGATTGGATCCATTTCGGAGACCAACCAAGTAGTATGACGAATCATGTACTGGCGAAGACGTTTGGCTGCCCAAGCCAAAGCGCAACAAGTTTTCTCAAGCATTGTGTACCGAGTCTCGCAGTCGGTGAATTTCTTGCTTAGATAGTAAATGGCAGACTCTTTCCTTTTAGTTTCGTCTTGTTGGCCAAGTACACATCCCATTGAGTCCTCTAGGACTGTGAGGTAAATGATCAGTGGCCTTCCTTCCACTGGAGGTGATAGAATCGGAGGATTCAACAGATATTCCTTGATACTGTCGAAGGCGGTTTGGAAATCTTCTGACCAAACGCAATCCTGGTTCTTTTTGAGTATTTTGAAAATCGGCGCACACGTCGCGGTCATGAGGAATATGAATCTGGAGATGTAGTTCAAACGTCCCAGAAATCCTCTGACTTGTTTTTCAGTTTTTAGAGAAGGCATTTCTTGAATGGCCTTGACCTTGTCAGGATCAACTTCAATTCCTTTCTGGCTGACGATGAACCCTAGTAGTTTCCCCGAATGGACACCAAAGGTGCACTTGTTGGGATTCAAGCGGAGCTTGAATTTTCTTAGACGTTTGAACAATTTTGACAGATGTTCAACGTGCTCATCCTCTGTTCTTGATTTTGCAATCAAATCATCGACATATACCTCGATTTCTTTGTGTATCATGTCATGAAACAGAGTAGTCATGGCCCTTTGATAGGTTGCCCCGGCATTCTTCAAACCGAACGGCATTACCTTGTTACAAAAGGTACCCCATGGGGTAATGAACGAAGTTTTCTCCATGTCTTTCGGCGCCATTTTGATCTGATTATAGCCCGAGAATCCATCCATGAAGGAGAATACTTTGAACTTTGTTGTGCTGTCAACCAGCATGTCAATGTGTGGTAAAGGAAAGTCGTCCTTTGGACTTGCCTTGTTTAGATCTCTGTAATCAACACACATTCTGACCTTTCCATCCTTTTTGGGAACGGGTACGATGTTGGCTAACCATTGAGGATATTCAGATGTAGCGAGGAAACCCGCGTCAATCTGTTTCTGTACCTCCTCTTTGATTTTGATGGCCATGTCCGGGTGAGTCCGTCTCAACCTTTGCTTTACTGGCGGACATTCCGATCTCAACGGTAAGTGATGTTCCACGATGCTGGTATCCAACCCTGGCATATCCTGATAGGACCAAGCGAATACATCGGGGAATTCTTTGAGAAGCTTTATCAAACCCTCTCTGGCAGTTGGACTGAGCAGTGCTCCAATCCTGATTTCTTTTCTCTCTTGCTCTGAACCCAATTTTACCGTTTCCAACGGTTCTTTGTGAGGTTCAATGGACCTTTCCTCTTGTCTGAGTAGTCGGGAGATTTCTTCTGGAATTTCGTTGTCATTTTCTTCTTCAGCCTCGAATACCGGGAACTCAAAGTTGGGAGAAGGCATCGGATCGTATGTTTCAACGGGGTATAAAACAAGCAATCTGCATGACGTGATGATTCGTGTTTAGAAGAGATAGAGAAAATGTAAGTGTGTGCAGTGTATTTATTTTACTGCTTGTTTTTATTTTTGAATTGTTTTTTAGGATTACCATTTTCTGAAAAAGCAAAAAGAGAAAACAGCAAATAATGCGGAAATTACAGAACGACGTTATTTTATTAATGAACAAGTCGAATCTTGAAACTACAGCCCTATAAAACAAAACTCTGTCGCTTTGGGCGAAGCGAAGAGGGAAATTTAAAAAGCGAGCCCTATCAAAATATCTGTTTCACCTGGGCAGGGTGAAAGGTTTAAAGATGGCAATTACTCTGACCGACGAACGACCTTCGGAACCTCGACAGCAACCCATTGGCGGCGAACTCCTCGGTGAATCACAAAGTCTGGCACCTTCCTTGATTTGTCTTCAGAAATGACGCTGATTTCTGGTGGAGTAGGATCATTGGAATCTGTCTCCCAAGCAGAATTGTCGTAGGAGGATTCCTCTGTTGCATTTTGCATAGCATTGGTGCTCTCAGCTGTATCTCCCCATTCAGTTGACTGGATATCTTCGAGCCTGATACGAGAGCTTTCGGGAGCAGTGTACTTGACCATAAAGTCGTATTTTCCACTTGGTTGTCCCAAAGTGTCCCAAACTTCTTTGGAACTGGAGGAGTCATCTCTCTCGATGACGTTGACCTCAGGAAAAGCATAGTTGATGAATTCAAGTCCTGCAAACGTTGCGAATTCATCATCATGTTGAGTAATTTCCGAATGACCTGAGTGTTGATCCCATGACATGGCGGGGACACAGGTATTCTGTTCAATGACGCTCAGCTGAGTTTCATTACTCGGCTGACTTTCTTGCCCCAAGTTTCCTAGGTAAGGCTGCCACATTGGCAGGCCATCCATCGGGCCATAGTAATTGTGATCAAAGTTTTCTTTCATCAGAGTGTCTTCCTCTAATGAATTTGGCGGAGCACGGCATCCTTCCGGATCACAATCTCCGTAGATCATTGCGTCATCTGATCTTGGTATAAATCTCAGACTTTCTGTAGGAAAGCAAAAAGGCATAGGCACCTCTTCCTGAGACATATAGCCGTCCTTGTTAAGGTAGGACTTCCATTCTTCATCTGTGTCAGAGGGATCTTCCTTATTGATAGCATTAACTGTCTGAGACACTGGGTGAAGAAAACCTCCACTATGGAAGAAGTTTTGAAGGGGATGAAGACTTTCATCGTTGGCGGCTGTCTGGGTACAGGTTGCAGAAAAACCAAGACCCTTCTTTGTTTTATTGTCAATAGGAATGACAAGCCATCCCCATCCTTTTGTATCGGTACTCTCGACCGCTTTGATAGCATCTTTGTATGAAGAAATTGAAGTTCCTTCTTCGGATTAATCGTTCTTGCTCACCGATAGTGCTTGGAATTGAGTTCCAATAACCTCCTCGGGTTCCACACAAGTGGATGATGATAAGTTGCTCACAAGCAAGGCTTGTTCCCCACAAACCGTGACAAGTTTATCGTTCTTGACGAACTTTAGCTTTTGGTGGAGGGTTGAAGTAACCGCTCCAGCCTGATGTATCCAAGGTCTTCCTAATAAACAACTGTATGTTGCCCAGATGTCCATGACCTGGAAAGTGATTTGGAAAGTGTGAGGACCAATAATTATGGGAAGATCAACTTCGTCGATAACTGTTTTTCTGGATCTGTCGAATGCTTTGACGACGACCTCACTGACTCTCATCGGAGGGCCCTTGAATGATAATTACGTCAAAGTGAACTTCGGCATAACATTCAGGGCTGACCCTGTGTCTACCAGTACGCTGGCTAAGGCATCGTCCTGGCAGTTAACTGTAATGTTGAGCGCCATGTTATGACGGCGACCCTCTTCAGGTAATTCCTCATCACTAAATCCCAAATTATTGCAGGAAGTGATGTTAGAGACAATGCTATCGAATTGTCTGATTGTTACATCCTGTTCCACAAAGGCTTGCTCCAAGACTTTCTGTAGAGCCTCTCTGTGTGCTTCTGAACTGAGTAACAATGATAATACTGAGATCTTTGAAGGAGTCTGTAACAGTTGATCGACAATGTTATATTCACTCCTTTGGATGAGCTTTAGCATCTTATCTTTGTCTTTTGAAAAGTCGGGATTACTAGATTGACCGACTGGTGAATCAGGAATTTCCGCCTGAAGTTCCTTTTCTTTGTTGGATTCTCCAACCCCTCGGTTGAAGATTCGACCGCTCCGTGTTACACGAATGATGTCTGCAATATTCACGACGGAGGGTAATGGAATTTCCTTTCCATTTTCAACTGTCGTTACACCGTATTTGTAAGGGATTGCCTTAGCTGATTCATACGGTAGTGGCCCCGGTAGATAGATGACTATGGGAACCTTCTGATTTTTCTGACCATTATAAGTAACCTTGATCCGTTCCCGGTTGGGAACTCTAGATTCGTCAAGTAGAGGGATGATGGCAAAAACATCCCTGGTCCTGTGATGACCAGATATCGTGACAACATCCTCAACTTGCTCGGCAAGGTAGTTCGGCGACCAAATGATGGGTCCTGAACCTGGATATGGGCGAATCTCTCCATGATCGACCTGACCCTGAAGAGCTGCTCTCACAAGGTAACACCCTTGGTTACTTTCCGAACAGACGCTACAACTGTCATAGTTGTGTGGTGGCACCTAGCCACGCCCACTTTGAATACAATGTAACCTCACTAGGTTACCTTCCATTGATCGGACATCCTGACTTTGACGACGAGTAGGATTCCAGTTATTGATACTAATCTGCTGAGTATCTTCGTCCATATAGATTGGCATCCACCAGTGATTTAACAAGTACTGAAGTGCCTCCTGGACAAGGGTACAACCTCGATCGTTTTCGCAACCCGCTTTACAATTTTGATAATCATGTGATATTAAGAATCTGAGTCGGACCTGCTCAGCATGTAACTATACCAGGTTGGTATCCATTACGCGGATGTCGAAGATCTGAACCATGTTGATTTGATAGGAGTTCCTATCATGGTAGTCTTGGATCCATCCAAGATCCATCTGACGCTGGAGGGCCTCTTGTATGAAAGAGCATCCCTGTTTGTTTACCGAGCAAATCAGACAGGAACTGTAATCGTGCCGCGGCAGATTATGATACTAGCTTTGCCTTAAGTGCATCGCCACCAAGTTGACATTCATCGCACGGATGTCGTGGTTTTGAATGACGTTGGAATTCGCGTAAACCATGTTAACTCCACGAACTCGGTGCTCTTGGATCCATCCAAGATCCATTTGTTCCTGTAGAGCTGCTTGCACTACAAAACATCCCTGGTTGTCTTTAGAGCAGATATCACACTGGTGATAATTATGAGGTGGCACATGGCCATATCCACTCTGTCTACAATGCATCTTGACCAGATTGGTCTCCAATAAGAGTACATCGTGAATTTGATAGACACCATTAGTCTCTTTCTCAATCAGATTGACTACAGCTTTCTCGTGTTGAGGCAGCGGGTTTGTAAGAACATTAGGATTCGTATCTTTGAAAGATAAGAGCCCGCTCCTAACAAGATTTTGCACGTCGGATTTGAAATTGAGGCAAGTCTCAATGTTATGTCCTGAACCTCCTTGATGATAAGGACATGTTTGATCCGCTTTAAACCAAAAAGGCAGATTTTCCGGAACTGAAAGGGGAGACTTAGTCTGAATGTGCCCCTTAGCCAGCAGTAACGGAAACAGCTCTGCGTACGTTACGGGTATAGGATCAAATCCTGGTGGCCGTGTTGTACAGTTGTTGTTATATGGAGGACGAGCCTGCTGAAGAGGCTGTTGTGTCCTTTGTTGGTCAGGTTGGCTCTGCGCAACCTGAGGTTGATACATAGGAACAGTCGCGGGGCCGATAGCAGGAGTAACAGCTGCTACTGGCTGATAACGACGCCTTTGCTTTCCGAGAGAGATATTCCCAATATCTTGCTCTTTTTTCTTAGGGAGAGCACTACCGTATTTTTTAGTACCGCTCGTCGATCCAGTGTCTTTTACCAAACGTCCTTCTCGGACGGCTTCCTCAAGACGTACGCCCATGCCGACCATTTCGGTGAAATCACTGGGCGCACTGGCAATCATTCGGTCATAGTAAAATGAGCTTAAGGTCTTTAAGAAGATTTTTGTCATCTCTTTTTCCTCAAGAGGTGGACAAATTTGAGCGGCAATTTCACGCCACCTTTGAGCATACTCCTTAAAGGTTTCCTTGTCCTTTTGCGACATTGATCTGAGTTGATCTCTGTCGGGTGCCATGTCCAAATTGTATTTGTATTGTTGGACGAAGGCAGTACCAAGATCTCTGAAAGTACTGATCGTAGTACGGTTTAAACCCATGTACCATTTGAGTGCGGCACCGGTTAAACTATCCTGAAAGTAGTGAATCAGCAGGTCCTGATTCTCCGTCTGAGCTGACATCCGCCGAGCCTACATCACCAGATGGTTCTGAGGGCAAGAGTTACCCTTGTATTTTTCAAAGTCGGGCACTTGGAACTTGTGCGGGACTTTCACATTTGGGACCAAGCAGAGGTCTGCGGCGTCCTTTCCAAATAGATCCTGACCGCGAATGGCTTGCAGCTCTTTCTACATTTCCAAGAACTGCTCCTGGAATTCATCCATTCTATCAAACATAGTTTCCTTCTTACCAGAAGGTGTCTATGGAATCTGTCCTTCCGGGACAGTGTGCACCACAGGGGGTGGTACCGTGACTACGGCAGTAAGTCTTGGCGCCTCCCGAAGTTTGTAACCTTCAGGAGTCTTCAGTATGCCCCTAGCATCTTCGCTTTCCCGAAGTTTGTAACCTTCAGGCCCAGCGGCTTCTGTTGCGATTCCCTGATCTTCAGTGATCGGCGAAACATATCCTTCCGGGATATAGTTAACAGGCATGCCCCAAGGACGATCTTTCGGCATCTGATACCTAGGATCATACTTCTCCACTGTGGGCGTTGAGGTGATCTCTGAGATCACAGTTCTTTGTAGTTGAGCTTCTGCCATGGCTTGCATGTCGTTACGAAGCTTTCTCATATCCTCTCTCAGAGCGTCGATCTCTTCTTTCAACTCTCTGTTTTCTTCCTCAAGATCATCCATCTTTTTCTGACGATTGGCCTGAGTATTATACGAATGAGACAGTTTGACTCTAGAATCGAGACACAAACGTGAGATTCGTAGGTAAGGAGAATACGCGATGTGAGGATGATGAATGCAATGATTATATTAATTGTTGTTTTTTGGTTTAATCAAAATAAACTTCGACAATTAGATTGCAAATATCAAACAGTGGGGAAACCCCTTTTTATTGAATTCCAAAGGATTACAGAAAAGGAAATACAGTAGATTACAAAGTGCAGAAACAGAAACCTAAACTAATGGGTCCCGAGTCCTCTCTGAGGAGAAACCGGGTGCTGATTCTGGTATCCTCCTTTTCTTTGACCGGGGCGCTTGGGCCGTTGTCGAGTTGTCATTCCTTTGCCAAGTGAAAGGAGTGAGCAAATTCCTTTGGTCATCTTGATTCTCTACAGCATGCTGCTCCAAAATTTCAATCAGAGCATCTTTCTCTTTTAGTAGTTGCTGTATTTGGATACACTCGACGTCGAGGGTGCGGTACTTGTTCTTCCAAGACCTTCTTTCCTTTTGAACTTTGTTGAGAGTAACCTGAAGCTTTTCAGTTTCCGTCATGAAGTACATGACAGATTCCTTTGGCGGAAGAATTCCGTAACGAGGATAAGGCATTTTTAGCTTGAGAGCTCTGGTTTGTACCCAATGGAGATAAGGCTCCACCGAGACACAGTCTGGTTTTCCCATAGACTCTCGTCCTTTCTTATGAACATGTTTCCAGGCTTGCACTATTTCCATCTTTAGTGCTCTGTCACTTTCTCCTTCCTTGAAGAAAAGATCTTCCAAATGAACACCCAGTGGGATGTGTCTCATCGGGTATCCAAATTGACGGCGAACCAATACCGGATGGTAGTTGATTCCTCCTTTAGTTCCTATGAGGGGTACATTGGGGAAGTTTCCACAACAGTCAATGATCCTGATTCCCTCATAAATCCTATTACACCAATCTATATCAGAGTTGGTGAGGGACATGATCTTGTGCGACCAACGTAAGACACTCTTGCAATCCCAAAAAGCAGCAGACTTGGGCAAGTGAGAGATAAACCATTTATAAAGCAGAGATACACAGCATGTGATCTCCCCTCCGCTGTACAAATTTCCCAAGTGTACAGAATGATACACATCTACAAGCAAAGTCGGCACAGGGTTTCCAATGAGAAAAACCTTAATAGCGTTGATATCGACGAAGTTATTGATGTTGGGAAACAAAAATAATCTGTAGGTGAGCAAGACAAAGATGCTTTCAAAAGCAGTCCCGTTCCCTATACTAGCGAAGTATAGAGCCTTTTTTGTCAAGAACTGGGCTGGCAAACCTTGGATGCCACCCTTAGTAATCATGTGAGTCCTGACCTCAGACTCGTCCAAATGAATTGCTCTTGCAATAGTCTGATTCTTTGGAATTTCTTCCAGTCCAGAAAATGGAGCTCGATCAGTGATATGTAAATCAGCCAGATGAGAATACTCCTCCAGCGTTGGTGATAACTGGTAATCCGGGAATGTGAAACAGTGATAAACCGGATCATAAAACTGAATGAGCGCATCCATGATTGCCTCAATCACATGGACTCTTAACAGTGGTAGCAAACCACCGTGCTTGGCTCTGAAAGCCTCTGGGTTAACGATCATCCTCGCTAACTTTCTCAAATCCCCTAGTTTTGGAACCTTGAAGGTATACTTATGATTTCTCCTTCTACCGAAATCCATTAGCGTAATCCTTTTCTCTGATATTTGCAATCACAGTCTTAGTTTAATTTGAAAAACAGAGAGACTAGAAGAGAAAGTTTTTTGAATGTTTTAATGTTTTATTAAATGAATGCATGAATGCAGCACACAAAAACATAGAAAAAACATGGGGTCATGGGGTCGTTGTCATGAAGTCAAGGCTCTACCCATCCCCAAAGGTTTATACTAGGGTGATTTTTGTACCTGTACTCATTATCATCAGCTCCTCCCAGGAAGGCAGACAACAAGCGGATCGCCAGCGAGTTGTGTGCAATCTTAGAGTAAGTGCTATTCACCGAGAATAGATCACCAGCCTCAAATGAGGGTAGTATCGCGTAACAGCTATTTCCGATAGCTTCCGCACTACGAAAAAGGTTGGCTTTTCTTAAGTGTATACTCAAACTCTCCACATACGGCATCACCCGCATTCCCATTAGCAGAAAAATAAACACGTATAGCAATTAGGAAAAGCAGTATATATATTTGTCCTAAACATCCTAGACCTTTTAAAGCTAAGAATCTTAAGTTCCTGACAGAAATGGGTTCCCCGGCGGAAGCCCCAATCTGTGGTTCCCTGCCTAAGAGATGGACCAGCATAGGTCAGTCTTTCTCTTCGGTAGAGTTCCCATTTTTCGTAGAAAATGGGGATGATGCCCTAAGGCAGAAAAGGAGACTCCCCAACAGAGTCGCCATTTATGTAATTTTTCACATAAGAGAAGTAGAAAGAAAGGAACGGGCCCCACGGTGGGCGCCACTTTTCTGTAGCGAGCGATTTTGGACGCGGTTCTTAAGCGCTGGTCGCTCTCTGCGGTTAAGCTTAAAACTACAGGTCGATTCATTTTTTATCCTATTATGAGCTGAATAAGGAAGGGAAATAGATGTCTCCAATTAACCCTGCTTTGCATACTGAGTTTAAACAGCGGTCTGTTAGGTTACGGATGCTATCAATGTGGGGGGGCCTTGTACTGGTTATTCGTATTTCGCCAATACAGGTTTCTTTCTTTCGATCTGGGCAGAAGGTTTCTGGCGGGGAACAAGGATTAGGATGTTAGGACTGATTCTTTTGAATTACTGCTTTTGATTGATGGAGATATGAGATTTGGGTTTTTTGTTGATTGTGCTCGCTAAGATCTTTTCTTTCGATCTTATGCCTACGTATTCCCGTTTACCGAAACAGGGAAATCAGAGCGTTCGTAGTTCCTCCTATTCTATGGGAGGAAATGGGTGTTTTGGTGTTTTGGTGTCTTGTTCAAAGCCCAAGACGTGAAGCGAAAGGTAGTTTGTATCTTGTTCAAAGCCCAAGATGTGAAGCTGAAAGGTCTATTTGTGTCTTGTTCAAAGCCCAAGACGTGAAGCTGAAAGACCTCTACTTTAGAGAGAATTTGTCATCTCTAAAGAGGGGAGAAGGAGAATTACTTTAACTGGGATACGCGGATCCGAGCAATGCCATAATTTCCGAAGAAAGGGTTTTAACCTGAAGGAGAAGACTTTAACTCAGTGTAGAGCAATGCCATCTTTCCTTAGGAATTTCTCATGCTAAAAGAGGGACAGTGGCATGGATATAGATGATCCAGAGGCTTGCCGCTTACAGCGATTAGATGAAAGGAAAGGAGTTGTTGATGTTTGTGTACTGTGAATGAGGCACAACTTTGATGCTAAAAGGTTAATTGGATCAACCAGTGGTTTTCTTATACAAAGCCTAAGAGGAGGCTAATTTCCGCTAGGAAAATCATTATACAAAGCCTAAGAGGAGGCTATTTTGTGTCTCGTACAAAGCCCGAGAGAGAGGCTAAAAGATTTTGACCCGACGATGGAGTCTTTTGGTATCTCGTAAAAAGCCCGAGATGGAGGCTTATTGTTTGTTTAGCTCAGTAAGAACCTTTTGGTATCTCGTACAAAGCCCGAGATGGAGGCGAAAAGTTTGACTCAACAAGAGAGTCTTTGATACTCAACAAGAGAGTGTTTTTGTATCTCGTACGAAGCCCGAGATGGAGGCGAAAAGTTTGACTCAACAAGAGATTCTTTGATACTCAACAAGAGAGTGTTTTTGTATCTCGTACGAAGCCCGAGATGGAGGCTAAAGGTTTGTTTCAGTTGAGTGACAGATCCAATATACTGATTTTAAAAGAGAAAATCAGTTCTTATATGAGCAACATTGTACTCAGGGATTTGATTTGAGGATCGGGGATATTTCCTTCTCTTTGAGGAAACGGGAAATCCAAAGGGTATTGAGACTGTCCGAGTCTGCGGGTTTCCTTCCTATTTAACGAAGGGGTCACTTGAGAATGTCTTTGAGACTCAAGGAAGTTAGATTGTCCAAGTCTAGAGTTTTTTTCTTTTGTACTATGCTTTGAGAAACAGTAGTAGACTCTATGAAAGGACTGTTCTATGAGGATGACTAGGTTCTGTTCCTATACCTCTAGGAGGTCGTCGGGACAATTTGTACGAAGCCCAAGAGGAGGCTGGAAACTTTTAAGAAGCCGACGGGTCCTTGTACGAAGCCCAAGAGGAGGCTATCATTCCCGGAGGAAGAGATCATTATACGAAGCCTAAGAGGAGGCTGTGAATACTTCTAAGAAGTCGTAGTGTCCTTGAATAATGCCCAAGAGGAGGTCGATGCTTTTAAGAAGCCCGTGGGTCTTATCATCTCCTTTCCATTAGGAGAGATAACTCTTTTAAAGATAAAAACCACTGGTAAACGTGCGAGGTTTACTATCCAGCGACTTTTAACTTTGAAAGAGGGTTCCTTAGTTAAGGTCCAAGATTATGACCGTAGTGGGTACCCAAACCCCGAGACATTCAAGGAAAGCTATCCACAAGGAATAGATCAAGTCAGGAAAGTTCGAGAATTTGGAAGAAACTCAAAGATGCCATTCACGGAGAATACATTCATCTTGGGGAGTAGAGTTTCTTGACGATTCCTAAGGAGGACAGCCGAAGAGAAGACTGTATCTGGTGCTCCTATTGGGGATTTAGGCGTCTATTTCTACGAATAAATGAAACGGCGTCACCTAGTTCTAGACGTAGTTGCCGGGAAACTCGAAATATCTATACTATTATTACACAGTAGATATGAGTTTATGAAAGGAGACTTACAGTGAGCTGCCCCACAATACAGTTTATAATATGAAAGCAGTAAATGAAAGCGATAACCACTTACTCGGTTGTAGTGTTTCCATGTTGTTTGGTTAGTTGTTCAACAAAAAAAGATTGAAAACAACAGTATATTCAAAATCAAAGGAGAAAGTGCTTTGAAAAAGAAAGATTTGGGGCTTACAGCTCAAGGAGAGGCCCAGGGTTTTATCAGTGAGCACACTGTTTGACTTTGTACAACGGGACTTATACAAGTGACTGGGGCCCAAAAAGTTTTTCTGTACAAAGGGATGGGTCTTACACTCTCTCAAGAGGCCCAAAAAGGGTTAAAGGAAAGAGTGGGGCTTATAACACGAGGGTAGGCCCAAATGATTTTTCGTTTAAAAATGGCGATCACGCCGAGGTTTTCTTTTAACGCAGAGGGACTTATACAATAAGTGAGGCCCAAAATGTTTTGGTTAAAGGGGGGATTGGGTCTTACACTCTAATAGAGGCCCAAAGTGTTTTGAATGGGTCTTATAGCTCAAGGAGAGGCCCAGATGGTTTTTATTTTTAAACGGGCGACGATCGCGCCGTTTACTTGTACAGAGGGACTTATACAATGAGTGAGGCCCAAAAAGTTTTTGTACAAGGGGGGATGGGTCTTACACTCTCTCAAGAGGCCCAAAGTGTTTTGAAAATGATTTATGAGGGTTGAATTAATCCAAAACCCTAATTTGTTTTCAAAAAATGTATTTAATTGAATAAAAATTCAATTAAAAATGATCAAAATTGTTTTACACATGAACAACAAATTGTGATCTTGGATTAATGCTTCAAAAATTAAGTATTGACCTACAAAATAATTAGAAAGCATTAAAAGTTGCAAAATCAATGTAGAAAAAATATTTAAAATGTCAAAAACAATTAAAATATTAATTCTTTGCAAAAATATCAATTATATGAAATAAATAATATTTTTGGGATTTTTTGTGAAAATAAAATATTTTAACATTTTTGTGAATTATTAAAAAAAGAATCAACTCAAAATCATTAAAACTCAAAGAGAAATTAATTTTTGAATCAATTAAACAAAATCACAAAATTAAAATATTTGAATTATTCAAAAATGGCGCCAAGAACAAGCTGAAGAATACGCGCGTGTTCTTGAATTCTCAGATTTGCATTTTCTATCCAATCTCCATGAATACGTAATATATCATGCAATCCACATATCATTATGCTCGCCTCAACCTCAAGATCATGTCTATGTCCATTAATTTCATTTAAATTAAACATACAACAAGAAATCACGAAGAGACCTCAAGAACCCTAATTTCTGCATGAAGGCTAGGAATTTTGATACACGATTCAAACAATGCAATTAATTAAAGGAAAACATTCCATGCATGATTATGAACATATGGCCAAATTATTGTGCGAGGAAATATGCATAGATTGAGAGATGACCAAGTATGTGCTTACCTCCAAGTCGTGACAGCAAGTTCAAAGTGATTTTTGATCTGGAGGTGTTACAGATGAGTGGTGATGATCTGAACAACTTCCCTACACCCTATGGATTGTGTTTGGATGGTTGGACTTGATTGAAATTGGCTGGATCACTCTGTGGTACCTCAGCTGCACTTTGGTTAAAACCTTGAGCAACCAGCTGGTGATTTCATGAAATTGATGTTTCAGAAGTAATCTAAGTGTTTGGATCACTTCTATATGATGTATGTGAGGTGTGTGAGTGATTGGTTTGATTGGAATTGCTCTCAAACTCAAAACCCGATAGCTACCTTGCTAAGAAAGGCATTTTTGCCAAGAGAAAGAGATTTTGAGGAAAGCATCTGTTAGATGGCTTTGGTGTACTCAAACTGACCACAATTGAGCTCTATTTATAGTAGAGCAAGTTTGTTTTGCAAGGAATAGTGCATGGCAGCTGGTAAGTAAGTTTGGCCAATGTTGGCAAATGAAAATCCAAGTCTCCTCTAGTCATTGACTAGAGGTTAGGGCACAGAGCTTTGGTCCCCTTGGTCTTGCATAAGTCTTGACTGATTTCAAATGAGAATGGCTCAGTCCATGCCACCTTGATGGTTTCATTGAATGCCTCATTCCAAATTTGAAGTCTTGTCCCTATTTTGGCCATTCTAGGTTCAACATGCTATTTCTTGTTCCATGGACTTTGGAGGCTTGGCTCAGTGATTGTCCCCTTTAGATTCAATCCTCTGAGGTGTCCAAGTGGATAGGAGCAATTGAATTTGGCTGATTTTGGCAAATCGACCAAAGTTGCAAATTTTGCCTTGCCTTGACAGATTTCAGCAAGGCAACTTGGCAATGTTGTATCTCATGGTGTAGGTTGAATTTGGAAATGTTTTTGGCCATTTTGGAAAGCTCTTACATGATACAACAACTGTTTGAACAAGTTTGGTTTTGATCTCTTTTGATTCCAAGTGAAAAATCCCCCTACATTTGGCAAAAAGTGAGGCAGAATCTGACTTAGTGAAAATTTCACTAAGTGTTGGAAAAAGTGACATTTTCACTTTTCAGCCACTTTGATCACTCCATAACTCAAAATCCTTAATAAATTGGAATGACTTGTAGTTGAAGTTTTTGTAGGTGATAATGAGGGCTACAAATCCATCTTTGGATGAGAAAAAATGGCCTTGTGGTTTAGGAGTTATGGTCCTCCAAAGTTGGTACCTTTGCCACTTTATTTTTAACTTAGAAAAATTTCTAAGTTTTATGGTTACCCCTTTTACAAGTTATCTCACTTTTCTTGATTTTTCTTGATGAATGATGATTCAAATCATACATTAACATCATTTTAGGGTTAAAAATCCATTTTGGTGAAAAATCTCAAAAAGTCAAAGTTGACTTTTGTGCACAGTTGACTTTTTATCAGATGAATTCCAAACTGTGCAATTCTTCAGGAAATCATGTCCTTGACCTAAATAAAACTTGATGGACATGTTCCATGGGTGCCATAGGGTATATTCAATCATGTATTAGGGTTTGGGAGCATGTCTTGGTCAAAAGTCAAAGTTACAGTTGACTTTTCCCTCAAACTTCTTGGATTAATCCATTGTCCCAAATGGATCAATATGGTATATTAGAGACCCTCAAATCATCTCTTGAGGTCTTGGCTCGTGGTTTGTCCCAAAAATCAACTTAGGGGTGAATTAGGTCAAGAAACCCTAATTCCTGATTTTTGATGAATGCATCCCCTGAGGCAAAATTGACTTGATGCATGGGTTCATGAGGTTCCATGAAGTATATTAGGTTATGTTTTGGATCATTGCCTTGTGCCCAGATGAAAATTTCCATCTGGAGGCCCTGGTCGACCAAAACCCTAATTTGGTGACACTGTCGATCTTGAGACTTGATCCACCTAGAAGGGAGCAGCCTTGTGCTTAATCCTTGAAGTGGGAGTCCTTTTTGATCCATTGTGGATATTCAAGAGATTAGACAAGTTGAAGATCATGTCATTTCTTGATTGATTCTTTGTCTAAGCACTCAGAGAGGGCTTGAAACCCTAATTTTGATTGTAGTGGATGCTCACCCATCTTTGGGGAGACTAATGAAGCATAAAGGTACATCCATACTGTGATGATGATTTTCACAATGAAGGGAAATCTAAGTGGTCAAAATTTGGGGTATTACACACATACACAAATACTAGTGTTTCCACTAGGGCGTAATGCCAATTCAAGCATATATTGGCAAGGGAATAATATTACTATGTTTGGTTCTAAAACCTGAAAATGGCGCCATGGCCATCTTCTTCCTTGAGCTGGCTCGCAGGTTGCAAAAACTACTTTATCTCCTTCATTTCGCAATGGTTTTGAATGAAATAAACATGAAAATTGTGTGCTTTTATTCCAGGAACTCAGTGACATGGTTTAATTTAATTTCTTTTTAGTGTGCAACAAGTTATATCATGATGATTAGATAAACCCTAAAATATGCATAACAACCTATGCAATCATGTACATGATGATTTTGGTTCAATTGTTTGAGGGGAATTGCTTAACACATGTTTATATACTTAAGGCAAACTTAAGGCCTAACAGATAATGCATGCTTCATATAGTTAGAGAGTCAAGGCTTACCTCTTTGCAAGAAGAAATGGAACTTTGCTCCAAAGGTGTTACAAAAGGGAAATGATTATCCTCTCATCTTCCTTTGATGGTATGGATTGTGTTGCAAGCTTCAAAGCCCTTTGGAACTCCTTAGATCACTTGGCTGGAATTCACTTTTATTTGGATAAAGTTGACTAGTGAGATCTTGATTCTTGTGTTACAAAAGTGATCAAGGTGTTTGGATCACTTCTATATGTTGTATATGAGGTGTGTGAACCATTGGTTTAAGTTGCATTGGTCTCAAACTTAAAACTCGATAGTGTTTTCTAAAGAAAATGGAGTTTTTTGCTTAAGAAGGAAATGAGAGAAAGCTATGTTGTAAGTTGCTTTGGTGTGTTTGTAAACATCAGAAGTGAGCTCTATTTATAGGTGAATAGATTTGTCAAGCATGAACAGTTGGAACTTGAAGGATAAGAACTGAATCCAATGGTCTTGGCTTAGCATAATTGCTTCTTACACAAGGTATAATATCAGTCCCAAATAGCTCAGCTATGTATAGACTCAATCCATATTCTGCAGTTCTTTTAAACGTTGATTATTAGAGCATCTTGACTACAAGGGATATGAATCTTGAATATGCACTATTTGCTCATAATTGCCTTTGAAATTCAAGGCTTCCATGACAAAACTTCATCATTCTCATGAGATTTTTCCTTGGCTCTTTGGCATTATCTTATATTTTTGTGAGGAGTCACTCTGATCACATTGAATTGGCTTGGCATAATTATCATTGCATTTGACTCAAAAATCGTGACTAGCAAGAAAATATCCAAACTGTCGTGAAAACAGTTGTAACAATGCCTCTTGTGGGAGTCATAAATCTTGGCTCAAGTTAAGTTGTTTCATACCAATGATCTCTTTGGATTGTTGGCCACATGTATAACAACTTTGATCTTTACACTTGAGATTGATTCATCTTGCAACTAGGTGTAAACATCTCCCAAGTTTTGGTGTTTTACCTAAAATCTGTCTTGGACAGAATTTTGTCTAAGTGTTGGAAAAAGAAGCATTTTCATGTTTCAGTGATTTTGATTCAACCATAACTCGGAATCCATGATGATTTGGAAGGAGATGTAGTTGACATATTTGAAGTATGTAAGATGCGCTTTCCTTTGAGCTTTGGATGGAAGAAAAAGGCCTTGTGGTTTAGGAGTTATGACCTTGCAAAGTTGGTACCAAATCCATTTTGTTCCATAACTTAGAAAAATTTAAGTTTCTTATGGTTGCCCCTTTTGCAAGAAAACTCACTTTTCTTGATTTTTCTTGATGACTGATGATCAAAACCATACATCAACATTGTTTTTTTACTTAGGGGAGCAGCATTTGTGAAAAAATCCAAAAAGTCAAACTTGATTTTGGGCACAATTGACTTTTTGTCAGATGAATTTCAAACTGTGTGATCCTCTATGCAATCAAGTCCTTGACCTAATTCAAACCTAATGGATGGATTCCATATGTGTTTTAAGGTGTCTTGAATCATGTCCCAAAGCTTGGGAGCATGTCTAAGGTACAATTGACTTTTTCTTTAAAACCCTAATTGTGGTACATATGAATTTGAAACTTGTGAATCAAGCTTCTTGGATCAATTCATGGTTGTAAATGGATCAATGTGGTGTATTTAAGGCCTTCAAATCATGTCTTGAGGTCTTGGTTCATGTCTTGCCTCAAAAGTCAACTTAGCGGTGAATTAGGTCAAAACCCTAATTCCTGATTTTTTTATGAATGCTTCCCCTGAGGTTATTTTGACTTGATAATTGGATCCATGAGGTCCCTTGGAGCATTTTGGATCATTTTTTTTAAGTATTGGCTCATTTCCAGATGAAAAATTTCATCTGGAGGCCTTGGTCGACCAAAACTCTAATTTGGTGACACTGGCGATCTTGAGGCTTGATCAGCTTGAGATGTTGCACTCTTGTGCTTGATTCTTGATATGGGAGACCTCTTGATCCTTCATGGATGCTTTGAGAGGTTAGACAAGTTGAAGATCATGTCATTTCTTGATTGATCCTTTGTATAAGTGTTTTGAGAGGGCTCGAAACCCTAATTCTTGGTTGTAGTGAATGCTCAACAATCCTTGAAGAGATTGATGAGGTATGATGGCATATACATATTGTGGTAATGATCCTCACAATGATTTAAAATCTTGTGGTTAAAATTTGGGGTATGACAATACCCTATGGAGTGTGTTGAGATGCCTAGCCTTGATTGGAGAAGCTTGGATCACCTTGTGGTACCTCAACTGCAACCTTGCCAAAAACCTTGAGCAAATGAATGGTGACTTTGTGATTCAGGTGTTCCAGATGATTTTTAAGGTTCTGGATCACTCATATATTATGTATGTGAGGTGTTGGCATGATTGGTTTTGATGGATTTGCTCTCAATTTGAAAATTCGATAGTGACTTCAAGAAGAAGCAAAATCTGGTATTTGAAATGTAATTTGGAGGAAAACGTGAATTCAGAGGTATTGGGTGGTTTGATCAGTCACACATGACCTCTATTTATAGTATAGGAAGTTTTTTTTGGAAGCAATAGTGTTTGGAGGCTGATCATGGCAGTAGCTTGTAGCCATTGACTTGCATAATTCAAAAGTGCCAAGTCAACTCTCTTATCTTTACTCCATTAATCTTTGCAGGTTTGAATGCTCAGAGTTTTGGACCACAATCTTGACTAATTTGGAGTGTAGTGATCTGGTTCATGACACCTCAATGCATTGCATTGATGTTACCTTACCAAATTTGAATTCCAAGTTTCATGTCATGATGATTTTCACATGCCAAGTTGAATTCCTTGCCTCTTTGATCATGAATCAAGTGAGTCATCAGATCCTTTGTGTTTTTGGAAGATGACAAAGTTGGCAAAGTGACAAGAATTGAAGGGCAAAATCGTGTGGCACAAGTTTGGTCCTCATGCTGTCTTGAATAATCAGGTTTCATGCCATGTTTCAAGGCTTGTAACTTCCTACTCAAGTTGAATTAGGATGAGTTCTTGTACATTTTGGAAAGCCCTCATGACATACATTAACTTTGATATCCACCAATGGTCCTGGTTCAAATTGGATCAAGGTGAAAAATGGCCTCAAAGATGGTGAAAAACCAAGATAGATTCTGACTTGAAAATTTCACTAAGTGTTGGAAAAAGTGGTCATTTTCATGTTTTTGTGATTTTGATCAATCCATAAAAATCCATGATGATTTGGAATCTTTTGTAGTTGACACTTTTGAAGTATGTTATGTGAACTTTCATTTGAATGTTTTATGGAAGAAAAATGCCTTAGGGTCTGGGAGTTATGACCTTGCAAAGTTGGTACCAAATCAATTTTGTTCCATAACTTAGAAAAATGTAAGTTTCTTATGGTTGCCCCTTTTACAAGAAACCTCACTTTTCTTGATTTTTCTTGATGGATGATGATCAAACCATACATTAACATTGTTTTTTACTTAGGGGAGTCACATTTGTGAGAAAATTTAAAAAGTCAAACTTGATTTTGGGCACAGTTGACTTTTTGTCAGATGAATTCCAAATTGTGTGATCCTCTATGCAATCAAGTTCTTGATCTAATTCAAACCTAATGGATGGATTCCATAGGTGTATTATGGTGTTTTGAATCATGTCCCAAGGTTTTGGAACATGTCTTGGTCCAAAGTCAAAGGTACAGTTGACTTTTTCTTCAAAACCCTAATTATGATTCAGATGAAATTGAAACTTGTGAATCAAGATTCTTGGATTAATCCATTGTTGTAAATGGATCAATGTGGTGTATTTGAGGCCCTCAAATCATGTCTTAAGGTCTTGGCCCATGCCTTGCCTAAAAAGTCAACTTAGGGGGGAATTAGGTCAAGAAACCCTAATTCATGATTTTTGATGAATGCCTACTCTAAGGTTATTTTGACTTAATGATTGGGTCCATGAGGTCCCTTTGAGAATTTTGGGTCATGTTTTGAAGTATTGGCTCATGCCTAGATGAAAATTTTCATTTGGAGGCCTTGGTCGACCAAAACCCTAATTTGGTGACACTGGCGATCTTGAGGCTTGATCCACTTGGAATGTTGCAACCTTGTTCTTGATTATTAATGTGGGAGACCTCTTGATCCTTTATGGTTGTTTGAGAGGCTAAAAAAGTTATGGATCATGTCCATTCTTGATTGATCCTTTGTCTGAATGCTCTGAGAGGGTTCAAAACCCTAATTCTTGATTATAGTGAATGCTCAACAATCCTTGTGGATATTGATGAGGTATGATGATACATCCATATTATGGCAATGATCCTCACAATGATGGGAAATCTTGTGGTCAAAATTTAGGGTATGACAGATGCCCCTATTTAATCTTCTTGGACCCGAATGTGTGAATGACGAAGATATTCAGACATTCAGGGTGCAAGAGGATTAAATATCGGAATACCCAAAATTTTAACTGTGGTTATGAATAGTAGTTTGCTCATCCATCTTCTTTTGCTAAGCAATATGTTATACCCCAAATTTTACCCCTTAGATATCATGACATCTTGAACATGCATTAGGATTCAATCATCCATGCATTGTTAACTAACCACAATATCTTGCTAGTTTGTTTCTTTTTATGTGAAAGCTAGGGTTTGCACAAGAAAGAGGGCAAGATCAATAAGCCCAACTCTCACATGTTTCAAGATCTCCTAAGACACCTCTTGGCTCCATACAACCATCCCAAGTGTTCACTAGGTGATTAAGATTGGTGTTTGAAGTTATCTATTCAAGAAAGCCAACTGAGGCTCCAAAGTCCAACCATTTGGTCTTGAAGACTAATCATGAGTTTCTCAAGTCATATTCCATGATCTAATGTGATTGGATCAAGAGAAATAAAAAAGAGACCATCAGATCAAGAGTTGTGGATTAGGGTTTTAACCTGAAGAATCACTAAGGAATCTTGTGGTAATCAGTCAATGCCTTGATTAGTTCATCAACAAGTTGAGCACACATACATTCAAGAGACTTTATTCATCAAGAAATCAAGTGTGTTTGACTCCCATCACAAGTGCAACAAGCCCCAAGTTCATCTGGCCCCAGATTAGGGTTTTGTCAGGAAAAGTCAACCATATCTTTGACTTCTGATCAAGGCATGATCCCAAGCCTTGGGACATGATTCCATATGTTCATATGTACCCTTAGATACCATCCATTGAAGAGATTGAGAAAACAAAATCATTAAGGATCACCCATTGGAATTCTTGAAGAAATTAGGGTTTTGACTGAAAAGTCAAACCTTTGACTTTTGATATTTTGATCCAGGATGAAACATTCAAGCCATATTTCATCATGACATGCTTTATTGTTGAGTTAGAGAATTAGAGGTCAATATTTGAGAGGTTTTTTGCAAAAAAAGGCAAGGTTTGGTTCTTGAAATTTTCCAAGTGTGGAAGAATTCACTCCTTGTGCAAACTTTGAAAAGTCATAACTTTTAAACCATACATCCAATTTTTGTGACTCAAAGCTCAAATTGAAGCCCTCATCATGAACTTTAAAATGTATTAGAGCTCCCTTCTTCAAAAAAGGCTTGGTTTTTAAGTTATGAGGCTTGGAAGTCCAAATCAAGTTATGACTTAGTGAAAATTTACTTATTTTTGCCCAAGTTTTACACAACTTCATGGCCATTTTTCTCATAGTTCCAAGTTTTAAAACCAAAATTCTTGAACATAAAAGTTGCTCTTTGTTCTTCAAGCTTTCCAAGCATATTTAGAACTCTCCATTTGGATTAATCAATCTTAAGTTATGTTGTTTCAAAGTTGGTGTTTCAATGTTGGAAAAATCTACAACTTAGAATTTTTTCTTAGTCTTTTTGACAGCATGTTGGACACGATTTCATGGCTATTTCTCTCAACCATCCAAGTCTCATCTCAAGATGTTTTTCACATGAAAGTTGCTCTATGATCTCCCTACTTTGCATGGAACCAAAAATCTCATGGATTGGGGTAGTATTCTTCAAGTTATAGTGATCTAAAGTGGTGATGTTGCAATGTTGATTTTTAACTTAGAAAAATTCCGACTTTACTCTTTTCTCCAATTGCTTTACCAAACTTTCACACTACTTTTCATGTTGTTTCCAAAATTCATTCTAACCTTTCACCAACACCAAACTTACTATATTACATGCCACCTTTCAAGAGGAGCAAGAACAATTTCATTTGGTTCAATAAGCATGAAGTTATCGTGTATCAAAGTAGGGATCTTGGCTTTGTTTCCACAACATCAAACTATGCCATTGTCTTGAACCAAAATCTGAACACCATCCTAGCCACTTTCCAAGTACACTCTACTGATCTTCTCATCAGTTTCCAATGTGTACTTTTAATAACACTATTTTAGTGTGTACTTTGACCCACTTTATATGGCATTTTAGTTTAGGATTTGGTGATTTAATGTGAATTTAGCTTATTTCAGTATGTTTTAGCTTTGAGTACACGAGGTGTTTCTTTTATGGTTTTCAATGTGTTTTTGTTTAAAAAAGGAAGACAGTTGATGGCAAGTTGAGGCGTGACCCTGAGAGACGGATTCTGGAGCAGATTGGAAAGCTGAAGAAAAGGAAGTGGTTGATAAATTAATCAATTATCTCATCAAGAGGATTGGAGAAGAAAGTTAATAGGGCTTACGTGGGATTATGTTGAAGAGCAATAGAGCAAGAGAAATTTTATAAGATCAAGGAAGCTAGAGGACAAATGGTAGTACGGTGGGGACCACGCTGCAAAAGAGCGCCCAACACCAAGCCATCAGCCGCCCGCACTGCTCTATCACTCTACCGCAATAGCTTGCAAAAGAAAATTTGTCTCCCACCAACATCTGTACCAGATAACTTGCAAAGGAAGGTTTGAGGGACAGCTGGTCCACTTTCGGATTTGATATGGGACTAACCTTAATTTTATCAAGAGACCCATGATCCAAGAGAGTAGCAACTCTCACTCCCTCTCACCTCTATATAAAGAAGACTTGCGCATTGAAGAAGAGAAAGCGAAGAGCTGGAGATTTCACACACAACAAACATTTGATTTTAGTTTATTTTCAATTAAGGGTTAGAGTAACTGTAGAGAGTATTCTCTTCTCATCCAGTCTTGTACACTCTGCTGGAAGCTATCGTGACTAAAGAGAGTTGTTGTTGTTTACCCTACGCAAGAGATCTTCAAGTTACTATTAGGTTGCATCTATTTACTTGTCTTTGTAAGAATATGTCTCCTCTTAATTTCACTTCAGTAGTTTGTACTCAACTCACTATGAGCTAAATCCTTGTCTGATGAGCTTAATGAAGTTAGTATAAAAGTTGTTTTTATGTTGAAATGATGTGATGATTAGTCTTATTTTGTTATGTGTTTTTATGCTACACACTTGATTCTTAGAGTGATCAACTAGGGAGAAAGAAAAAGCTTGTTGTTGAGAGAGATCCAACAAACAAGTGAATTTCATAACAAAAATGGTTAATAAAATAGGATAGAGATATTCACTTCATTGAACTTGCTTAGAGATAAGAAGTTGAGGTCATAAAGAATTTTAGAATTAAAACCAGACGCATTTTAGGGTTACAAGTGAGGCTTAGAGATTTGTTCCCTTGCCCTAGTTATGCATGTTTTTGATGTTGTAGAGATACACCACTAGATCACATTCTGACCTTTTGAGGCACGACACTTTACATCATGAAAGCATTTTAGCAACAATTATACAAATGGATTTTAGCTCATAAACTGCTCTCTCTGATATTTTAACTCCTTTTTATTTATCATCTTATTCTTAGATAAGTGTGTGCTGCTCCAGCCGTTTACTATTATTATTTTGTTACTTTGCTCATACTTTTGCTTAAACAAAGAAGTTAATACTTATAATTCAAAGCTTTCATCACTTCCTTGTGGTTCGACCTTTACTTTATCATTTGCTGCATTACCAAGCATGTATACTTGCATGTGACACGTTTGCTTTAAAACCATATAAAAAGAAAGCATTAGTTTAACGAGCAACAAGTTTTTTTGCGCCGTTGCCGGGGAAGTGAATAAAAGTTTGAATTACTGTATTTATTTTTGTTTAAGAAAGACTGTATTTGAGCCTTTAACATTTGTTGTGATTTGGTGTCACGACAGGCTTAAGTTGTTGCATGCGCAGGTCGTTACAACCAGTTTATAGTGGTTATCTTGAACCTGGAAGAATTCTCAATGCACGAAGGAGATTTTTACGTTCTCAGTAAATATCTGGAGATTCCTCAACCTCAGTCGTGACTGAGCCTGAAGGAGTAGTGCACGAGGTGGACACAGACGAAGAAAGTTCATCGTCATCATCAGACGAGTCACTGCAAGAGTCAGACATGGCGGAGCCGGACATCATTGGTATAGCCAATGACTGAGCGCGCAACATCAGGGACTACGCTGTCTTTGATCCTAATGCTATGAATACTGGCATTGCTAGACCAGCCATCACAACACCACAGTTCGAGTTCAAGCCTATGATGTTCTAAATGTTGCAAACTGCTGGACAATATTCAGGCTCTCACCATGAAGATCCACACCTGCATTTAAAACAGTTTATGGATGTTGCTGACAACTTTAAAATCCTTGACGTGCCGGTCGATACCTTCAGGTTAAGGTTGTTTCCATACTCTCTAAGGAATAGAGCCAAAAGCTAGCTTAATTCTTTGAAACCAAATTCTATTACTACATGGAACGCATTGGCAGAAAAGTTTCTGGCCAAGTATTTTCCTCCTTCCAAGAATGCAAAGATGAGAAATGAGATCACTTCATTTAGGCAAGGAGATGATGAATCGTTGTTTGATGCATGGGAAAGATTTAAGGAGCTGTTGAGACAATGTCCTTATCATGGGATTACCATCTGCATACAACTTGAGACTTTCTATAATGGATTAATTTCAACCTCAAGGAATATGTTAGATGCATATAGTGGTGGAGCTCTCTTTTCTAAATCTTATGATGACGGTGTTGTACCCCAAATTTTACCCTCAGATCCTCTGATCATTTTTCATATCATTTTAAGTCAGTCATTTGTGCATTTGCAGTCATATAGTCCATCGAGCATAATCATCACTGTCTTTCTGTGTAATTTTCGTCACTTAATTGAAGTCTATCTGTTTTATCTTACATGAATTTTAGTTTTTTTAGGACTTTAGATTTTAATCTAGAATTTTGTTTTTTAGTCATTAGATCAGTTTTATAAATTAATTTCTTCTTTATTATTATTTACTATTATTTCTTTTTTATTATTATTATTTTCTTTTCTATTATTATTTCTATGGTTATTCCTATTTATTATTATTTATTTTTGTTATTATTATTTATTATTAGTATTTAGTAATATTATTATTATTTTTATTTTTGATATTCATCATTCTATTATTATTATTATTATTTTTGACATTTATCTTTTTTTACTTTTTTATTATTATCTTTATTTTTGACATTTCTCGTTTTATTATTATTATCACTTTTGCTATTTATCATTTTTATTATTATTTATTATTTTTTATTATTATTATTATTATTATTATTATTATTAGTAGTAGTAGTAGTAATAGTAGTAGTAGTATTTAATATTATTGCATTAGCTTATTATTATTTTACAAGTCATATATATTTCCAAACAAATTTTAAACCAACATTTTGTACATGCTATTATTGTGCCAAGTCCCTTCGTCCAACACACAAAACCCAAATTCACACTACTTACCAAAAGCCTATTCCATTATTCTGCCAAGTCCCTTCGTACAACCACTTTCACCATAATTCTACACTACCCCAGTGTACCAGCTACAGCAGCCACTAGTAAAGCAATTGTCCCAGCCATTTCTTTCCAAGTCAATATACACACTTTCGCACGTTGTACTCAGTACGCACCACTACACAAAGTCCTGCGAATAAACCCGTCACGGCATACAAAAACCTGGACAATAATAAGACAATGGGCACCAATCAACAAGTTGATTTCAATTTTACAGAGGAGGAAAGATTGGAAAAGAAAAGAAAAAGACTTCTTCTAAAAAAACGGACGGGAGAGCAGACCTGGAGAAGGAACATTGTTATGCTCAGCTTCACCTTACTCTCCAATATGTCTTTGAACTGTTAGGCATCACCACCCAACTTTCTTCTTCTTTTCACCTCGAGACCCTCCACACTCAGAACCGTACAATTCTTGAAGTCATATATTCTGATGTATGTGGTCCAATCCAGGTGGATTCGATTGGTGGTAATAGATACTTTGTCACATTTATAAATGATTATAGTCGAAAGGTGTGGACTTACCTCATCAAGAAGAAAAGTGATGTGATTGAGGTATTTTCTAGATTCAAGTCCATGGTCGAAAGACAGACTGGTCGAAAGCTGAAAATTCTGAGGACTAAAGGTGGTGGAGAGTATGTGTCGAAAGAGTTCGATGCATTATGTGAAAAAGAAGAGATTGTGCATGAGGTGGTGCCACCCTACACTGCACAGCAAAATAGGATTGCAGAATGCAAGAACAGAACCATCATGAACATAGTGAGAAGTATGTTGAATGGAAAGCATTTACCCAAAGAATTATGGGGAGAAGCAGTTTCGATAGCAACATATTTTTGAACAAATGTCCGGCGAAGAAGTTTGAAGGAATCACACCAGAAGAATGTTGGTTTGGTGTCAAGCCTAGTCTCAGTCACTTGAAGGTGTTTGGATCTATAGCACATAGACATGTTCCAGAAAAGTTGAGAAGGAAGCTTGATGACAAGTCAAATCAGATGATCTTGATAGGATATCATTCGACTTGAGGTTACAAGTTGTTCGACCCAGTGAATAAGCAGGTAGTGATCAGCAAGGATGTGATCATAGATGAGCTTAAAGAATGGGATTGGACTGAGAATACCAAGAAGGATTCAGTGAGAATCTCTTGTGAAAAACCAGCCACTGAATTCGAAAGAGAAGTTCGACAGGAACCAGTTGCAAATGAAGCAGGTTCAAGCAGACCTCGACGAACAAGACACATGCCTGCAAGGTTGCAAGAATGTGTAATTACATAAGATGATGTGGTTGATGAAGAGGGTGAGCTGGTACATTATGCTTTCGACGCAGATGTCAAACCAGTCAATACAGTTGAGGCATTGAAATATTCGAAGTGGGTGAAAGCAATGAATGAAGAGTTGGAGTCCATCGAAGTCAACAATACCTGGTCACTTGTCGAATTGCCTCAAGGCAAGAAGGCAATTGATGTGAAGTGGGTTTACAAGGTGAATGTAAATCCTAAAGGAGAAGTAACTCGACACAAGGCGAGACTTGTGGCGAAAGGATTTCTTCAGAAAGAAGGCATCGACTTCGATGAAGTGTTCGCACCTGTTGCTAGGATCGAAACAATCAGGTTGGTTATTGGTCTAGCAAATATGAACAATTGGCACACATGTCAGATGGGTGTGAAGTGTGCATTCCTTAATGGCCCCTTAGACGAAGAAGTTTATGTTGCACAACCAGCTGGGTTTGTGAAACAAGGAGAAGAAAGAAAGGTGTACATGCTGCATAAAGCCCTGTATGGACTTAAGCAAGCTCCAAGAGCTTGGAATAAGAAAATTGACAGCTTCTTAAGGGAAAAGGAATTTGTGAAGTGCACAACTGAGAATGGAGTATATGTAAGAAGAAGCAATGGTGAATTGCTTATGCTATGTCTCTATGTCGACGATTTGTTGATAACAGGGAGTTGCAAGAAGGAGATCGAAGATTTCAAACATGACCTGAGTGAGGAGTTTGAAATGTTAGACTTGGGAAATCTCTCATATTTCCTTGGCATCGAATTCTACAAGACTAGTAGAGGTTTGATGATGCACCAAAGAAGATATGCAGGCGAAATACTCAAGAGATTTGAGATGCAAGATTGCAATCCAACTTCGACTCCAGCTGAGCCCAGATTGCAACCGTCGAAGGATTCAGTTGAAGATGATGTCGGCCCAACCCAATACAGAAGACTTATTGAATCACTTAGATAACTTTGTCACACTAGGTCCGACTTAGCATACAGTGTTGGTATGGTAAGTAGATTCATGCAGAAGCCAAAGGTATCACACCTAACAGCGACGAAGAGGATACTGAGGTATCTGAAAGGAACTCTCAACTATGACATTTTGTTTCCTGCAACTGATGAAGGGAAAAAATGCAAGTTAGTGGGATACACTGACTCCAGCTGGTGTAGTGATGTTGAGGATCGAAAATCCACAGCTGGATATGTGTTTATGTTAGGTGGTGCACCAATTGCTTGGAGTTCGAGAAAGGAACCAGTAGTGGCATTGTCATCGTGTGAAGCAGAATATATAGTTGCTTCTCTTTGTGCATGTCAAGCAACAAGGATGGTGAACTTGGTCGAAGAAATTACAGGGAAGAATCATGGAGCAATTACCATGAAGATAGACAACATGTCAGCTATCAACTTGGCGAAGAATCCAATAGCTCACGGTCGAAGCAAGCACATCGAAATGAGGTTCCATTATCTTCGAGAGCATGCAGCAGAATGGAAGATGAAGTTGGAACATTGCAGAACTGAGAATCAGATTGCAGATATCATGACGAAGGGAGTGCAAGTTGAAGCCTTCAGAAGACTAAGAGCCATGATGAATGTAGATAGTTTAGACACAATGAATTAGGTGGTGTGTTAAATGTAATTCATAGTGTGTCGAAGTCGAAGGACTGAAGCTGTATGTCAAAACAGTATGTTTCACACAGATTTATTTTAGATTTGATTTGGATATTTTAGGCCTTTAGAGTTTTGGGCCTTTGTAAATCTGAAACTATAAATAGGTCGAATTCCTTGTATTTTTTAATGTAGTAGCATAACAATCACAGTTGCAGTTTGCAAGTGATCAATAACAGAAATCCCACAGTTCGTGGGTAATCATTTTTCTCCAAATATTTCTCCTCTCTCTCATTCTTCTTTCTTGTTGTTATTGTTAGTTCTTCATTTTTCATTACAATTACGTATCATATTGTGGGTTTGTTCATCAATATTGAGATCAAGATTGAAGGGGAATTACCATAGGTGTGGTGAATTTCCAACAATAGGAAGAAGATTCTAATCATTACCTGAGCAAAGCTCCAATTAGACGTAAGTACTCTGATTCAAATTCTTCTACATCCTCTACGTATCGCTTTGCAGATTACATCGTGAATCCATTCATTTTCACTTTGTGTTATCAGTGGTACATCGTGAATCCATTCATTTTTTTTTATCGTCAAAAGCTCGTTGTCCTCAAAACGATCTTAATCATAATTTGGATGAATAAGAGCCATCAAGATCTAGTATCTTGACACAACTCTTCGAGAAATTGATTTCGTGAAGCGTTCATGGTCCGTTAAACAACTTTCATTATCAACTTGAATGAATAAGAGTCGTTAGAGTCTAGCGCTCTAGCATAACTCTTTGAACATTTGCTCAAATGTTCGCCAGTCACTTAACATACCTCAACCAACAACCTGTAGTACTCAGAACTACAGACGCTCTGATTTCTCATTATTTAATGAGAATACGTAGGCACAAGGATCATAATTCTTGGCGAGCCACATTTTTCCACCTCTTACTTATGTCAATTGTCATCTTAAAACTTCCCTCCTTCTTTAAGGATAACTAAAATACTTCAAAGTATATCATACTCTTTTGAAATAAACTTGAAAGAAAAGTATTGTTAGAACCTATCATTCTAGCATAACCCTTGAAAGATTGGTCTCAAGCCTTGCACATTGAGGTAGCCAATTATTTCTTTCTTTCATCCTTAAAACACTTAATAACAATTTGGACTAAGAGACGTTAGAGTCTAGCACTCTAGCACAACTCTTTGAACCATTGATCTTTATTAATATTTGTTGTCCAACAAATAATTTTCTCAAGCTAATCTTGAATGATAGAGAGTTTTAGAGTTTAATACTTTAACATAAACTCTTTGATCATTTGATGATCATCATTCTTAAACTACATCCAATCATACTCAAAACTCTACTTTATGGACAAATCTTGATTTTCATCAAGAGACCAAAACAACTTCAACCCTTGACCTCAAAGTCATAAGATACCTACTTTTCCCCTTGGCCTCATAGCCATTCAATCCCATCACAACTTAGAATTAGAGAGTTCTTTAACTCTATACGAGCTCATACTCATTCCCCTTGGAACTTTGGCCATAGTCAATGGTTCCTCACCCGTAGTTAGGTGAACTACGATTGCTCTGATTCCATCCTCATAAGGATACGTAGGCACGAGACTGTGAAGTCTTGGCGAGCACCCTAATAATAAAAACCCTTAGGTCTCCCCTTTAATATAATAATCTAAAAACACTTCTCTATCTCTCTTTTCCTAACTAATTAAGTAGAAGATTAGAAATAACCTTAAGCTAACACTCTTTTAACCTTAACTAAATGGTTCCCGTTGAGTACAACGGACGTGAGGGGTGCTAATACCTTCCCCTTGCGTAACCGACTCCCGAACTCAGACATTGGTTGCGATGATCATATCTTATCCTTTCTTTTTAGGGGTTTTATTCGATATTTTCCCTTTCCCTCTATGGGAATAAATAAAGATCAGTGGCGACTCTGTTAAGTCCATCCTGCGGGCGTACGATTGCGCTTCGCGAGGTCGTTCTCATTTTTCGAGGTGCGACAGATGGTTACAAGTTGATTGAGAGCATTATTGCCAACACTTATCAATGGCCAGTCACTAGGGCCACTGCAAGTTCAACACAAAAGAAACCTGCTAGAGTGCATGAAGTCACTGAGACCACAACTCTTATTGCTCAAGTGGCTCAGATCCACCAGACGATGAAGAATCTGATGAGTCCTGAAGTGACAAAGCCTTAACCAGTTAAAGTGGTTACTGACGCTACTGAGGTTGCCTGTGTTTACTGTGGAGGACCATATTTGTTTGAAGAATGTTCTGCCAATCCTTTTTTTTTGTTAACTATGTTGGCAATCCCAACAACAAAAATAGATACAATAATCCATACAGCAACACCTATAACCCAGGATGGCACAACCATCCCAATTTTTCATGGAGTAACAATCAAAGTCAACCGAAGTGTAGCGAGCGATTTTGGACGTGGTTCTTAAGCACTACCGCTCTCTTTTGGAGTGACTACAGGTCGATTCATTTTTTATCCTATTGTGAGCTGAATAAGGAAGGGAAATAGATGTCTCCAATTAACCCTGCTTGCATACTGAGTTTAAACAGCGGTTTGTTAATTTACAGATGCGATCAATGTGGTGGGGCCTTTCTTTAGTTATTGCATCCTCAGGTAAAGGTAGAAATGGGATAGGATTCGGTTTAGGATATTGCTTCAGATTAATTGATGAATGGGATTTTGAGTTTTTGTTTAGTGTGCTCGCTAAGATTTTTCTTTCAATCTTATGCCTACGTATTCTCGTTTACCGAAACGAGGAATCAGAGCGATCATAGTTCCTCCTATTCTATGGGAGGAAAAGGTGTTTTGGTGTCTTGTTCAAAGCCCAAGATGATGAAGCTAAAAGGTTGTTTGTATCTTGTTCAAAGCCTAAGATGTGAAGCTGAAAGGTTTATTTGTATCTTGTTCAAAGCCCAAGATGTGAAGCTGAAAGGGTTATCTTTAGAGAGAACTTGTCGTCATCCAAAGAAGGGTTTGTTTGTTACAACTGTTTATAAAGGAGAATTACTTTAACCGAAATGTGTGAACCAGCAATGCCATAATTTCCTTTATAGGGGATTTCCAACCTGAAGGAGAAGACTTTAACTCAGTGTAGAGCAATTATATCTTTCCTTAGACACTTCTCATACTAAAAGAGGGACATTGGCATGGATATCGATGATCCAGAGGCTTGTCACTTATAGCAATTAGATGAGGGAAAAGGAGTTGTTGATGTTTGTGTACTGTGAATGAGGCACAACTTTGATGCTAAAAGGTTGATTGGATCAACCAGTGGTTTTCTTATACAAAGCCTAAGAGGAGGTTATTGGTCCAACAAGAGGAGTTTTTTATGTGTGTCTCGTACAAAGCCCAAGAGAGAGGCTAAAAGGGTTGACTCAACAAGAGAATCTTTTATACTCAACAAGAGAGTGTTTTTTGTATCTCGTACAAGGCCCGAGATGGAGGATAAAAGGTTTATTGACTCAACAAGAGAGTCTTTGGTATCTCGTACAAAGCCCGAGATGAAGGCGAAAAGGTTACTGTTTCAGTTGAGTGACAGATCCTGTGTATTGATTAAGAGAAAATCAGTTCTTGTGGATTTGATTTGAGAATCGGGTGTTTCCTGTTCTTTAAGGAAAAGGGAAATCCGAAGGGTATTGAGATTATTGAAATCTACAGATGTTTCTTGAGAATGCTTCTGAGGCTCAAGGAAAATAGACAGTCCAAGTCCAGAGTTTTATCTATTGGTACTATGTTTTGAGAAACAGTAGTAGACTCTAAGAAAGACTGATCTATTAAGATGATTAATTTCTGTTCCTATACCTTTAGGAGGTCGTCGGGACAATTTGTACGAAGCCCAAGAGGAGGCTGGAAACTTTTAAGAAGCCGAGGGATAATTTGTACAAAGCCCAAGAGAAGACTATCATTCCCGAAGGAAGAAATCATTATACGAAGCCTAAGAGGAGGTTGTGAATACTTCTAAGAAGCCGAAGGGTCCTTGTACAATGCCCAAGAGGATGCAAGGGTACTTTTAAGAAGCTCGTGGGTCTAAAGAAACTCAAGAGATGAAATTCACCGAGAAGAGATCATCTCTGGGGGAATAGAGTTTCTTGACAAGTTCTAGTAGTGACAGTCTGAGAAAAGGTTCACCGGGAATACTGCCTTTCTCTTTGTTCCATATTGATTTACCCCAAGAGAAGGGAAGACTCTATCTGGAGATCCTAAGTGGGATCTATGTTTGACTATTTTAAAGAGAGAGTAACAACTGGCTTTACCTAGTTCTTGGCGTAGTTGTCGGGGAAACTCTAAATATCTATACTATTATTACACAGTAGATATGAGTTTATGAAAGAAGACTTACAGTGAAACAGCCCCACAATATAGTTATATGTATATGAAAGCGGGAAATGAAAGCTGATAAACACTTACTTGGTTGTAGTGCTTCCATGCTGTTTGTTAGTTGTTCAACAAAGAAAGATTGAAAACAACAATATATTTCAAAATCAAAAGAGAAAGTGATTTTAAAAGAAAGTTTTGGGATTTACAACTCAAGGAGAGACCCAGGGTTTTGAAAAAAAGGCGACGATCGCGCCGTTTATTTGGAAATGTACAGAGGGACTTATACAATAAGTGAGGTCCAAAATGATCTTATGTACAAGAGGATTGGGTCTTACACTCTATTAGAGGCCCAAAAAGTGTTTGTATGGGGCTTATAACATAAGGGTATGCCCAGATGAAATTTAAAAAAGATGACGATCGCGCCGAAATTTCTGAAACGGTATCGAGACTTATACAATGCATTGAGGCCCAAAAATTTGTTTTTTTACAAGGGATGGGACTTACACTCTATCAAGAGGCTCAAAAATATTATTTTAAAAGAAAAGTGGGACTTACAACATAAGCGTAGGCCCAAATGATTTGTTCTAAACGGGCGATGCTCGCACCGAACTTTTGAAATACAACGGGACTTATACAATAAGTGAGGCCCAAAAATGGTTTTGTATTTACAAAGGATTGGGTCTTACACTCTAATAGAGGCCCAAAAAGTGTTGAATGAGGCTTATAGCTCAAGCAGAGGCCCAGGTGATTTTATTTGAAAATGGCGATCGCGCCGAAGTTTTTGAAAACACTGTGGGTCTTATACAATGACTGAGGCCCAATTGTTTTTGGTTTCAAAGAAGGATTGGGTCTTACACTCTATTAGAGGCCCAAAAAGTGTTGAAAATGATTTAGGAAGTTTGAATTAATCAAAACCCTAATTTGTTTTCAAATTATATTTTAATTAAATAAAGATTTAATTAAAATAACCAAAATTGTTTTAACATGTGGAAAACAAATTGTGATCTTGGATTAATGTTTCATAAATCAAATTTTATCATGTAAAATGATTAAAAATCATTAAAATTCACAAAAATCATGAAGAAAAAATATTTAAAATGTCAAAAAACAATTAAAATATTAATTCTTTACAAAAATATTAAATATATAAAATAAATAATATTTTTTGTATTTTTTTGGTAAAATAAAATATTTAAACATTTTTGTGAATTATTAAAAAAAGAATCAACTCAAAATCATTAAAACTCAGAGAGAAATTCATTTTTGAATCAATTAAACAAAAATCACAAAATTTCAAATATTTGAATTTAAAAAAGGGCGCCAAGAACACCAAGAACACGCGCGTGTTCTGGGTTTTGCCCAGATTTACAATTTCCTTCGAATCTCACTGAATCCTTGATGAAATCATGCAATCCACATACCAATCAACTCGTTTCAACCTCACGATCATGTCTATGGTCTTTAATTTCATTTAAATTAAACACACAACAAGAAATCAAAACAAATCATGAAGAACCCTAATTCTGGCCTGAAGGTTGAGATTTCTCATACACGATCCAAACAATGCAATTGATGGAGGGGAAACATTCTAAACATGATTATGAATGATTGGCAAAAGTATTGTGCAGCAAAATATGCATGAATCATGAGATGACCAAGTTTAGGCTTACCTTCAAGTTGTGACAGCAAGAGCAATTTGATTTTTGAGTTGGAGGTGTTACAGATGAATTGTGATGATCTGAACAGCTTCCCTACACCCTATGGAGTGTGTTTGAATGCTTGGACTTGATTGAAAATGGATGGATCACTGTATGGCATCTCAACTGCAACTTAGTTAAAACCTTGAGCAATTGACTGGTGATTTTGTGAAATCAGTGTTCCAGATGTTGTTTAAGTGTTTGATCATCTCATATATGATGTATATGAGGTGTGTGAGTGATTGGTTTTGTTGGAATTGCTCTCAAACTTAAAACCCGATAGTGACTTGCTAAGAAAGGCATTTTTGAGAGTGAAGAAGTGATTTTGAGAAAGCCATCTGTTTCATAGCTTTGGTGTACTCAAATTGATCAGAAATGAGCTCTATTTATAGTAGAGCAAGTTTGTTTTGCAAGTAATAGTGAATGGCAACTGCTGCAGAAGTTGGTTCAATGTTGGCCAATGAGAATTCAAGTCTCCTATAGCCATTGACTTGAGCATAGTGTACAGGCTGCTGGTTCCCTTGGTCTTGGATAAGTCTTGACTGAATTCAATGGCAGTTGTGTCAGTACATGCCACCTCTTAGCATCAATTGAATGCTTGAATCCAAAATTTGGGTTTGTCCCTCTTTTAGGGATTTCTAGCTATGTTATGCTACTTCTTGTTCCAAGGACTTTGGAGGCTTGGGATTAGAGTTGTCCCCTTTGGATTTGATCCTCAGATGTGTCCAAGATGATGACAAGGCTTGGAATTGCACAATTATGGCAAATTGAGCAAAAGAGCAAAATCTGCCTTGTCTTGGCAGCTTTCATGAAGACATGTTGGCATTGTCATATCTCATGGCTCAAGTGGAGTTTGATGATGTTCTTGAGCATTTTGGAAAGCCCTCATATCCTATTTTAATATGATGTCCATGTTTGGTTTTGAAACAATTTGCATTTGGTTGAAAACTGCCTCTACATTTGGAAAAACTTAGGCAGATTTTGACTTAGTGAAAATTTCACTAAGTGTTGGAAAAAAGTGACTTTTCTTGATTTTGATCAATCCATAACTCAAATTCCATGAGGAATTTGGAAAGAAGTCATACGGAAGCTTTTGTTAAGGGCAATGAGACCTACACATCAAGCTTTGAATGGGGCAAAATGGCCTTGTGGTTTGGGAGTTATGATCCTCCAAAGTTGGTACCCTTGTCACTTTTTTTATAACTTAGAAATTTTTCTAAGTTTTAATGGTTACCCCTTTTACAAGTTATCCCATTTTCTTTGATTTTTCTTGATGAATAATGATTTCAATCATACATTAACATCATTTTAGGGTTAAAAAACCATTTTTAAGAAAAATCTCAAAAAGTCAAAGTTTGACTTTTGTGCACAATTGACTTTTTATCAGATGAATTCCAAACTGTACAATCCTCTATGAAATCATGTCCTTGACCTGAATAAAACTTGATGGATATGTTCCATGGGTGTTATAGGGTATATTGAATCATGTCTTAGGGTTTGGGAGCATGTCCTGATTAAAAGTCAAAGCTACAGTTGACTTTTCCTGCAAAACCCTAATTGTGGTTCAGATGAAATTGAGACTTGTTGCTCAAGCTTCTTGGATCAATCCATTGTTGAAAATGGATCAATATAGTATATTGGAGACCTTCAAATCCTATCTTTAGGTCTTGGCTCTTGATTTGTCCCAAAAGTCAACTTAGGGGTGAATTAGTTCAAGAAACCCTAATTCCTGATTTTCACTGTATGCATCCCTTTAGTCCAAATTGACTTGATGATTGGGTTCATGATATCCCTTGGAGCATCATAAGTTATGTTTTGAAGCATTGGCTCATGCCAAGATGAAAAATTTGATCTGGAGGCCTTGGTCGACCAAAACCCTAATTTGGTGACACTGGCGATCTTGAGGCTTAATCCACTTAGAATGCTGAAGTCTTGTGCTTGATTCTTGAAGTGGGAGTCCTTTTGATCTTTTTTGGATGTTTGAGAGTGTAGACAAGTTCAAGATCATGTCATTCCTTGATTGATCCTTTGTCTAAGACTCTGAGAGGGCTTAAAACCCTAATTCTGATTGTAGTAGATGTTCAACAATTCCTTGAGGAGATTGGTAAGGCAAAGAGATATACCCATATTGTAATGATGATTTGTACAAAGATGGGAATCTAAGTGGTCAAAATTTGGGGTATGACAGATGCCCCTATTTAATCTTCTTGGACCTGAAGGTGCGAATGGCGAAGGTATTCGGACATTCGGGGTGCAAGAGGATTAAATATCGGAATACCCAAAATTTTGATGGTGTCTATGAATGGTAGCTTACGCATTCATCTTCTTTTGCTAAGCATTGATGCTCAGAAAAGGCAAACCTCCCCTCGATCCTGGTTTCTTACCAAGGAACTGGTCTCAGTTTCTTTTGTCAATAAACTTCCCCGCAAACTTAGTTTCCTACCAAAGAACTGGTCTCAATTTCTGAAATAAACTTACCCGCGATCTTGGTTTCCTACCAAAGAACTGGTCTCAATTTCTTCTTGTCGAGTCTTTCTCTTGAAAAGGGACGCAATTTGTAGCGGTTTTCATCAAACTTCTCGCCGAATTTTCCTGGGGAGATTCCATTTGATGGAAAAAGTGTTGTCAGACTTGCTGGGGAATCCAGTCGCCTGAGTTGTAGAGGTGCACAAACTTCTCTGTTGGAGACGCCATTTGTCAACTCTTATCGGGGAAAATGAGTCTCATGAGAAACTGCTTCCGCTTGGGGTCTTACATCATACTTTTCTCAGGATCTTTCCGGAGAAACGCCATACGATGGGATCCAATTTTGAGGTGTTGATGACTTTTTCATCAACGATTTTTCGAAGAAAAACTGTTATCCTGCCGAATTTCTTGATTAGGAGGCTTTCTCTAGGGATTTTCCTTAATCCGGGAAAGCAAGGATATCATCTTCAATGGCGAAGAGTGATATTTGTCGAAAGTTTTCTGATTCTTCAGAGGTTCAAGTTATCAAAGTGGTCAAGGAGCCAACTTCAGTCCAGAGGTAAACTGGAAGAGAGATTGTTCAGACGCAACGTTTCCTAACGAGGAAAGAACTGACAACTCAATGGAGAAGATTGTTAACACTAGGGATACGACCGACTAGAGTGATAACGATGCAATATGAAGGCGAATGCAAATAAAATGCATGATGTATGTATGTATATGCTGACAAAACTGACGCGATATATAGAGTAAAAGATGAACATGACTGGACACTCGGTCATCGTGGGGCGAAGAAGTACCACTTGGTTCAAAATAGCAATTCAACCTTGCTTAGGAGAGATAGTCCCTGTCGGGAGCTATGTTGGTCGGTTTTAGGAGATGAGAACTCGGCCGATGATGTCAGATGAAACATGGCCTCTGACATAATTGATCCTTCACTCAAGCATTCTAATTTAGAAGGAGTATTTTGATTCTGCATTTTGAGGTTCGAATACTTCTGGAGAAACGATCAATGTTCTTCTGATGTTCAACAGTCAAAAGAAATTGCCGTCTTTATTTTAAAAGCAGAAAAATTTTAACAAGTAAATTCGTTTTGTTTTATTTTAAGAATCGTTAATCATGTTAAAAAAAACATCATTCTGTAAAGCTAAAATAATTGAGAATTACAAACAAAAGCACAAGGGCTCAAATTTATTGATAGAATGGAAATCAGCCAAGTGCGTGATTCCATAGAGTATATACAAAGTTAGAAAATAGTAATTTATAGGGAAAAAGGGCTACGTTGAAACATAACGACCACTATCCTTCTACCAATTTTGAATTCGGGGCATCCTGAGCTTCTGTCGAAGATGACCGTGACTGGAGATTTCTGACGGATGATGTAGCTGTTGCTGAAGGACTTGCCTTTGTTGAACATAGTTACTTGCCATTATCCCTAATTTTTGCCTGGATTGTACTTTGATATTTCCAATCCACCGGGATGATTTTTTTATTTTGTCTCTAATTTTTGCCTGGACCGCCCTTTCGGGTTTTCAATCCACCGAGACGTTTTTTTTAGGCGAAGTATTTCTTGACTACATCAACATTTGTGGGGTAGACAAATTCTTCTCCGTCCATGGTTGCGAGTCTCAAGGCGCCGCCTGAGAAAGCTTCCTTGACCACATAGGGGCCATCATAATTCGGAGTCCACTTGCCTCACGAATCAGTGAGAAATGATTGTATCTTTTTGAGCACGAGGTCTCCCTTTCTGAAGACACGGGGTCGAACCTTTTTGTCAAACGCCTTCTTCATTCTTTGCTGATACAACTGACCATGGCATAGTGCCGTTATTCGTTTTTCTTCAATCAAATTCAGTTCGTCGTGTCGACTTTGACACCACTCAGCTTCGGCGAGCTTAGTTTCCATCAGTACTCGGATTGATGGGATTTCTACTTCTATGGGGAGCACTGCTTCCATGCCATATACTAGAGAAAAAGGGGTTGCCCCTGTTGAAGTGCGGACAGATGTGCGATAACCGTGAAGAGCAAAGGGTAACATCTCGTGCCAATCTTTGTAGGTTACAACCATCTTTTGAACGATCTTCTTGATGTTCTTGTTAGCCGCTTCTACCGCTCCGTTCATCTTAGGTCGGTAGGGAGATGAGTTATGGTGTTCGATCTTGAACTCAGTGCACAACTCTTTCATCATCTTATTGTTCAAGTTGGATCCATTATCAGTAATGATCTGACTCAGAACACCATAACGGTAGATGATATTGCTTTTGATAAATCGGACCACCACTTGTCGGGTTACATTGGCGAATGACACTGCTTCAACCCACTTGGTGAAGTAATCAATGGCTACTAGGATGAACCGATGTCCGTTAGAAGCTTTGGGTTCAATCATGCCAATCATGTCGATTCCCCATATTGAAAATGGCCATGGGGAAGAAAGAACTTTGAGATGCGTTGGCGGTACATGAATTTTGTCTGCGTATATTTGACACTTGTGACATTTCCTCATGTACTTGTAGCAGTTGGATTCCATGGTCAACCAATAGTACCCGGCTCTGAGAATTTTTCTCGTCATTGTGTGTCTGTTGGTATGAGTGCCAAAGGACCCTTCATGAATTTCTTTCATCAGTATGTTTGCTTCTGGTCTGTCTACACATCGGACCAAGACCATGTCAAAGTTTCTCTAATAGAGAATATCACCACTCAGGAAGAAGTTTCCAGCCAATCTTCTGAGGGTCTTTATGTCTTTTCTGGATGCCCCAGGTGGGTAATCCAGTTTCTGAAGGAAGCATTTGATATCGTGATACCAAGGTTTGTCATCTATGACTGCTTCAATTGTGAAGATGTAAGCGGGCCGTTCAAGGCGCATTACGTCGATCTTAGGTATGTCATTCCTTTGACCTACACTAATCATGGAAGAGATGGTGGCTAATGCATTAGCCATGTGATTTTCCTCACGAGGTATATGATGATACTCGACTCTATCGAAAAAGGGTAACAACCTTCTCGCATAGTCTTTGTAAGGGATCAATCCTGATTGGTATGTGTTCCAATATCCTTTTATCTGATTGATAACCAAGGTTGAGTCGCCATATACGTCCAAGTTCTTGATCCTTAAATCAATTGCTTCCTCGAGACCCATGATACAAGCTTCGTATTCGGCCTCGTTATTTGTACACTTGAACGTAAGTCTAACAGTGAAAGGAATGTGGGTACCCTGAGGGGTAACAATAATTGCCCCAATTCCGTTTCCATAATGATTAACTGCTCCATCAAAGATAAGTCCCCATTGGGAACCTGGTTCTGGCCCTTCACTGGGTAGCGGTTCATCGTAATCTTTCATCTTTAAATACATGACATCTTCGTCGGGGAAGTCAAACCCAATTGATTATTGATCGTCAATCGGTTGATGAGCCAAATGATCGGCTAAAATACTTCCCTTAACGGATTTTTGAGCGTGGTATTCTATGTCATATTCTGATAGCAACATCTACCAACGGGCAATCCTTCTCGTAAGAGCAGGTTTTTCAAAGACGTACTTGATTGGATCCATTTCTGAGATTAACCAAGTAGTGTGACGAATCATGTACTGGCGAAGACGTTTGGCTGCCCAAGCTAAAGCACAACAAGTTTTCTCGAGCATAGTGTATCGAGTTTCACAGTCAGTGAATTTCTTGCTTAAGTAATAGATGGCGAACTCTTTTCTTTTAGTTTCATCTTGTTGGCCGAGTACACAACCCATTGAGTCTTCCAAGACTGTTAAATAGATGATTAGTGGTCTTTCTTCCACTGGAGGTGATAGAATCGGTGGGTTCAACAAATATTCCTTGATACTGTTGAAAGTGGATTGGCAATCTTATGTCCAAACACATTCCTGATTCTTTTTGAGTAATTTGAAGATTGGCGCGCATGTCGCGGTCATGAGGAATATGAATCTGGAAATGTAATTCAAACGTCCTAAGAATCCTCTGACTTGTTTCTCAGTTTTCGGAGAAGGCATTTCTTGAATGGCCTTGACCTTGTCAGGATCAACCTCAATTCCTTTCTGGCTGACGATGAATCCTAGCAGTTTCCCCGAATGTACTCCAAAGGTACATTTGTTGGGATTCAAGCGGAGTTTGTACTTTCTCAACCGCTCGAATAGTTTTGACAGATGGGTCACATGCTCCTCTTCTGTTTTAGATTTGGCAATCATATCATCGACATATACCTCGATTTCCTTGTGTATCATGTCATGAAACAGAGTAGTCATGGCCCTTTGATAGGTTGCCCCGACGTTCTTCAAGCCGAACGACATTACCTTGTAACAAAAGGTACCCCATGGGGTAATGAACGAAGTTTTCTCCATATCATTCGGCACCATTTTTATCTGATTATAGCCCGAGAATCCATCCATGAAGGAGAAAACTTTGAACTTTACTGTACTGTCTACCAGCATGTCAATGTGTGGTAAGGGAAAGTCGTCCTTTGGACTTGCCTTATTCAGATCTCTATAATCCACACACATTCTGACCTTTCCGTCCTTTTTCGGGACAGGTACTATGTTGGCTAGCCATTGAGGATATTTTGATGTGGCGAGGAAACCTGCGTCAATCTGTTTCTATACCTCCTCTTTGATTTTGATAGCCATGTCTGGATGAGTCCGTCTCAACCTTTGTTTTACTGGCGGACATTCCGATTTCAATGGTAAACGATGTTCCACGATGCTGGTATCCAACCCTGGCATATCCTGATAAGACCAAGCGAATACATCGGGAAACTCTTTGAGAAGTTCTGTCAAACTTTCTTTGACAGCTGGATTGAGCAATGCTCCAATCTTGACTTCTTTTCTTTCTTGCTCTGAACCTAGGTTGACCGTTTCCAACGGTTCCTTGTGAGGTTCAATGGACCTTTCCTCTTGTCTGAGTAATCGGGAGATCTCTTCTGGAATTTTGTCGTCAACTTCTTCTTCAGCCTCGTATATCGGGAATTCAAAGTTGGGAGACGGCATTGGATCGTATGTTTCAACTGGGTTTAAAACAAGCAGTCTGCAAGACGTGATGATTTGTGTTTAGAAGAGATAGAGAGAATACAATAGTGTGTGCAGTGTTTTCAAACAATGCTTGTTTTTATTATGTTTTGTTTTTTAGGATTACCATTTTCTGAAAAAGCAAAAAGAGAAAACAGCAATAAAATTGCGGAAATTACAGAACGACCTTATTTTATTTATGAACAGTCGATACTTGAAACTACAGCCCTATAAAACAAAACTCTGTCGCTTTGGGCAAAGCGAAGAGGGAAATTTACAGAAAGTGAGCCCTATCAAAACATCTGTTTCACCTGGGCATGATGAAATATTAAAGATGGCAATTACTTTGACTTATGGACGATTTTCAGAACATCGACAGCAACCCATTGGCGGCAAACTCCTCGGTGAATCACAAAGTCTGGCACCTTCTTTTTTGTCTGGTCCTTAGAAATGACGCTGATTTCTGGCGGAGCCGGATCATTGGAATTTGTCTCCCAGGCAGAGTTGTCATAGGAGGATTCCTCAGTTGTATTTTGTACAGTATTTGTACACTCATGCAAGTCTCCCCATCCAGTTGGCTGGATGTCTTCGAGCCTGATACGAGAGCTTTCAGGAGAAGTGTACTTGACCATAAAGTCGTATTTTCCACTTGGTTGTCCCAAGGTGTCCCATACTTCTGTGGAACTGGAGGAGTTATCCCTCTCGATGACGTTGACCTCGGGAAAAGCATAGTTGATGAACTCTAGTCCTGCAGACGTTGCGAATTCATCGTCGTGTTGAATATTTTCTGAATGACCTGAGTGTTGATCCCATGACATGGAAGGAACACAGGTATTCTTGTTAATGATGGTTAGCTGATTTTCATTGTTCGGCTGATTCTCTTGCCCCAAGTCTCTTGGGTACGGTTGCCACATTGGCAGGCCATCCATCGGGCCATAGTAGTCGTGGTCAAAGTCGATCTTCATCAGAGTATCTTCTTCTAATTAATTTGGTGGAGCTCGGCATCCTTCTGGATCACAGTCTCCATATATCATTTCAACATCTGACTGCGGTATGAATCTCAGACTTTGTGCTGGAAAGCAAAAAGGAGTTCGTGTTTCGTCCTGGGATACATAACCGTCATTATTAAGATAAGGTTCCCATTCTTCCTCTATGTCAGAGGAATCACCTTCGTTGATGGTATGCACTTCTTGAGTCGCCGGCTGAAGGAAACCTCCACTGCGGAAGAAGTCCTGAATGGGATGAAAACTTTCATCGTTGGCAGCAGCCTGAGTACAAGTTGAGGAAAAGCCAAGTCCTTTCTTTTCCTTATTATCAGTGGGAATGACAAGCTGTCCCCATCCTGTTGTATCGTTACTCTCAACCGCTTTGATAGCATCTTTGTACGAGGAAATTGAAGTCCCTATTTTGGTTGAGTTGTCATCGTGTAGAGAAAGCGCTTGGAACTGGGTTCCAACAACCTCTTCCGGCTCTACACATGTGGATAATGAAAGGTTATTCACGATCATAGCTTGTTCTCCACAGATTGTGACAAGTTGGTTGTTCTGGACGAACTTAAGCTTTTGGTGGAGAGTTGAAGTAACTGCCCCAGCCTGATGTATCCAAGGTCTTCCTAATAAACAACTGTAAGTTGCCCGTATGTCTATGACCTGGAAAGTGACTTGGAAAGTATGAGGACCGATAGTTATGGGAAGGTCGACTTCGCCAATAATTGTTTTTCTGGATCCGTCAAATGCTTTGACGATGACCTCACTAGTTCTCATCGGAGGTCCTTTGAATGATAACTGCATCAAAGTGGATTTCGGCATACCATTCAGGGCTGACCCCGAACTCCCCAATCTCTTTTACCGCATAAAGATTGTAGAAACTCAGTTAGCAAGCAGGGTTAATTGGAGACATCTATTTCCCTTCCTTAAACAGCTTAATAGAATAAAAAATGAATCGAGTTGTAGACCGTTGATGTGATTCGTAACCACATACCAAATCAACGGGAAAGCCGGCTTTTTCCTGAGAAGTGAAATGTCACAGGTCACAAAAACCGACGCTACACCTTAGAAAACTCCTTGAGCATTGCCGGCTTTGCCTTCCCTGGTGTGAGCTCTTATTTAAGGTTACTAGCTTTTTAATCTTAGTATTTCTCAGATTCCTTTATGCAATCATGTTCTTTAGTAACCAAATTTAGAAAATCTTGAGCCTTATTCAACGCCTCCCTCCGAGTGTTCAAATTGACTTTTAGTCCAATAATCAACTTATCATAGTGACAGTAGGCGACAAACATTGTGCGCTCTAATAAGAACCCCCCTCAACATATGGTTCTTCAGCGCATTCAAAATTTGAATGCTCATATGAGCCGTCATGTAATGATCATTAGGAAAGTCTAGATGTTTTTGCACAAAACTTTGGGTGTTAAAATCCTCACCCAAAGGTCTTTAAAAAAACCACACCCAGAGGGACTACATCTTGTCCCCTAAGGCAAAATATAAGGATTTCCACTTCATTGACGTTCCATCCTGTTGTTTCTTGGATTGGCTGGAATTTTGGTAAAACAAAGTATGTTCAATGTTGGTGTCAAGGTGGTGATGTTGCAACATTGAGTCTTAACACTGGGCTGTGTTAAGTTGTGAAGTTGTTAGATGTTTGATGTCACATGAGTGATGTCACAACATTGTCTCTTAACATTGGGTTATGTTAAGTGGTTAAGTTGGATGTCTGATGTCACATGCGATGTTGTGACATCAGGTCTGCAGAATTAATAACATCAGGTTTAGTGATGTTGTTAGGGTTTACGTTTTAGCTGGAATTATGGAGAGCAGGTAGTCTCATTGGATGCGGATATCTTTGGATAAATATTCTTCGCTGCATAGGAGATCTGGTGCAGATTTGTAGGGAGATTTAAAAGGTTGAAGATTTGAAAAGATTTTAGGAGAAAATATGTTTTGAAGATTCAGTTTTAAATAACAAATCAAGTCAGATATTGCAGGAGATCCAAGCCCAATTCAGATGGCTATATAATACGCATAGACCAAATGAAAAAGCACAGAAAACAGATTGAAGATAGAGAGCATAGGCTGAGTATCTTGGATATTTGTACGAGTTTTGTGTGAACCATTCTAGTGTGAATTGGTGATCTGTCCTCTCTAAAGCTTTGAAGCAAAGAGAGTTGTGTAACTTGATCAAAGTTGTGAAGCAGGATCAAGGTTTCTCAAAGAGGTTGTTCTTTGAGGGTTTTTAGGGATTGAGTAGTGTTCTCATACCTAAGTGGTTTCTTAGGTAGAAAGTCACTAGTAGGAATTAAGATTAGGAGATTGTCAACTGGGTTGTTGAGTCTGTAATTTAATTCTACAAGTAGTGAAATTCATCCTTGGCTTGGTAGCCCCCAGATTAGGTTGTTTGAACTGAACTGGGTTAACAATTTGGTGTGTCTCTCTTGTTGTTTATTTTGTCCATTGTGCAGAGTGTGTTGTTGTAACATCGTGTGTAACATCACATATCTAGGTACCAAAATTTCAATTGGTATCAGAGCAGGCATCCAGTCTGTCTCTGGGTGAGATCTAGGGAAGTTACTTTCTGGTGTAAAGATGGACAAAGAGGTTGGAGGTTTTGTCAACAGACCCCCTATTTTGGATGGATCCAATTATGAGTATTGGAAGCCAAGGATGATTACTTTCTTGAAATCCTTGGACAGCAGGGCATGGAAGGCCATAGTTAAAGAATGGAAAACACATGTTGTATGTGAAAAAGATGATGCTGGAAAAGATAAAGAAGGCACCTCAAAGCTGAAGCCTGAAGAAGAATGGACCAAGGAAGAAGATGAGCTAGCCCTTGGTAACTCTAAAGCCCTGAATGCTATCTTCAATGGAGTTGACAAGAACATATTCAGGCTGATCAACTCATGTGAAGGTGCTAAGGTTGTATGGGATATTTTGAAGGCAACTCATGAAGGAACATCTAGAGTTAAGATGTCAAGACTTCAGCTTCTAACATTTAAGTTTGACAGTCTGAAGATGAAGGAAGATGAGACTATCCATGACTTCCATAAGAGTGTTCTTGAGCTGGCCAAGGCATCCAGTGCCCTTGGTGAAAAGATGTCAGAAGAAAAGCTTGTAAGGAAGATTCTTAGGTCTCTTCCTAAGAAATACAAGATGAAGGTGAATGCCATTGAAGAAGCACATGACATCTGCCAGATGAGGGTAGATGAGCTCATTGGATCCCTTCAAACTTTTAAGCTTGGTTTGAATGATGAAGAACCAGAAAAGAAGCCCAAAAGTATAGCCTTGGTCTCCACTCCTGCAGAAGCTAAGAAAGTCAAAGATGATGATTCTCATGAAGATCTATCACAAGCCATTGCTATGTTGGGAAGGCAGTTCAACAAAGTGTTCAAGAGGATGAACAATAACTACAAGCCTAATGTCAAGAACATCTCTTCTGACATCAGCAAGTCAAAAGAGAAAGATGAAGAAAATGCTGAACAAGAGAAAGGTGTTCAGTGTTTTGAATGTGAAGGTTATGGAAATGTCAAGAAGGAATGTCCCACATTCTTGAAGAAGTAGAAGAAGGGCATGACAGTTTCCTGGTTTGACTCTGATAGTGAAGATGAAAGTGAATCAGCAAAGCATGTTAGAGCTTTGACAGGAACTGTTGTATCTGATGATGATAGTGATGGGGAAATAACTTATGAGGAGTTAGCATCCACCTATCAAGAGCTTTGTCTAAAGAGTGTAGAAATCTGTCAAGAAAGGGAAAAATAGAAGAAACAGATTGTTCAGCTTGAGACTGCTAAAGGTGATCTAGAAAATGAGGTTTCGTTAGTAAAACCTCAACTTGATCAGATGACAAAATCTGTTAGGATGATGAACAGTGGTACAACTACTCTTGATAAGATTCTTCAGACAGAAAAGGCTGCAGGAGATAAGTCAGGTATAGGATATGTGATTGAGGAAAAAGTTTCTGCTGAGGCAAGCACCTCAGGATCAAAGAAGGAGATGTCTCAACCATTGTCTCAACATCAAACTAAGAGACAGGATCCTGTACCTAAGAAGGTTGTTCATTCACAGCCTCAGAATGTTGAGAAGAAGAATAAGGTGCAGTCTCAAGGAGCTAGTCAGTATATGCCTCCCCAATATCACAAGAGCATGCATGTTGCCAGGGTCAATCAGACCATGTTTCATCAGATGTCTCAACATCAGGGAAACAGGTATGGATATGGATACAAAAATGTTGTGCCTCATTACTATGGAAGAAGGAAGCCTCATCACCATAGGGGACAATTCAATAGACAGTATCCTCACCATAGAAGACAATCAAACTATGGTAGGAGAAGAGAACAGCCATACCATAGAAGAAGGAGACAACATTATGGGTGACAGACATAGCGGTATCATCATCAAGGTGGCAGAAGGATTAACCACTTTAGAGATGACAGAGTTAGATGCTTTTATTGTGGAAGGTTTGGACATATGCAGTACTCTTATTTTAAACTGCATGGGTATCCAAAAACTGTTCCTCAACCCAGACAGAAGGAGGTAAGGCCCAAGGTGGTTAAACAGTGGGTTCCTAAACCTCAAGTCAAATGTCTATTAGCTCACACATCAGATGGACATTTAGCTATGGATGCATGGTACTTTGACAGTGGATGTTCAAACCACATGACTGGATGCAAGAAGCATTTGGTAGAGTTCAATCCTTGTCATGCAAATGATGTTGTTTTTGGCAATGGAGAAAAAGGAGTAGTAGAAGGAGTTGGAAGAGTGAAGAATCATGATGGTCTTACTCTGATAGTGTGCTCCTTGTCCAAGGGTTAAATGCTAATCTGATTAGAATTAGTCAACTTTGTGATGAAGGTTACAAAGTAAGCTACACTAAAGATGGGTGTGTGGTAGCTGATGAGCATAATGAGGTGGTTATGAAGGGAGCAAGATCCAAAGATAATTTCTATCAGTGGATACCTTAAGTGGACAGCTTATCTGGTGATGTTAAAATTGATGTTGTAACATCAGGTGGTGACATCAAGTGTGAAAGGATGCTGAAAGGGCAATCAGATTTAATAAGTTCTGATGTGAATTCTTTTAAATTTTTAAAAGGAAAGTTTTTATGGAGGGAGAAATTCACTAATTGGTCATTAAGAGGTACTCAAAATCAGGCGCCATACCTTAGACCATCATTCCCTATTGTTGATCTATCACAATTCATCAAAGCTTTCACCTCCCAACTGTCAATCTTCATCATCAGCAAGAATCATCCTCATCTGAATCTTTCTTGCCTCAAAGGATTGATGTCGAAACAAATGTCTTCACCATCCAAGAGAGATGTTTCTCAAAGTACTCTAAATGAAAAAGTTAGGGTTTCTTCAGATGAACGTTCTACAACCATGAATGTTGAGCCTATTTCTGTAATGCTTCCAGAATCAGGTTCGTCTAGACCCTCTAAACTCATTCTTAAAAGGGCGGCAACAATGTTCAAAGATAGTGAAACAAAGAGAATCGTCGCTAGTATCCTCTTTGGTGATAAACCTGAGACTAGGTCATCCACTTCTCAAGATGTGGAGGAAAAGTTTAATGTTGACATGCACTTAGGTCAGATTGCAGACAAGATTCTTGATAACGGAATACGTGTGAAAGGAATTTCTGTTCCTTTAAACCAAATTCCTGCTGAACAGATGGGGTCTAAAAGTGATGACACCAATCTTCATAGACTGGCTGTGTCTGTACTTGAAGATGCTGAAGGAGGTAGTAAAGAAGAAGATGATTTTAAAGAAACTGATGTCAGAACATCTTCTCCAAGGGTTGAAGTTCACAGTCCTAAAGGGAAGGAATAGGTTGAGGTAATAGATGTTGATGATATATCTGACAATGAGGTCATTGGCAATATGGTGTCAGGGATAGCAAGAAGAATGCAAGATAGGAAGGGAAAATCTGTTGAGTCATCTCATAGAGAGAATGTGGCCAAAAGTAAGAAAAGGACTTCAGTTGTAGGACCTCTAAAATCTTGGAGCAAGGTTGTCACTTCTAGCAAAAAGAGGAGAATCAGGGAAGAATCAGATTCAGAGTTTGATGTTGAAGAAGATGTTCAAGATATCACCCCTGTTAGGACAACCATATTGAAGAGAGTTGCTGATCAAGTTCCTGATGTTCCAATTGACAACATATCATTTCACTGTGCCAGTAATGCATCCATGTGGAAGTTTGTGTGTCAGAGAAGAATAGATGTGGAAAGAGAGCTTGGTACAGAGGCTCTAGAAAATAAGGAAATTGTGGATCTGATTAAATTTACTGGTCTTATGAGGACTGTCTCTGGATTGTCAAGATGCTATGATGGATTGGTCAGAGAGTTCATAGTAAATATACCTGAGTCCATTAATGACAACAGAAGCCTGAATTTCAGAAGGATATATGTAAGGGGTAAGTGTGTGTGGTTCTCTCCTAAGGTGATTAATGCTTATTTAGGAAGAAGTGGGGAAGACTATGGAGAATTAGAAGTGTCTGATAATGCTATTTGCAAAGAAATCACAGCTGGTCAAGTAAAAATTTGGCCTTCAAAGGGGAAGTTGTCAGCAAGTTTATTAAGTGTGAAATATGCTATTATTCATAGAATAGGTGCTGTTAACTGGGTTCCTACAAACCACAAGACCTCTGTTTCTGCTGGTTTGGGCAAATTAGTTTATGTCATTGGAACAAAGAGACTAATTGATTATGGCTCTTACATTTATAATCAGACTATCAAGCATGCTGCAACAAGAGCTGTGAAATTGCCTATTGCATTCCCATCCCTCATTTGTGGGATAATTCTGTCTCAGCATCCTGGGATTCATCTTCAGTATGATAGTGTTTGTAGAAGGAAGCCTGACTTGTCCTTTCATCACAAGTTGTTTGAAGGGAAACATGTTGCTGATCATGTCAAGACATCTGTCTCAACATCTACTCATCATACTCATGTCAAGACTGATATGGTTTCTGAACTAAAGGAGGCGTGTAAAGAGTTAGATGAAGTCATCAGAGTAAGCACTGAAAGAAAGAAGAAGTTTGAAAGATTACTTCTGAATCTGAAGATGACAGAAAAAGAAAGTGAGAAAGAAGTTGCTAATAAGAATGATGAATCTGATAATGTCAATGCTGATAGCTCAGAGGAAGATGAAGAGGATGATGATCATGGAGATGAATCAAGTTCTAATGAAGACTAGTTTATTTGCTTTTGCTTCTAGTAGTCTTAGTTTTATTTCTACTGTTTTTGATTCTGCACTGTTGTGCTTGTTTTGTAATATGAATATTGTGCCATGTTTGCACTATTTATGTTTTTGTTCTGTGATTTGTTATGTCTTTTTGCTGACTGTGAGACTGACAATGAGAGCTAGGGTAGTAATAACTTAGTTAGTAGGACTTACTGTGAGGTTTGTCCAATTGTGGCTAAAAAGGGGGAGAAATAGTCATAACCATGCTGCCAGAGTTTTGTGCTGCTAATGAAGCTGAGGATGTTTCTGTTTAATGATGCTAGAGTACAACTATTAAGGGGGAGATGTTGCTGAACTGCTGAACAGCTGCTATGCTGGTTCTTGCATTAAGGGGGAGTTTGCACCCATTGCTGCTAATGATGAAATTGTGCAGCTGTTTGAAGATGGTGCTGAAGTTTGTGTATGCAGCAGATTAAAGAGAAGCTTTTGTGAAGAAGAAATGCTGCTGCTGATTGAAAGTTTCAAAAATTTATTCATGTTTTCCGTTGCTGAAGCCTCTGATGGTGCAGAGATTGTTTTAGCCAAAATTAGCCAAAGGGGGAGATTGTTGTTTCTTGGATTGGCTGGAATTTTGGTAAAACAAAGTATGTTCAATGTTGGTGTCAAGGTGGTGATGTTGCAACATTGAGTCTTAACATTGGGCTGTGTTAAGTTGTGAAGATGTTAGATGTTTGATGTCACATGAGTGATGTCACAACATTCTCTCTTAACATTGGGTTATGTTAAGTGGTTAAGTTGGATGTCTGATGTCACATGCGATGTTGTGACATCAGGTCTGCAGAATTAATAACATCAGGTTTAGTGATGTTGTTAGGGTTTGCGTTTTAGCTGGAATTGTGGAGAGCAGGTAGTCTCATTGGATGCGGATATCTTGGGATAGATATTCTTCGCTGCATAGGAGATCTGGTGCAGATTTGTAGGGAGATTTAAAAGGTTGAAGATTTGAAAAGATTTTAGGAGAAAATCTGTTTTGAAGATTCAGTTTTAAATAACAAATCAAGTCAGATATTGCAGGAGATCCAAGTCCAATTCAGATGGCTATATAATGCGCATAGACCAAAGGAAAAAGCACAGAAAACATATTGAAAATAGAAAGCATAGGCTGAGTATCTTGGATATTTGTACGAGTTTTGTGTGAACCATTCTAGTGTGAATTAGTGATCTGTCCTCTCTAAAGCTATGAAGCAAAGAGAGTTGTGTAACTTGATCAAAGTTGTGAAGCAGGATCAAGGTTTCTCAAAGAGGTTGTTCTTTGAGGGTTTTTAGGGATTGAGTAGTGTTCTCATACCTAAGTGGTTTCTTAGGTAGAAAGTCACTAGTAGGAATTAAGATTAGGAGATTGTCAACTGGGTTGTTGAGTCTGTAATTTAATTCTACAAGTAGTGAAATTCATCCCTGGCTTGGTAGCCCCCAGATTAGGTTGTTTGAACTGAACTGGGTTAACAATTTGGTGTGTCTCTCTTGTTGTTTATTTTGTCCATTGTGCAGAGTGTGTTGTTGTAACATCGTGTGTAACATCACATATCTAGGTACCAAAATTTCACATCCAAATCAACAATTTCCAGCGGCACATCCAAATCAATGGTGGTGCAATTTGCATTTCAGTAGAGAGGCAACTTTGTGAAGCATATATCACATATCTAGCCATAACATGCTTTATGAACTTCATTGGGCGAGTGGAAATTATAGTTCTTCAACATCCTTCTTACCTTTTCCTTCCCTCAACAAGCCGCCAAGATGGTAGTAAGGATCATCAAACCATCTATCTCCTCGAGAAGCCTTCTAGTGGCATGGAAAACCTTATTATATTTGATAGTCAGTGGCGCCATACATCTTACGAGCAAAAAGAATAGTATTAGCCAAAAACAATATGTATATTGCAAACACCAGGATAATGATTAAACTTACACAAGTAGTCTCCAATCTTTTTGTCACCATTATCATTCTTGTCAAACTCCACCATCTCCCTAGAAATCATTATATAAAATTAGTCCAAGATATCAAGGACATGTCTTTTTGTTTCGGTGAGAAACTTATAATTGAATCCATTTATCACCATAGGGCCCCCCGTCTAGTAAAACACAAACCAATGTTTTCCGTTCTCTTCAAACATTATTGTAAATTGGTCATCTTGCCCCTCACTTTTGCGAACACATCTTTCTAATTTTTATAATTATTCAAATTAGGGGTGAAGAGGACCTTCCCAAATACACCGCCTAAGCTGACGTATTCACCCTTGCTAGAAATCTAGTGTCACAGAATGAAAAGAATATACTCACGTGGGAGAGAACTCCAAATTCCTACATAAGATCTCGAACACTCTGATAAAGGCTCATCAATTGGGAGATATTTTTGAAGGAACAACGTTGATGGTTTCAAGCACCTCATACTCAAACATTGTGAACGTAATTAGCAACCCCAAATCCTATATTGCAAGAAGGTACATGTAGAAGAAGTCACCCTCTAAATCATCTGAAGGCACCATTTGAGCCCTTTCATCTTTAGAGAAAGACTCCAAGCTGATTTCTTCCTCATCCCCTGAGCCAGACAAGTTCAAATCCCTATAGAAGAAGTCCATTTTCCCTTACTTGATATACATTGTAATAATCTCCGACAACCGATCTTTTAGAAGAGTTGGACCCCATTAACGATCCTGATTTTCGGTGAATGAAGAAGGGAAAAAAGAGTCACGATCACTACTATAGTTAGAGATACTTTCATAAATTTCAAACATTTTTTTTGAAAATCCTATAACCGACCGTCCCATTGGCTCAACTAGCGTGTTTTGTAGCACCCCAAAATAATTATAATATTTATTTAATTGGTTTATTATAATTATTCTTGATTTTCGGTGGGTTTTGATGAATATTGTGACGCATGATGTATTTGTATTGTGTTATGGGATATTATTGAGCTAAGGAAATAATGAGAGCATTTTAAGAATTAAGTGATTAATTAGAATTATTTTAGTAGTAATAATAATAGAATAACGTGAATAATATTTTTAGATTATTATTATTTTTTAAAACAAAAGGGAGCGAGACACTAAGGGCAATGTGGTATTTTGGAAGAGAATAAGTGAGGGTAAGATAGGAAAATCATAATAAGGGTCCAAGGTGTAAGAATGACAAAAGAAAAAAGGGATTAGGGAATTTCACTCTTGTACGATCGTGAAATGTTGGAGAGAATTGAGAAGGGAGGGTTAGGGCACGGAGAACCGAGGAAATCATCCGTAGAACGCAGAGAAAGAATCAATTGCTAAGAATTCGAGGTAGGGGGTTATTTTGTTATTATATTTGATATGGGGTTTAAGGTAGCTGTAGGTTTTGTGTGTTATGTGTTAATTGATGAAAAATATGATGAAATTGTATGATGATAATTGTGAATTTATGTGTATATGATGTCTGTTTTGAACTTCGTGTTAAATGTTGTTATTGTTGTGGAATTCGTAAGAGTGTATGTTGTTGGTGTGATGAATGTTAACCTAGATTTGAAAATGTGGGTTTGAGGGGGTTAACGAATTTAGGTTTTGATGACAGAAAAAATTTGATGAAACAATGAAGTAGAATTAGAACCTTGAAACTGTAGCGAATCAAAGGTGGATTTAGATTTAATTTAGAAGTTTGAAGGTGATGCAATGGGGGAAATTTCGCATTGATGCAAAATCTAGGTTTTTGGTGTGCGTTTGGTCATACGCGTATTGAGGGACGCCATACGCGTATGAGGGGGACATTCCCAGGGTGATACGCGTATGGTACACATCCATCTCCAGAGGCAGCACGACCCTCTGCTAGTACGGGTATGATACGTGTATGATGGAGTGGCCATACGCGTATGACAGGTCCAATACGCGTGTAAGGAGCTTGTGGAAGGGGTCATACATGTATAGGCTAGCCATTACGCGTATGGGGAGTTTGGGAGGAGTTTTGAGAGGGGAACCCTATTTGGTCATACGCGTAAGGCTCAAGCTAATACGCGTATGGTACGTAGGCCAAAAGGGCGAGGGGAGAGGGCCATACACGTATGAAGCATGGCCATACGCGTATGGGCAGAACTGTAGCTAAAATTATCCGTTTTTGCAATTTATGTCCCGATTTCGCGTGTAATGTAGTTTCTCTCGAATCGTAAGACTAAGACGGTGTAATTGAGCATAAGGGAAACTAGTAACGATACAAAATGGGATAAAATGGGAGATTTGTGTTGTGATGATTATGATATGATGAGTTGTGAAGTATTGTGATGAACTGTGACGAACATGATTGATGATATATTATGATGTTTGATGAATACTCATGAATGATGATGCAATTTTGAAGATTTTATGATGGTGATTATTATGACGTTTTACATCATGCATTCATGGCATATCTAGGACTTCAGTCCAGTGACGATGTTAGGACTTCGGTCCCGTGACGATGTTAGGACTTCGGTCCAGTGGTGGCTTCAATCCCATTGTGCGGATTGGAGTGTTTTGTGACGTGCTTCGGTTCCAAGGGGGAATCGATCCTATGGTGGGGATCTTTGGAGGGTGATGGACCAGTGTCCATCAAATAAATTGGTACCACATGCATGAGTCTATGTTGTTGCATTCCATACTATGTGACGTTGCATAATTATTGAGTAATTGATGTGTTGATGATGTTGTAGAATGATTGATGTTTTGTGGTGATTGTGATTTGATTGTATGATGACATTGTGAATGAATTAACGATGACATGTGTGGCTACTATATCTTTTGCCTTATATCTTGTATAATGATGTGTGATTACTCACCCTGCTTATTTGAATATTGTCTCCACGTGGGTAACGTGCAGGTGGTTAGGATTAGCTATTTTGGTACGTGAAATCTTAGCTTTGAAGTATTTTGATTATTTCCATTGATTAGAAGTTCTTGCTTTGATATGTAACATCGGGTCGTGACGTTTGAGTCGAACGATTCTGTTCTTTTTTTTTTGTTGACAATCAGGATGTTATGAGTTTCTTGTTTTAAGACGTTTTGAATTATAATTTGTGTTGAGTTTTGATTTTTCTGCTGCATAGCATTGATTGCATTTATGATGATATAACCCGTGTTACGAAAAAAGTTGTATTTGTGACGTTTTATGACGAAATGTGACACCTTTGTGTTAGGTTCTTGAACTTTACTTTCTTCCACAATGGCTAACAAATCTAAAGAAGAACCTAACACTGTTCCTAAGCCTGATACATGGTACAATCTCACACTAGGACCTTCTTTCAAAGACGACTCCGCTAACAAATACTGCACTCTCCGATGTAAGCTCTTCCCAACATATTTCCTAATACTATTCTATTTGGTATTTTTAATTTTTATTTTATTTTATGTGTTGAATTTTTTATAGATGAATTTAAGCCGGCTTCAGTTGATAAGACTAAGCCAGGATTGTAACGCAAGAGCAAAGAGAATAGAGTTTCTGTGGAGTTTCAGAACAACCAAGTTGGAAAACCCAAGGTCACATTTGAGGGAAACGGCGAGGAATACAAGGAAAATGATGTTGTCTTGTTCTTTGATGGTCGTACACTTCGATTGGAGCGGCTTGATAGGGCTGTAAAGCAACTGCGGTATCTTTGAATGCTTGGGGAGTCTTCAGCTGTTGTGTTTGGAACGGTTACTGCTCCATCTGGACCAGCTTTGGATCCTCGGTCATCCCCCATTGGGAAGCCTGTAAGACCAACATCTTTTGGAAGTGCCCGGAGCTCAAATCAAGCTGTTGCAGTAAGTGCTTATCAACTATCTTTAGCAGAGTTGTTTGTTTAGTAGTCTTGTTCATTACATTATAAAAATCTATGATGATGGAGACTATCGATAATATGGTTATTTTTAAAATTTTCCGTGTTTCTATCGAAGTTGATTCCTTACTGAATACATATCCTTGTCAATTGTGATATAATTTGTGTCTGTAGAACTATACCTGTAAATAGATATTTAATTTTATTGGGCAAGGCAACGTTAACTTGATTGTTTACATAACGTACGAACATAACATACAATTCACTCAGCTACTTCTCACTTGATGCTTCGGCAAATATTTGCATCCTTGAATTACTGGATACTTGGGTTTCTTTCTTTTTGGTTCTTATGTACTTCTTAATCGAGGAAAAGAACGTACATTATAATATGACTTGAAGCCGGTGATTTATATTTTTGAAGTTGGTATATGTTGGGCTTCTAAGTGAAGCACATAATATACTCTTATAAATCTCTTTTAGAAGGTGTTAACATTTTTTCTGTTTTGTCTGAGCTGTTGATTCTATCGTGACTGGAAGGGAAGTAAATGATTCATTCCTTGTACTTATCTGTTTTCTACTTAGTTTATTTTCTTATATTTACATTGATTCTGCACAAATTGAAGTGGAACGAATTGATACGGGTGAACCTGAAAATTCTGGTATGTATGATATGAATAGAAGTTTTCTCGCAGAATATCTAGGCTCTGTTGATTTTCTGATGACCTGTGAGATAGTTTGCAGAGATTTGTTTGTATTTATTGAACTAAATTTAATGTTGTACTTATCATATGACAGACATCAAATCTGGTTCTAAGAGGTCATATGATCAATTAAATGAACCACCGCATGTTTCTACTGCCTCACTAGCTGCCATAGATGACCTCTTTGGAAGCGGAACACCCGAGGATGACAATAATGTTGAAGAAAAGGATAATGTTGGATTTGACATGAATGTTCCAATCACTGATGATGAGATAGCTGATGTGGATGATAGTGGTGATGAGGTGGACAAAGGACCCAATGCCGCCGAAGCTCTCAGAGCCCAAGTGAATGCAGAGGGGAAGGGTGAAGAAACATCTACTTCTAGCAGTAGCAGTGACAGTGGAAGCAGCAGTGATAGTGGTAGTGGAAGCAGTAGCAGCAGTGATAGTGGAGGCAGCGATGACGACTCAGTTACTTCAATATAAAATTGTACAACCATGATATTTTTCTCTATTTTCTTTTTGTTCATTTATCGTTTTTGTTACAAATAATCCAATGTATATAATGTGTTTATTAAGCCTGGGTTAGAAGAATGTAGATTCTAAAAGGTTGGGAATTTTATTAAGCCTGGGTTAGAAGAATGTAGATTCTAAAAGGTTGGGAATTTTGTTAACACTGACAAAATATGTTGTTGGAGGAAACTTGCAGAAAAAAAAATCCCGAGTAGGTAAAATGGGGATTTGATTCGCTTTGAGAATTTTTAAGGAATTCAAAATTCACAATTCAAATGATTTAATTAAAATTCATTTATTTTTTTTTTATCTTATTGTTTGGATGGAGTATTAAATTGATTTAGGGTCAGTTTGTTCCAGCTTTAAAAAAATGGATTTTTTCTTTATATTTTTGAAAATGGATTCTACAAAAACGTTTTTCAAAATATTACAAGTTTTTTTTAATTTGTTTTTTATAAATTAAAACACTAATTTTGACATTCTATAACATTAATATACATTATTGAAGACCAAAACATAGTCAAAATCACAATTTTTTCAAAAAGTTGTATTTCAAAAATGATTTTCATGAAAAGCTATTTGAAATAACTTCAAAATTAAGTGATTTTTTGAAATTTTGATATCCAAAAAAGGTTTCGATAAAATGATGAAATACCTAAAATAACATTTTAACAATAACTATTCAAACCAAATTTTCATTTGAATCTTTTATGAAAAGTTTCTTTGTAAAAAATTTTTCTACAAAATTATGTTACACTATAAAAATCATTTTTAAAAAAAGCCAAAACAAACGGGCCCTTATTGTTAAAATTACAAAGTCATTTTTATAAATTTTAAAATTTTTAGGTCAAATTTAAAATATGAAAAATAGGGATTTATTTGCGAATTTATTTTAACCAAATACCCTACTTTTCCAAAAAAAATTCAAAATAACCCAGTTTTCAAACTATTTTTCTAAGTACCTCACTTTGGGGTACTGATTGAATGCAGACGGCAATTGGGATGGCGACCCTTCACAAAGTTCATGTGTTGTCGCAAATTGGATTGGGGACAACACATGATGTTGTCAATCCAAATGGCGACACAGTGTAAAAGCTACAAGAGTGTCGCCAATTCAACTGGAGACAGACTTGAAAGTGAATTTTTTTCTATAAAAAGAGGTGTTCTAATAATTTATTTCCACAATCCATCTCATATCTTTGTATTTATGATAACATGTATCGTCGCCGCTACGGGAAAATCATTTATTCGAGAGAGAAGCCTCTGATGGACATGCTATTTTGGAACATTCAAAGTTTCAACCAACTAAAGAGGGAGCTGAATCGGTGGTTAGAAGGAGACATTTTTGAAGAGGAAAATTAGAAGTATCGAGAGACATGATCGCCTGCGTGGGTGGGTTCGCGTTAAGACTGACAAGGATGCGAGGGAAGTGATGTTTGGAACGAATGACATCAGTTTGATTGTTGTAATCAATAAGAAATGTTTTGTTTTTTTGTTCCGTTATCTGTTGTATGTGTTGTTTGTTGTTAACATTGTTGTAACAAAAACTCATTGATATATGAAAAGATAAGGTTACAACAATTGAAAGGAGAAACTAAATTATGATGCAGAGGTTACTCCGACATTGGGACAATTTTTCCGATTGTGTCCGGGCTGACAACATATACTGCATAATCTTATCATTTTATCAGCCGTATCCATTTCTGTTCTTATACACGTGCTGTTTGGGCGTCTTTTTTTCTTTCTTCGCATCTCATCGTTGTGCCAAACTATGTCCCCTTGGTATGGAGACCAATATTCCTCCATTGGCAGCACTGCGAAGCCTTCGTTGTAGACATTCCTAACGTTAATGACCTTGTAAACATCAGATACATGGCTATAAGCATCCTGACAAGCATGTGCGCATGCCGCAAAGACATGTGGGCAAGGTACACTGAAAGCCTGGTACTTGCCACAGTCACACCAACATATGTTTAGTTTGACAGCATAGGAAAATTTGGTCTCCCCTCACTATGGTCTATTGTTTCCTGTACACTGAAAGTTTGCATATGACGGTCAAAGACTGTAACTGCATATGTGATGGCTTTGATAGTTTCCTCTTTCATCACTTTCATTATGCTTTCACTGAATAATTTACCCGACATTAACAATGCACTCCATCTTTCGCCTCTTGTTGCGAAAAGTGATGCCAAACTATAATAGGTTGATCTCACCAATGCGGTGATTGGAAGGTTTCTGATTCCTTTGAAGACGACGTTCATGGATTTCACAAGGTTTTTTGTCTTATGACCCCAACGACATCCACCATCAAATGCCCTTGTCCACTTGTCCAATGGAATGTTATCCAACCACCTTCATGCACCTGCATTTGACATCCTAATTTCGTTAAGGTAGTATTGAAATGATGGTTGAGTTAGAGCATACCCTGCATTCACAACTTTTTTGCGAAGGTTCTTCTTTGATTGCACGCATGAAGTTTTGTGTGATATGTCTAATGCAATATATATGGGTAGAATGAGGATTATGCCACTCGTTATCATGGTTATTATAAGCAATCTCAATAGCAGCATCTCTGCCTGAAATCAAACAGAGTTTGGCTTGTGGAGCCACATGTGTTCTGATATTCTTAAGGAAGAAACTCCAAGCAGCAACGGTCTCACCTTCAACTAGAGAAAAAGCTATGGGAAAGATATTATTGTTGCCGTCTTGTGCAACAGCCATAAGCAAGGTGCCCTTGTATTTTCCGTACAACCATGTTCCATCAATTTGAATAATATGTTTGTGGAAAGCAAAACCTTTTATGCATGGTTGAAATGCCCAAAAGAGTCGGTGAAATATGACATTTCCATCAACAATAGTTCCATCTGGCCTACATACCGACACTGTCTGCATGATTACAACAATCCCCAGTGTGTATGTCATAAGTGCTACAAAAAATCGCCGTAATTCTTTGTAAGAATCCTCCCAGTTGCCAAATATCTGTTCAACAACCTTTGTCCTTGCAATCCATGCTTTCTTGTACGAGAGAGTATAATTATACCGCGTAACGATATGAGAGATTATTATACTCACCTTCACTGATGGATCCTTGTTAACCAGCGGAAAAATGTCTTGACATATCAATTATGCGCTTAGTTTTCGGTGATCATGAACAATATTTGTGGCAGTGCAACTGTGAGGTGGCTCTATAGAAGCTATATTCCAAGAATAACTTCTCTTCTTATAAGACGCAACAAGCCGAAACTTGCAAAGTGGATTACGACAAATAATGACATACCTTCTTGAATTAGTTAGATGTACATTAAAATCAACAGAGTTATCCATGTGATATTTTTTAATGGCTCGTACACATTCTTCCTTGGTACGAAACTTGTCTCCTACTTTTAATTCATTTTGTGACCGCATATACGGGTTGTAGAACATATCCGAGGATCTCTCATCGTTTTACAAGTCCAAGTCTGTCATATGTTGAGGCAGATAATATACATGACCTTAAGGTATTGGCACTTATTCGTCATCTTCAATGGTGTTGTTCAACAGCTAATCGACCAACGTCTCGCTTCCTTCTTCTTCGTCATCAACGAAGTTGACCTCCGATTCGGTTTCATATGAGTATTCTGTTTCGATTTCATCTGAGTCTGCACCTTCTGATTGATCAATGATCTGAGGCTGCTGAGATGGAATATTTTGTTGGAGTAACGTATACAACTCAATATAGTTGACACCAAAATTTTTGTGACTAACGGACATATTTTCAACATCTTCATCATCTCACACTTTAACTGGATAAAATTTAACGTGTCTGGTTTAAAAAATTGGGTTTTGATATATAATTTATGATATAGGACCAACCCCTAATTTTGATTCCAACCTATCTTTGAAATGCAAGAAACTTGTGTTTCTATAGTGGGCGTTAATAATGTATCTCGGTGCAGATGACATCAGAGACTTCTTGTTAGAGAGTTACTATATTTGTTTGCTTCAGATGACAATGCACGAGGCTGGTTAAATATGCATGGAGCCTTTAATGAAGTCTCCAAATGAATTGACGACATGGTTCATTTCTTGAAAGGGGGCACCAATTCAAATGGAGACATGGTACAATCTGAGCACACACTGCCGCCATGTGATTGTTAGCCTGCTATGCATGCATGGGACGTGTCTCAGCCTACATGCTCATCCTATTCACGTGCCTAGGAGTCTCCAAATGGAATGACGAATCTTCCTAAGCATTGAATATGGTCGCCAATTCATGTGGCGCCACCTTGCTGCATAAACTATGTTACTTTGGTCACATGCATGACCTATGTTCTTATATAAATTCAGCTAGAGGTATTGTTCTATGAATCATCAGAAACATTTTATCAGAGATAATCAAGTCTAGACTGTCACTAGTATCAGAAAAATTTAACCAGCTATAATATCTCTATTTACAATAGGTGAAACGCATAGAGGCACTGTAATATTGAGACTTATGTAAGTGTTTACTACACTAAGTGTTTTTTTCTTTATTGACAATGTGTAAATGTGTATGTGTTAATTTTTTTCTAAATTGACAATGTGTTATTGTACTTGTTTATTTTTTCGTAGCATGTCTCTAGGATGTCTCTAAATTGACAATGCTTGAGCCATGAAAGTCTCATGCTATGTGCTTGAGCTATGAAAGTCTTAATCAAGTGGATTCATTGAGTAGAAGTCTTGTGTCATGGGGATACACGCAAAGAAATCTTGGGCCAGTGTGGCTTGAGCAAGTTGGCTCGATTCATGAAATTGGGAACAATAAGTCTTGATCCTGGGGGTTTAAGCAACGAGACTCGTTTCATGGGATTAGAGCAGAAGTCTTGAGTCTGGAAGACTTAAGCAGGAAGTCTCGGACCTAGGGTCTGAGTAGGGTAAAAGACTTATGCATAATGCATAAGCGATTGTAATTATGTTTTGGTTATAGAGAAAATCTCTTGTGAAGCAAGGGGACTGGACTACTCTTAGATGGAGATGAACCAGTATAAATCTTTGTGTCTTCTATTTTTATTTATTTTCTTCTGTTAACACCTTTGCTAAGTATAATCAGAATCTGAACACCAGTTCAGTTTCTGAATTTTGATCAAATGCAGATTTAAAAAATAGAAAACACAATTCAATCCCCCCTTCTTGTGTACTTTTCTCATCTTCATCCTCGACCCAACCCTGAGACGTCAACAGTGAAAACTCCTCCTCATAAATGTGTGTTGCCGACCTTAATTTTTATATCATATCATGTAGTTATGGAGCCAGGTCAACTTGATATAAAATTTAATTGTCTTTTCAAAATCTGACCTTTTAGATTATATATGTGTATATATATATATATATATATATATATATAATTTACATAAAGTATTTAATAAATTTAAAAAAATATATTTTTATTTTCTTTTAAAAATGTTAATTTTTTTTAAGCTATTGGTTTATAAATATCAAAAATTGTTTTAAAACTATATATAAATATAAATAGATACTGCCACCAGAGATCGAGCCCTAAATAAATAAGTGATACTTAATTAACTCAACTAGCACTTACAAATTGAGGTACTTGTCCCATCCAAAACTTGACTTTTTAGATTCAATAAGTAATTGATTATTTTTTACTATTTATAAACTAAATACTTTATATAATGTGTTCAGTAAATCTAAAAATTGAAAATTTTATTTTCTTTTTTAAAATATAATTTCTTAGATTAAATGACTAATCAATGCATCTTGAATATATATATATATATATATATATATATATATATATATATATATATATATATATATATATATATATATATATATATAAGAATGTCATTTTTATATGAGAACATGAGAATGAAACAACCTTTCTTATCACGAAAGTTACATCCACAACTAGTTGTACCAGAGTTAGCATAAGCAATCTCATCAACATTACATTTCAGCCAATCATCACTAGGAGAGTCCTAGATAATTTTAGATTATGCTTTCTGATTTGGAAGATTAATGGAATTATCTAATTTTTTCATTAACCAGAATCATCCCAAGAGTGTTTGCAAGTGAGCTTGGAATTAAAAACAAATAAATGAACCAGGGCCATCATGTTCGCACAAGCAGAGTTGAATTGAGGCAGATGCTTCTTTGAATCTGGCCATGTTCCTAGCACTCCAAATAGAGTTAAGCAAGAATATACAAGATTTGATCAATAACGTGCTTTAAGGGGATCTTCTGTCATAGAAGGATTGAATAAACTTAACAGAGCTTGGGATGTGATAGTTGAGATTGAGAATATTACCAAGCCATTGCCAAAGTGTTTAATCTCAAATGGACAAGAGAAGAATATGTGATCAATATTTTCCGGATGACATTTACAAATTAAACACATTGAAACCAGGGTGTATCCTCTGTACTACATTTGTTAATTAGTGGAAAACTTGTTTTGAATCATCCTTCACACAAGGAGAGACTTAGAAGGAGGAATGTGATTGCTTCAAATAAACTGAGCCCAAGGTTTGTTAGATTGGTTGGGATGTTTGAAGGAATATGCCTTTTTCAAAGATAGAATAACATTATCCTCATGTTTCCATGCCAACTGGTCCATGCTGTTATTATCATTCAAAACCATGTATATTAGTTTCTCTTCTAAGAATGGAAAGAAATCTTGCCAAGCATCATGAAAATTCCATGCGCAGTTAGAGATAAAATCTGCCACTTTACAGTTGAAATTGATGGAACTATACATGGAGGAATTTATGTCAATGCAATCAATCAAAGGCTCATCACACCAATTGTCCTTCCAGAAATTTATCCCTGTACCTTGGTACAAGATCCATCTAGAGGGAATGTTGTGTGAGGTTTTGCAATAGGATCTCAAAACTCTATTCCTGAGAACAAAGTCCTAATCTTCATCTGAGTTATGAAAATCAAAACACAACTACATGTTTTAGGATTCATTGAGGGACATTAAAGATCTTAAGCCCAAGCCACCTTTTAATTTAGGTTGACAGACTTTCTTCTAAAAGACAATTACCATCTTCCTTTTATCAATATAATCGATACAAATAAAGTTTCTAGAAGCTCTCTCAATATCTTTAAGAAGAGAAGTAGGCTAAGCATAAACTCTAATTGTGTGGGTCATTATGGATTTAATCACATATTGGACCAGGAGAACTCTACCTACCACAAAAACGAGGGAAGCCTTTCAGACAAAGAGCTTTACAATCATCTTGTCTGCCAAATACTTCAAGTAGAAAGTTTTGGGTAAGTATTCAACAAATCTAAAAATTAAATTTTTTTGTTTTCCTTTCAAAATTTGACTCGTTATAAGTTGATGATTTATAAATACCAAGAATTTGTTTACAACTATACATAAATATAAATAAATATTTCCACAAGAGATTGAATCCTGGACCAGAAATTATACATATTTAACTAAACTAGCACTTACCAATTGAGTTACTCTTTGTTGAGTCCCTGGTTCTGAGGTTGGCATTAATTTTGGTAAAACTAACTTAGATAAAAGATATTGGACAAGATGTCCCAACATGTTGAACTAACTTCAGGTTGAGATGTTAGACAAGATGTCGTATCAGGATGATCTGACATCTTTGTCTGTTACAATTTTGGAGCAACTGTATCTATTAACAGGTGTGATTGGAATATAACTAGGATTCCAGTTGGCACCTGAGATTGGGGAATCACAGATTCTGATTCCAAGTATATTTGCGGTTTCCTTGTGAAGGAGACATTTTTGGTAATTTGGGATTGAAGAAAGAATTAGGTCGCTAATTATGAGGAAGAGATCTGCTGTGCTTTTGAAGCCCAAGTCCAGTTGTTGTTTGCATTATAAATAGGTTAGAGTTAACCTAGTTTTGGTTGGTTGTTGCAGCTGTTTTTAGAAGTACTAGGGTTTGTACTTGTGAGCCTCTCGTGTATTGTGTTGAATACTTGAGAAGGACGATCTTATTGAGTTGTAATATTTTCAGTCACTGCTGTGATTGAAAGGAAATTGAGAAGGGTCTCATACCTAGGAGTGTCTTAGGTAGAAATCTAGGAAGGGTAGTTTCTAGGTACTAAGTTGTAAACAGTTGAGTTTAACTTATAACCAACTCTACTTAGTGATTTCATTCCTGGCTTGGTAGCCCCCAGACGTAGGTGTTGTTGATCACTGAACTGGGTTACCAATCTCTGGTGTTATTTTCTTTCTGCTGCTTTCAATTTGTTTCTTCCTTAGATCCTGTGTAAAGCAGAGATTAAGTGTCACGACATCCTGTCTGACATCTTAGTGATCTGCTAACTAGAATTTCACTTTTCCCACCCAAAATTTTACATTTTAAATTCAATGAATAATTGATGTATCTTGACTATATATATATATATATATATATATATATATATATATATATATATATAATAATAATAATAATAATAATAATAATTTACATAAAGTATTCTGTTAATCTAAAAATTAAAATTTTTATTTATTTTTTTAAATTTGGCTTTTAAAATTCAATGAATAATTGCTTCATCGTGACCATATATATATATATATATATATATATACTTTTCATAAAGTATTCAATAAATCTAAAAATTAAAAAATTTTACATTCTTTTCAAAATTTAACTGTTTTAAACTTGTTAAATTATAAATATTATTTTTTTTATAACAATACATAAATATAAATAAATAGTGCCTGCAGAGAACCTTGGATAAGCAACTTATACATATTCAACTTAACTAGCACTTACTATAGCGTGCGATTTTTGTCGGTGACGCGACCACCTTATCGCCATGGGATTTCCTCACCTCAGTGGTAGGAAACATTGGGTTGCTACTTTCTGATTTCTTATTTATCCCGATGAAGCTTGAAGGGAAAGGGAAGCTATCTCAAACTAACCTTTCTTTGCAAATGTTGTTCTTTGAACAAGTTGTGGTAAAGAGATTGGGAGTCCGGGGGTCAGATTACACAATTGGAAGTTGTCAATTACCCATCCTGTTTGTGATTATCCACAGGTTATAGTTTTAGGATCATTGCTTAAATACTCGGTATTGATTCGTGTTTGACTGTTAAATGGGGAAATGTCTGTTGTTTGAGAGAGAGTTGTTGTTTTTGTTGTTTTTGGTAAGGTCGGGGACCTAAGGTTTTTAGTTGAGTGTGCTCGTTAAGATTATTGCAAATCTTATGCCTACGTATTCCCTGTTATGAGGTATAGGGAAATCAGAGCAATCCTAGTTCCTCCTAGTCTAAGGGAGAAACATGTGTTTTTGTTTGTTGTATTGTATCTTGTTCAAAGACCAATATGTGAAGCTAAAAGGTTGATTTGACTGTATCTTGTTCAAAGCCCAAGATGTGAAGCTAAAAGGTTTATCTGTATCTTGTTCAAAGCCCAAGATATGAAGCTAAAGGTTTGACTGAGAGAGAATTTGTCATATCCAAAGGGAGAAATCTCTGCTGAGGAAAATCATTATATAAAGCCTAAGAGGGGGGTGTTTCTATTAGGGAAATCATTATACAAAGCCTAAGAGGAGGCTGAAATTTGACTGATTCCACTGGGGAAAGATCATTATACAAAGCCTAAGAGGAGGCTGAAATTGACTGATGAACTCAACAAGAAAGTGTTTATATTTGGTATCTTGTATAAAGCCCAAGATGGAGGCTAAAAGACTGTTTATACTCAACAAGAGAGTGTTTGTATCTAGTACAAAGCCCAAGATGGAGGCTAAAGACTGTTTATACTCAACAAGAGAGTATCATTATACAAAACCTAAGAGGAGGCTAAAAGACTGTTTATACTCAACAAGAGAGTGTTTTATACTCAGCAAGAGAGTGTTTTTATACTTAACAAGAGAGTGTTTTATACTCAACAAGAGAGTGTTTTATACTCAACAAGAGAGTGTTTTTATACTCAACAAGAGAGTGTTTTTGTATCTTGTACAAAACCCAAGATGGATGACTGTTTGTACTCAACAAGAGTGTATCATTATACAAAGCCTAAGAGGAGGCTGAAGACTGACTCTGCTGGAGAGGTTTTTTGGAAGTATCTTGTACAAAGCCCAAGATGGAGGCTAAAAGACTGACTAACTCAACAAGAGAGTTTTGACTTAGTGGGGAAAATTTTTATCTGTCTTGTACAAAGCCCAAGATTGAGGCTAAAAGGGTTTGATGACTCTACTGGGGAGAACATTTATTTGTGTCTTGTACAAAGCCCAAGAGAGAGACTAAAGGGTAACTGTCTCAGTTGGAGAATATCTGTCTTGTACAAAGCCCAAGATTGAGGCTAAAAGGGTTAACTGACTCTTGCTTGTGGAGTGAGACCATTATATAAAGCCCAAGAAGAGATTGACTTTACTGGGGACTGTTTCAGTTTAGTGACAGGTCCGATATGTTGGAAAAAGAGAAAATCAGTTCTTATGAGGAAAGGATGTTAGATACCATGAGACTCTGATTGGTTTTTTGACAGTAAAATGGTCTGAGTTGGGATTTTACTGTATTGTGACAGTTGAGTTCCTTTCTCTGGAGAGAGTTTCTGTGAGTTTACAGTAATTGACCCATGCTGGGGGAAAATTAAAGGTAAGATTGTACTTTGGGATTGATCAGAGGACCAGGGTTATTTCCTGTTCTTTAAGAAAATGGGAATTCCAAAGGGTATTGAGACTGTCCAAGTCTACTGGTGTTTTCAGAAATTGATTCTCAGATGGTGAATGATCTTTGTATTATGCCCAAGAGAAGGCTGGTAAGTTAAGGGATGAAGGTCAACCCATTAACTAGTCTAACACTTGACTCAGAAAGACAACTCTAGCAAATGATGACTAGGTTCTGTTCCTATACCTGTAGAGGTCTCTGGGTCCTTGTACTAAGCCCAAGAGGAGGCTGAGAACTTCTAAGAAGCCGGAGGGTCCTTGTACAAAGTCCAAGAGGAGGCTGGGAATGCATTTAGGAAGCCCGTGGGTCCAAACCTGTAATGCCCACATATACATACATGCATCAAATCATATATTATACATGAATTCCACTTTTGGTACTGAAATATACAATAAGTTCTTAGTAAACACATTATACATATACATGCCCAAAATTCTAATACAAAAAAACTACAGCATAGTATATCTACAAGATGTTCCAAAGACAAATACTAAGAACTAGATCACTAATGATCTCAAAAACTCCACAACGGAAGCAAAGCCATCAGATAAGTAAGGATAATCACACGGCCTTATCCTTACCCTTCGCGGAACCTGCAGTACCTGTGATGTAAACAACAACAGTGGGGATGAGATACATCAAATCTCAGTGAGTTCCCTATCTTAAAGTCCTCTCGGCTCTACAAGGTTCTAATAAACCTAACTCAAGTCAAAAGGGAAGGGAAGTGACTATGAGTACACACACAAAAGTATCCACACTCGTGAGCCTGTTAACTCACACTAGTACCAAAGTACATCCTGAGCCTGTTAGCTCAAGAATCTCACTAATCAATAACCGTACCAAGGTATCCCTCTATTCCCGTCCGCTTCTACGTCTAGAAGACGATCCGAGTCATGGATCCTTGTAGTTACTTGGCATACGAATAGGATTCGGGATCACCGACCTGTTAACCGTGAACCGTCACTTCTCATGGCATGTTAACCATCACAAGTCTCTTTACCCGTAGGCTCCAATCGTATTACATGCGGGAATCAAACCTGCCAAGTAATTGTGCATACGTTTCAGAGGAGGTGCTCGAGTCTCATGAAACTACACCGTAAGATAAACTGGTTATGATTACTAGACACACGACTCGGCCTTCATGCGCGAGCGTTGTCGCTATGACAATTCACACTGTCCGACATTGTTTATGGTAATGTTCTTCACTCAACCTATTTCATATTTTAACATGCATACATATTCAACCACAATTACACACCATTAAACGATAAAAGTCGACAAAACGACACTATTCCAAAAATCCCGACATAATTAAATCGGCCAACAATCTTAAAACCATTTTAATAAGAAAGTACATTTTGTTAGCTGTCCAACGATATCAAGAATGTCAAAAACGGATAAACGAGTCAAAAGTTATGGACATAACGAAAAAATGGTATCGCGAAAAAAACACAATTCTGCACCCTCCTGGCCGTACGCGTATTGCCCTGAGCCATACGCGTATTTCCAATCTGGCTCGCCCAGCCATACCCGTATTTCCCAAGGTCATACGCGTATGGGCAGAGACTATTTTCCCCCAAAAATTCTTTTAAAACTTCCAATACGCGTAGTGCCCTACATCATACGCGTATTGCTCTAAACGTTACGCGTACCATACGCAAATGGACAGATGGCCGAGAAAAATGGGACCCCATACGCGTATTGCCCACGTTCCTGCACATCCGTACGCGTATTGCCTTGATCAATACGCGTATTTCCTTGGGTGGTACGCGTATGGGCAGCGTGAAAACCAGAAAATTTCCTGCATAATGGGTTTGCGAAAATTGATCCCTTTCTCTTCCAATTCACTTCTAAACACCAGAAAAATTACCAATTTGATACACAACAACACATATGTAACAAGTATTAAGCATAATGAGCATTACAACATGATTTTAGTGCAAAATTTCTCATTTCTAACAATGTTAAAACTAACTCTAAACTCAATAAAACTCTATTCTAAAGCATCTAACTAGGACCCACCTGGATTACAAGATGAGGAGGTTGAAGCTGAGATGAAAAGATGAAGATTGGTTGATGATCCAAGTCCTAGAGCTCTTGAGGAATTTCTCTTCTTTTCCTTCCTTTTTCCTTCTCCTTTCTTTCTTTCTCTAATGTTTCTATCTTTTTCCAAATAAGGCAAAGGAAAAGAAAATATACAAAGGAAATATTAATTGGTCATACTACTAATTATCCAAATTATCTCAAATACACCAATTAATAAAACTCCAAGTTAAATAATATTAATCTAATCAAATTCCGAGTTCGTCGGTTTACTCTAATTACTTTATCCAATAATTGCTCAGAGTACCCCGGAACCCAGTTGATCATAATAATATTATTCAAAAATGCTCACAAAATTATGGGGTATTACATCCTCCCCCCCTTAAATAGAAATTCGCCCTCGAATTTAAAAGATTACCTGAACAGATGAGGGTAAACTTCCCGCACTTCCGATTCCAATTCCCAAGTTGCATCGCCTGGATGCGTCTCATCCCACTGAACCTTAACAAGAGGAATCTCTTTATTTCTCAGCACTTTAGTTTCTCTTCCGGTGATACGACTCGGTTGAGGCTCAAATGTCAAATCAGCTTCTATCTCAATTGTATCTAGTAAAATTAGCTGAAGAGGGTCTGGGACAAATTTCTGAAGCTGAGACACATGAAAAACGTCGTGCATTTCTGACAGAGAAGGCGGTAAGGCTAATCTGTAAGCTACTTCTCCAATTCTTTCTAAGATTTGATACGGTCCCACATATTTAGGACTTAACTTCCACGATTTAAATGGTCCTCTCAATCTCAATCTCAGAGTAACCTTCAAAAATACATGATCACCCTCATCAAACTCTAACGGTCTCCTACGGTTGTCCGCATAGCTTTTCTGACGATCTTGGGCTTGTTTAACTTTTCCACGAATCATTCTAATCTTTTCCGTGGTCTCGTGAATAATCTCAGGTCCCAAAATTCTATCGTCGCCAACTTCCGCCCAATACAATGGCGTTCTACACTTCCTACCATATAACACCTCGTAAGGTGTCATACCAATACTTGTATGATAACTATTATTATAAGAGAATTCAATCAACGGCAAGAGTTCTATCCAATTTCGGCCGCTTTCAAATACACAAGCTCTTAACATGTCCTCCATAGTTTGTATTGTTCGTTCCGTCTGACCGTCCGTTTGCGGATGATTCGACATGCTCAGACATAACCTCGTTCTCATGGCTTGTTGAAAAGCTCTCCAAAAATTTGGAAGTAAACTTTGGATCTCTATCCGAAACGATACTAGTAGGAATACCATGCAACCTCACTATTTTTGAAATGAACAACCTTGCGAGATCACTCGCCTTGTAGGTAGTCTTCACAGCTAGGAAATACGCGGATTTCGTTAACCGATCCACAATTACCCAAATCGAATCATAACCACCTTGCGCACGGGGTAATCCCACTGCGAAGTCCATCAAAATACTAACCCATTTCCAAGTCGGAATCTCTAAAGGTTGTAATAAGCCACCCAACCTTTGGTGCTCAATCTTCACTTGTTGGCACACCGCACATTCCGACACATACACCGCAATATCCTTTTTCATCCCGGGCCACCAATAGTCCCTCTTTAAATCTTGATACATCTTTGAAGCACCAGGATGTAAAGTAAAAGCACCCTTATGCGCTTCTTCCAAAATCCTTCGTTTTAACTCCGCGTTATCCGGAACACAAATCCTTTGGTTAAACAAAATAGTTCCGTTGGTAGCTCGCACAAAACCCGGTTGCATTAACACTTCCTGTAACTTCTCGTCTAACCCTTGCTCTTGCTGGATTTCTTCCCTAAGAATAGAAGAGACATTCAAATTCCCCATGACTACACAATTTGGAGTCCAGTTAAATTGAAGGTTTAGATCTCTAAACTTTTACATTAAGGTATACTCTAACATCATCAACTCAACATTATGCAACACCTTTCTACTCAATGCATCCCCGCCTTATTTGCTTTACCCGGATGGTATTTTAACTCCAAGTCATAATCCTTCAAATATTCCATCCATCTCCTCTGACGCATGTTCAACTCTTTCTGATCAAATAAGTACTTTAAGCTCTTGTGGTCGTTAAACATCTCAAAACGTACACCATATAAATAGTGACGCCATATCTTCAAAGTAAATACAACTGCCTCCAATTCTAAATCATGCGTTGGGTAATTCTCTTCATGGACTTTCAACTGTCGTGAAGCATAAGCCACTACATGTCCATCTTGCATTAACACCCCACCTAATCCCTTTTTCGATGCATCACAATATACCTCATACGACTTGCTAGAATCAGGGATAACAAAAACAGGAGCGGTAGTCAATCTCTCCTTCAAACTTCTAAAACTTCTTTCACAAGCCGAATCCCACTCATACGAATAGTCCTACCGAGTAAGTCTTGTTAATGGTAAAGCCAACTGCGAGAAACCCTTGATAAACCTTCGGTAGTACCCTGCCAATCCCAAGAAACTTCTAACTTCAGAAGCATTCTTCGGTCTCTCCCAATTAATCACCGCTTCAAATCTTGATGGATCGACCGCTACACCTCCCTGGGATATGACATGACCAACAAAATTAACCTCAGACATCCAAAACTCACACTTACTTAACTTAGCAAAAGTTGCTTCTCTTTCAAGATGGATAAAACAATTCTTAGGTGTTCTCCGTGCTCTTGAGGATCACGAGAATAAATAAGAATGTCATCAATGAAAATCACCACAAATTGGTCCAAGTAAGGTTGAAATATCCGATTCATACAATCCATGAAAACTGTCGGAGCATTCGTCACACCGAAAGGCATCACCAAAAATTCTCAATGACCCTAACGAGTTCTAAACGCGGTCTTTGGTATATCTGAACTCTTCACCCGAATCTGATGGTAACCCGACCGTAAATCAATCTTCGAGAACACACAGGCTCCTTTCAATTGTCTAATAGGTCGTCTATCCTTGGTAATGGGTATTTGTTCTTGATGGTGACCTTATTCAACTGACGGTAATCAATACACAACCGCATTCCACCATCCTTTTTCTTTACCAACAACGCAGGAGCTCCCCAGGGCGAAACACGTGGTCGAACAAAATGCTTAGCCATTAATTCTTCCAATTGATCCTTTAATTCTCTTAATTCAAGTGGTGTCATCCGATAAGGAGAAACGGATATTGGAGCCGTTCCCGGTATCAGGTCAATAGAGAATTCCACCTCCCGTTCCGGGGGAAGAGAAGTGATATCCTCGGGAAAAACTTCAGGAAAGTCACAAACTACCGGAATACTCAAAACATTACGGCTACTACCCTCCTCCTTAGTAAGAATCAAAAGAATCGATTTCTCCTCCTCAAACAAGAAATTAATCATTCCAACCGTACCTTCTAAAATATTAGTTAACACGTCCTTCGGAGTAGCTTCAGTAGATGGAATAATAATTAGTTTTTCTTCACACCCGATAAATACCGAATTAGCTGAAAGCCAATCCATTCCCAGAACAACATCCACTTTCTCAAGCGGTAAGCAAATCAGATCAATCTGGAAAACTCTTCCATCCACAGATAAAACACAATTTTCACACATTAAAGGTGTTTCAACAATCTCATCCATGGCAGTAGTAACCACCATGGGTGGAGACAATGGAATAGCTTGCAACCCCAGTCTCTTCATACATTGCATCGATATAAAGGAACGTGTTGCTCCACAATCAAATAAAATAAAACAAGGAAACCCATTAACAAACACGTACCAGCAATCCTGGAGTCATCGCCCCTTGCTTCCTTCCCTTGCGTCTGCTTCCTCCTCTGAGGACAGTCTCTCGTCAAATGGCCCACTTTCTGACACTGATAACACCTCACACCTTCGATACCGCACTTTCCCCGATGATTTCTACCACAATGTCGACATGCACTAGTACTAGAACTCTGAACTTGTTTCCTTTTGACGCTTGTTGCCTAGGCTTAGACTGTTGGCTTAACCTACTTGAACCCCCTTCTGTCTGAACTTCCTTCAAACTGTTCTCTGCCACACAGTATTGCCTCAACGACTGGAATTCAAACTCCCTTCGGATCCCCAAAGAACTAGGAAGGTACTTTTCAATAAAAATAGCCCTGAACTGCTCCCACACTTTAGGTACACCTTGCATAGTCATAAAAGCTGAAGCAACATCCCACCATCTCTCAGCAGGACCTCTCAGTGAGTGAGAAACAAACACTACCTTGTTCTCCTCACTACAGTAAATCATCAGAAAGATTCTCTCCATGCCAGCAATCCAGTCATGAGCTTTCATAGGATCCAATCTGCCATGAAATTCTGGAGGATTCATGCGGATGAAATCCCGAAAACTTCCACCTACAACATCTGGAACAACCACTCGAGGATGAAGACCTTCATTCATCCGTTGCACCATCTGTTGCATGAATTGGTTCTGCTGTTGCTGCATCTGTTGCACAAACTGATACAAAGTAGCATTTCCCTCGTCACCTGGCAGATTAGTCCCAGCTGGAGTGGTTCTTGGTCTACCACGGTTGTTTCTACGCTTGTCTGCCATGTTCCTGAATTTCATACAGATAGGATTAAGTTGATCAGACTCAATACCATACATATAACCCACAAGACCAATGGCGACACGCCGCATATGAAACGGAAAGAAAACTTATTCTATTTCATGGCTAGGTCGAGGATACGACCTGCTCTGATACCAACTATAACGCCCATATATACATACATGCATCAAATCATATATTATACATGAATTCCACTTTTGGTACTGAAATATACAATAAGTTCCTAGTAAACACATTATACATATACATGCCCAAAATTCTAATACAAAAAAACTACGGCATAGTATATCTACAAGATGTTCCAAAGACAAATACTAAGAACTAGATCACTAATGATCTCAAAAACTCCACAACGGAAGCAAAGCCATCAGATAAGTAAGGATAATCACACGGCCTTATCCTTACCCTTCGCGGAACCTGCAGTACCTGTGATGTAAACAACAACAGTGGGGTGAGATACATCAAATCTCAGTGAGTTCCCTATCTTAAAGTCCTCTCGGCTCTACAAGGTTCTAATATACCTAACTCAAGTCAAAAGGGAAGGGAAATGACTATGAGTACACACATAAAAGTATCCACACTCGTGAGCCTGTTAACTCACACTAGTACCAAAGTACGTCCTGAGTTTGTTAGCTCAAGAATCTCACTAATCAATAACCGTACCAAGGTATCCCTCTATTCCCGTCCGCTTCTACGTCTAGAAGACGATCCGAGTCATGGATCCTTGTAGTTACTTGGCATACGAATTGGATTCGGGATCACCGGCCTGTTAACCGTGAACCGTCACTTCTCATGGCCTGTTAACCATCACAAGTCTCTTTACCCGTAGGCTCCAATCGTACTACATGCGGGAATCAGACCTGCCAAGTAATTGTGCATACGTTTCAGAGGAGGTGCTCGAGTCTCATGAAACTACACCGTAAGATAAACTGGTTATGATTACTAGACACACGCCTCGACCTTCATGCGCGAGCGTTGTCGCTATGACAATTCACACTGTCCGACATTGTTTATGGTAATGTTCTTCACTCAACCTATTTCATATTTTAACATGCATACATATTCAACCACAATTACACACCATTAAACGATAAAAGTCGACAAAACGACACTATTCCAAAAATCCCGACATAATTAAATCGACCAACAATCTTAAAACCATTTTAATAAGAAAGTACATTTTGTTAGCTGTCCAAGGATATCAAGAATGTCAAAAACGGATAAACGAGTCAAAAGTTATGGACATAACGAAAAAATGGTATCGCGAAAAAAACACAATTCTGCACCCTTCTGGCCGTACGCGTATTGCCCTGAGTCATACGCGTATTGCCAAGCTGGCTCGCCCAGCCATACGAGTATTGCCCAAGGTCATACGCGTATGGGCAGAGACTATTTTTCCCCAAAAATTCTTTTAAAACTTCCAATACGCGTAGTGCCCTAAATCATACGCGTATTGCCCTAAACGTTACGCGTACCATACACAAATGGACAGATGGCCGAGAAACATGGGACCACATACGTGTATTGCCCACGTTCCTGCGCAGCCGTACGCGTATTGCCTTGATCAATACGCGTATTGCCTTGGGTGATACGCGTATGGGCAACGTGAAAACCAGAAAATTTCCTGCATAATGGGTTTGCGAAAATTGATCCCTTTCTATTCCAATTCACTTCTAAACACCAGAAAAATTACCAATTTGATACACAACAGCACATATGTAACAAGTATTAAGCATAATGAGAATTAAAACATGATTTTAGTGCAAAATTTCTCATTTCTAACAATGTTAAAACTAACTCTAAACTCAATAAAACTCTATTCTAAAGCATCTAACTAGGACCCACCTGGATTACAAGATGAGGAGGTTGAGGCTGAGATGAAAAGATGAAGATTGGTTGATGATCCAAGTCCTAGAGCTCTTGAGGAATTTCTCTTCTTTTCCTTCCTTTTTTCCTTCTCCTTTCTTTCTTTCTCTAATGTTTCTATCTTTTTCCAAATAAGGCAAAGGAAAAGAAAATATACAAAGTGTAGCACCCCGAAATTTGCCCTCCTTACTTTATTACTAACTGGCTTATGTTTCATTTCATTTTTTGCATTATCATGTATGCATATCATTATCATGGGGTCAAGGTGCTGGAGGCAGTTCAAGAAGGTCCTATCTGGACTACTACATCATCAAGAGTTCACAGGTGGCAAGGGATCTCAAGTGGAATCACTCTCTCCTAACCAGTGCATGAATAAGGGTTTTGAAATTCTTGGGTTTATTGCTCCAATGGGCAAGCTCCTTGGGTTTTTGTCATCACTAAATGACATATCTCATCTGTGTTGGAGAGGATACACATCATATTCAGAGGAATTTGGATTTGGAGACTGTGCTATTTCCTCCTAGACTGAGGGTACCACAACTAGGGTTTGCTATAAAGTCAGTTTATTTCTGATTTTTTGGGCAAGACTTGGTTCTATGGTCTTCCTTAGGTCCCTGAGTATCTAGGAGTGGAAGATTGTCCATCAGTTTGGTTCAGGAGAGGTTCCATTGATCAGAAGATTGGGAATCAGGAGAATTTGGGGGAAAAGTCAACAGTGAAAGGAGAAAAGTCAACTGTGAAATTTTGAGGTTCCCTTCAGGGATTTCAAGGTCTCACATCCTCATTTGGTCTCCAGGGGTCAAGTTTCATACATATTTATCAAGAATCAGGAGTTGGTGCAAAAGTTTCTAAATTTGGAAAGTGACCTATAATGAAAAGTTTCCTTTTTGGGCAAGTTCCTGCACTGCATTCAACCTGACTTTACACCATCAAGGAAGCTTTAAATGAATTTTTCTCCAACATGAATGTGGAAGATCTTTTTCTCCTCTTTCCAACAAGTACTAGTGGGTCTCCATATCATTTGTGGAACTCCAGTTATGACCAAAATAAGGCAAAGTGGTTTTTAGGGTTTTTCATGGCTCCATTTTCACAACTTTGGGCATATGGACCTATGATTAATTCCATTGCTTCAAGACATGTTCCAACATCCAAAAACAATTCCTAAGAAGCATGTTTGGCTTTTTAACCAAGTGGTTCCATGGCATATTTATCACTTATTCTCCATTATTCAAAATTGACAAATTATTTAGAAGTCATGAATCAAAAAGGTTTCAAGGCCCAATTTAAATATGGTGTGATTAGCAATCCAAATGAAAGTGATCCATCATGGTATTTTTAAGTGAACACGCATGGAGAGAGGTGTATTCCACATACTGTGTTTTTCCAAAATAATTCAAAAACTCATTAAACAATTAATCACCCAAGCCCAATTCATATTCAGTAGAAAACCCTAGTCTATATAAGCTCAATCATGCACTGGTTAGAGGGATACACACGTGATATATTGGAGTTTTCAAGTGAACCCTAAAAAAGGATTTTTCATTCAAACTCAAGGCCAAGAGGAGCTCTCCCAAAAGTACTTCCACAAATCTCTTCCTGGTGATCTATAGAGTGCAAATTAACCACCATTCGCAGCCAAAAGCAAGTGTACGGGTGGAGCCATCTCAGGTTGGTAGGTTTTTTGACCATCATAAAAATCTCCTTTTAAGCATGAATATTGACGTGTGATGAATGGTGATTGTCCTGATCTATTTATTTTTAATTTTTGATGTGTGTATGGCTTGTTATGTGTGTTTAAAGTTTTGTGCCCTAATGGTTTTTCATTCATTTTTTATTATACACTAACAATTTGGGGTTTTTGATGCCATATTTGGATTCCTGACGAAATTCTGGGTCGGATAGTGTACCCCATTGCATTTTCTGGGCAGTTTGGTGGTTGCAGGTGGTGGCCGGCGGTAGGGTTCCGGCGGCTGGTGGTGGTCCGGCGAAGGGAGGGTTCCAAGGTTGAAGACGAAATCCTGGCCCTTCATTCTCTTAATCCAACGGTCTAAATCATGCCACCTATTATTTTCTTTTATTTTTTTTCTGAATTATAATTATGGATCCTGTGTTATTAACCCCACGAGTCTTACCATGCACGTCCAATTGTTTTGTTTGGTTTTGTTTACTTTCATATTAGTTGACTAATCGTGTACCGTATGATGCATCAAACGGTCCTCAACATGCCACCACATTAATGAACGCACGCGCACGGCACATTGGGGAACACGGTGGTCTCCCTCTTGTTTTTTTGTTTTTTCTGATCAATTAATGGACCGGGCTGCTATTCTCATCCCCCCCCTCTGGCCCAACCATCATTTTAACATGAATAATTTACTGACGCACCCCCTGCACATTATTTCATTTTATTTTATTTTATTTATCATATTTCATTTTTAATTTTTAAAAATACATAATTGCGTTAAAAAATTACTAAAAAAATTTCATGCATCATACTTACCATCTTAATAAATTTTCCAAATTTTATTTTTTATTCTTATTTTATTTTTATCATTTAAATTAATTATTTTGTCTATTGTCTTTTTGAATTATCCATATAATACATACATAATTTCTTCATTTTATTTCTCTGCAACCATAAAGTATTTTTAATCCATTCTTTTTGCATTTGTTCACTAACATCCTAAATTGCATAAAAATATTTTTATTTCATTTTTAAATTTAATTCATATTGCATTTTGGTCCTTCCTTTTGGCACACTAAACCCTACTTCTCACCTGAACTTTGCCCAATTGTTTGAATGACTAACACTTCGAATTTTTGCAGGAATTTTTGATGTGTTGTTTGTCTCTGGTTGAGAAACCTGGATATTTAATTTGGGAATTTTAAGAGTTATTTTTCTAATTTTTTGATAGGCTTTCACTTGAGATCTTCTTGTATGCCTACTTCTGACTACATCTGATTATCTGTTTGAAAGCCACTTGTGCCATTTGCTTTGGGGTGTTTCTTTGATTTCTGAATTCATGTTTGGATTATAATTACTATTGTATGCCATTTTTTGATTTTCATTCACCTCATTTCTCTTACTTATGTTTGTTTCTCACTAATCTTTTATGCAGGGACTAAGGTAAGTTCTTTAAGAGTGGAAAAGTATCCCTCTTCACCTTTGTTCTTTCTTTCTCTCCTATCTTCATTCTTTAGGGTTTAGGTTGAACCTCACTAACCGTAGGTCACCCATGCATGATAACATTAGGACTCATAGTCCCCCTTTAGAGTTACCCTTGTGTCTTCTCTCTTCTCATCTCAAATTTCTTTAAAACACTTGATAAGAATAAGGTGTATTGCGCACGAGCCTTAAGTATGGGGAATGAGAAATGTGGGGCTTCCTCTCATATTTCTAGAGTGCTTAGCGAGCGTCTTGTCTTGGGACGATGTGTTAAGTATTCGCCCCTGTGCCCTAGACTTTGGTGCAATGCAACTTAGGAACTAACTTAAGCCACTTCTGTCCTAAAAAGTACAAACCAACTTCAAACTTTTTTGCCCTTCGGGACCTTCAACTTAAAGGCTATTTTCAAAAAGGGCACGTTACCTTTCGTCTGAGTCACAAACAGGCATCGACCCTAACTGTCGGACGCGAACTTAACGTCGCTCATAAAAAACACAAAAAAGAACTTGGTCCGAACTACGTTGACTCTGAATTCCCCATTGCACAAAGGGGGTACGTAGGCCTAGGACGTCGACGTCCTACCGAGTCTGTCTTAGTTTTTCCTCCCCCGTTTAGTACAACCATAGATGATAGTATAACTCACCCTTAGAATAGACAACAAGCGTGGATCCCATCGAGTATGATGGACGCGTGGGGTGCTAGCACCTTCCCCTCCCGTAACCGACTCCCGAACCCAGGCTATGGTTGCGATGACCATTCCTTTCCCTCTTCCTAAGGTTTATGCGGTGTTCCCTTTCCCTCTCTCGGGTTAAATTTACACGGCTGGCGACTCTGTTTTTCGCGCCACTTTCGCGTTTATACCTGGATGAAAATCTTGGGAGCGACAGCTGGCGACTCTGCTGGGGACCAGGTTGACCTATGCTGGTCCATCCCTAAGCGAGTAAATCCTAGCGCTCGCTTGTCTTTGTTCTCTTTGGGTGTTTTGTTTTTGTTTTGCTTTATGTGTTGTATTTTATTTTTATTTTTACCGCATTTTCTGCATTTCATTTTTTATTACTGTCATGCTGCTGTGTTGTGCTGGTTGTCTTTGCTTTGCAGGTTGGAAAGTAGTGGGACCTACGTGCCCGCTTGGTACGTTTGCGTGTTCACGAAATTCATAGCCAGACGAGGCTATCTTGGGACGCATTCTAACGTGTGTGTCTTGCGCATGTTGCGGTGTTGATCTAGAGAGCTGTCGACTCTGGTGGTCGATCATTGAGGACCTTAGTGGAAACATCCCTCTTTAGTGGTGACAGTGGCAGACCACATCCTGTGGCAAACCCATTCGCAACCGAGGGCCCACTTTGGAACTTGCATAGGATGGCCCCTACTTTTTGAAGAGAATCAGTGGAGGCACTCCTCGATTGACGATAGTACTGTACCCCGAGGGATGAATGTACTATTGTTTCTCGACCTCAGTGCCAAAGCTGAGGACCTTCCGCTTTGGAGAATCGGTTGAGGCCTCCTCGATTGATGATGATGCCAAACCAGAAATGGTGAACGTATCATCATTTCTCGACCTGAGAGCCCGAGATACTGAACATCCTAGTACCCACACGTGAGAGGGGATGGGCGTTTGCAGGTTTGCAGGTAACCGAGACCTTCAACCTACCCTTATTCTGGATTTCTCATCAGTGTTTCATTATCTGGGTTTCTGGTTATCTCAGTGGTTTGGTATTCTGGCTTTCTGGTTTTCTGGGTTGTGGTTATCTTCACTTAACAGCACAGCACATCCAGCTGTGGCACCTTGACCCCATGTTTGCATGAGCATGTCATTTTCTTGCCTTCTAACATGTTTGACATTTTTCAGGGCTTGCATCTTACTCTTGATTCCGGTTTTCTGAGGCTACTTCAGCATGAATGTCCAGAGAAAGAAGACTGTTGCCTATTCGTTCCCAGATCTGACTTTGACTTTGATTCACAAATTGATTAATATGGCTAGTTCCGGGGTTCGTACAGAGTTCAGTGGAAGGTATGGAAGACTTCTGAAATTTGTCTATAATATCTCCAAGTATGAGAAGGATGCCATTCACACACTTCTTTAGTTTTACGATCCGTCTCTGCGTTGCTTCACTTTCCCGGACTACATCTTGGCTCCAACGTTGGAGGAGTTCTCATTTATTTTGGGAATTCCTATCAGTCATGATATAGTTTTCTTTTCTGAGGAACACCCCGGTATAAAAGAAATGGCTGTGGCTCTTCATATTAGTGAATCCGTCCTGAACAGTAATATTGAAGAAAAACAAGGAGTTAAGGGTTTCCTGTTGAAGTTCCTATTTGGCCAAGCCCGCATACATGTCAAAGAGAAGAATTGGACTGCTTTCCAAGCTATTCTGGCTATGTGTATCTATGGGATTGTTCTGTTTCCGAATGTTCCTGATCTGGTGGATATGCATGCTGTCAGAATCTTTATTTCAAAGAATCCTATACCTACCTTGCTAGGTGATGTGTATCACTCAGTCCACTACAAGAATGAGAATAGGCATGGGAAAACTGTGAGTTGTTGTGCACCACTCTTATCTACTTGGTTTCTGAGTCGTCTCCCCGAATCTGGCGCTTTCGTTGATACGAAAGATTCTCTGAAATGGTCAAAGAGGGTTATGGGATTGACTGCTGACAATATTGTTTGGATCAATCATGACTTGCTAGGAATGGATATTGTTTACAAGTGCGGAGAATTCCCTAATGTACCCTTGATAGGGAGAAAAGGTGGAATTAACTAGAATCCTTCCTTAGTTATCAGGCAGTTTGGTTATCCTTTGAGAGGTCCACCGGATGAGAGAGACATCAGAGAGTCCTTATTCTTCAATGGTATTGAGGATCAAGAGATGATGAGGAAGATCGTGAATGCTTGGAAACAGGTGACCAAGAAGGGTAAAACTTCGTTCGGAAAGTGTAATAACCAGGCTTTTCCTCCCTATAAAGAGTGGATCAAGAAGAGAGCAGAAGAGGAGCTTCTTCCCTTCCCGGTGGAACCACCTTTGTATCCTTTGGTGATCGAGCCTCCTACCACAGTCGAGATAGAGAAGTTTGACCAGTTGTGGGCTGAAAAGGAACGGTTGCGGGAAGAAAATAGTGAGCTAAAGAGAGAAATTTATCAGTGGAAGCATGAGCGGGGTGAAGCTGTCCATACCGCCAAGTTGAAAACAGAGCTCCTTGTTAAAGCAGAAAGAGAGCTTGCTGACATGGTCGCATCCAGAGAAAGGATGAAACAAGCTTTGGATGGTATCAGTAATGTTCTCAGGTCCAAGGAGGAGGAATTAGGCAAGGCTTTGTTGAAGATTCACAGGTTCGATGATCACCGAGAAACCGCCATGGCTGAGAATAAGAGAAAGGAAGACGCTTACCTAGCTAAGATTGATCATTTGAAGTCGACACTCAAGAAGAATGACGCCGAGATCTTATCAGGGATATTCAAGAGACAAGCAGTCTAAGACCAACTCAATAAAGCTATAGCCTCCATAGAGGAACTGAAGGTCCAGGCCGAGGTGAAAAGATCTAGACATGAGGGACCTAGCATGGAGGGTGTTTCTGGAGAAGACGCTTGGGAGTTACATTGCCGATACTTGGATGGGATCATACAGAGGAGAGACCTACTCATTCAAGGACTAATTCAGAGACCAAAGCATCCCGACACCAGAAAGTTGTTCGAGGAAATTCAAGACTGGTGCAGAAAGCATAATGGATGGGGGGATTGACGCTCGTGGACTTTGATGATATGCCGTAGTCTTCTTTTTTTTTCTTTTATTGTATTTAGATCACCACCAGACTTGTTGGTTGGGTTCTATGATTATGGTGTTCAGACTCATTTATTTTGGGTTATGATTGTTAACATGTGGCTTTTCTCTGGTTTTCTTAATATATGAGCAGCAGTTCCATTCTTATCGTTAAACTGGAATCAAGGGGTGGATCGCCCTGCGAATTATTCAAACATGTTCATTTGCATTTGCATATTCATAATCATTTTGCATGACCATTTTGCATGACAGGTGTTTATTTCCGGTGTTCTTATCTTGTTCTAATCTCTGGATTGCAGATCAGCGCATTCATCGGTATTCTACCAGACAAAACCAGAAGAGACTCATGGATCAGCTACAGAATGAGATCATTGAGATGCGGACTCGCATGAATCAATTCATGGAATTAATGCAAGGGGTTGCTCAAGGCCAAGAGCAGCTGAGGACTCTCGTTCAGCCACTGATTGCAAGAAATGAGGAAAATGGTAATAATGATCAGAATGGCCCTACTGGCGGGGGTATTCCTGTTTCTGGTGTTGTGATTCCTCCAGGCGGAGGAGAAAGTGTTGTGATTCCTAATGCTGGGGGAGGTGGTAACGGTGCTGGCGCAGTTCATGGCCGTCAGTATGATGATGTTCAAGATGATGCATTTTCTCTGCCAGGTGGGGATGCTGGCCCCCAGGCTGACAATGATCAGAGGTTCCGGCTGATTGAGGAACAGCTGAGGGGTGTTATGAATCAGGATTCTGTGGGCATGGATTTAGAGGATTTGGGGCTGGTTCCAGGCGTTGTTATTCCGCACAAATTTAAGACTCCCACTTTCGAGAAGTATAATGGTATGTCTTGTCCAAGGGTCCATGTGAGAGCATACGCAAGTAAAATGGCTGCGCATGCGAAGAATGAGAAGCTGATGATGCATTGCTTCCAGGATAGCCTATCTGGGGCATCCCTGGAGTGGTATATGCAACTGGAGAGGAAAGATGTGTGTAGTTGGAGAGATCTGGCAGGGGCATTTATCAGACACTACCAGTATAACACTGATATGGCTCCTAACAGAACACAGTTACAGAATTTGTCACAGAAAAATAATGAGAGTTTCAAGGAGTACGCCTAGAGGTGGCGTGAACTGGCGGCGAGGGTTCAGCCTCCCATGTTGGAATGTGAAATGATAACTATGTTTATGGCCACCTTGCAGGGTCATTACTTTGAAAAATTGGTACCGTGCATGTCTGGAATGTTTGCTGATTTGATCTTGGTAAGAGAGATGATAGAAAGCGGAATTAAGGCAGGAAAAATATCAGGCGGTGATGAGTCCTCATCTGGAGGAAGTAAGAAGACTTATGCCAGTGGTTATAAGAAAAAGGAGGGAGATACTAACTCTGTGTCATCATATCATGGTAGAGAAGGTTCGCGTCAGAAATACAATTAGCAGGTGGCTTCTGTGACCATCCCAGCAGCACCTCAGCAGCCGGCAGCATCTCAACAACAAAATTAGGCTCCTCGTCGGTCGCAGCCTCTGACTAAGCGGAATAGGCATTTTGACACTCCACCTCTTCCCTACGCTCAGTTATTTCAGCACTTGTTAAAGCTACAGCTAATTCAGACAAGAACACTGGCTCCCCCTACTGGCAATCCACCTCCCCGTTATGACGCCAACGCCCACTGTGAGTTTCATTCTGGGGTACCCGGACATTATATTGAAAACTGTAAAGCTTTTAAGCATCAGGTGCAAGATTTAGTGGATTCAAAAGCCATCAATTTCTCCAATGATGTTCCAAATGTGAATCAAAACCTGATGCCAAATCATGGTGGGCCGGGGGTCAATGCTATTATCAAAGACTGTGAAGACTTGAGTTTGATTTCAGATGTGAACGAAGTCCAAACTCCCTTGGGTGTGGTGAAGGAAAGACTGTTAAAAGGAGGGGTATTTCTAGGCTGTGATGAAGGTTGTGTAGGATGTGTGTCGCAATCTGGCGGTTGTGATTTATTGAAAGCAGGTATTCAGAAGATGATCAGCGAAGGGATATTACAGTTTGACAGGGGTTACAGGCAGAGCAAAGTTACTGACAGGGAAATTGATGTTGCCACAATAACAATTCCGTTCAAGACAATAACTATATCAGTGCCGGCGAGACCAGCGCCGGTCACTATCACTGTTCCTGGACCAGTCCCGTATGAGAGTACCAAGGCCATCCCATGGAATTATGGGGCCGAGGTATTTGTTAATGGTGAGAAGCAGGAGTTGGTAGGAACATCAGCTGCGAGCGCAGGGGTTGAAAATCTTGTTGAAGCAGGGGCTATCACTAGGAGTGGTAGAGTCTTTATTCCGTCTGGGGATCAAGCCGGTAGTTCAAAACAGGACAGAGGTAAATAGATGATGGATGAGAGGCAGGAAGCAAATAATTCCTTGACAAAACCAGGTGGGGATGCTTTCTCAGAAGAAGTAGAAGAGTTTATGAGGTTGATCAGGAAAAGTGATTACAAGATTGTTGATCAACTTCACCAAACTCCATCGAAGATTTCCATTCTATCCTTACTGTTGTGCTCTGAGGCACACCGAAATGCATTGCTGAAGGTTCTGAATATGGCTTATGTACCACAGGAAATATCCATCAATTAGTTAGAAGGGGTTGTGGCTCATGTGAATGCTGGTAATGGTTTAGGTTTCACCGATTTAGATCTGACTCCGGCTGGGAGGAATCACAACAACGCTCTGCATATTTTAGTGGAATGCCGTGGTTCCTTAATTTCGCATGTGTTAGTTGATACTGGGTCATCTTTGAATGTGTTACCAAAGAAGGCTTTGATGAAGTTGGATACTCGTGGGTTGATTTGTACACCAAGTGACTTAGTGGTACGTGCTTTTGATGGCTCCAAGAGGTCAGTTTTTGGGGAGTTAGTTCTGCCAATCAAGGTGGGTCCTGAGGTTTTCAACACCACCTTTTACATAATGGATATTCATCCTGCCTATAGTTGTTTGTTGGGTCGCCCTTGGATCCATGGTGTTGGGGCATTAACTTCTACGCTGCACCAGAAGTTGAAGTATATGGTGGATGGCCACGTTGTGACTGTTTGTGGTGAAGAAGATATTATGGTGAGTCACCTATCGACCTTCAAGTATGTAGAGGTAGATGGTGAAGTACAGGAAACTTTGTGCCAAGCCTTTGAAGCAGTGAAAATTCCCGAGGAACCCCCAAAGGCAGTCATTCAGCCTGAGGTGGTTGGCCAACCAGGAGTTATCAGACAACCAGAGGTTCCAATGTCCTCTTTCAAAGAGGCACGTGCTATAGTTAAAGCTGGTGGTTCTCAGAAGTGGGGCAGTGTCATTGATGTTCAAAAGAAGCAGGATACCTATGGACTAGGGTACAAGCCACCTAGGCGTGCTGAAGAGCCTCCCAAGTTCTATGGTCTAGTCCGTTTCACCAGTGCCGGCGTTTTCTTCGACATAGTCAATGCTATTGAGGATGAAGGAGATAGTGATTGTGACATGGATGGATGGATTCGTCCCTGCACCCCTGGTCAGAGTTTAGGCAACTGGTCCTCCGAGAAAGTCATCCAAGTGACGCGCCCGGAGTAATTTACTTTTGTTTTCTGTTATGTTGAGTCCTACGTTCTGCCCAAGACGTAGTGATATTTAATTTTAGGGCTTGGATGTTTTATTTGCTATTTTTATCATCAATAAAGGACGTTTTTCATTCAAATATTTCGATCCCTGCCTTTCTATTTTTTTACCTTTTGCATTAACCCACATCAAAATGGCAACGTGTTTTCTTGTTTGTTGCACTCATAATAAACATAAAACATCCATCATGCAGGTTCCTTTGTTCAGATTCCACCCAAGACTTAGCTATGGCTCGATATGACTTTGACAATCCTATCTATCAGGCCGAAGAAGAGACTGACGAAGACTGTGACTTACCAGAAGAATTAGCCAGGCTACTAAAACAGGAGGAAAGGGTTATTCTACCTCATCAGGAGGAAGTTGAGACTGTCAATCTGGGAACCGAGGACGTCAAACGAGAAGTAAAGGTTGGGGCTGCTTTGGAAGACACTGTTAAGAGGAGATTGGTTGAGCTACTTCGAGAGTATGTGGATATCTTCGCCTGGTCTTACCAAGACATGCCTGTGCTTGACACTGACATTGTTTCACACCGGTTGCCGCTTAAAGAGGGTTGTACTCCAGTCAAGCAGAAATTGAGAAGGACTAAACCAGAGATGTCTGTTAAAATCAAGGAAGAGGTTCAAAAACAGTTGGACGCCGGATTTCTTGCCGTGACAAATTATCCTCCGTGGGTTGCTAATATTGTACCTGTACCTAAGAAGGATGGGAAGGTCAGGATGTGTGTGGATTACCGAGATTTGAATAGGGCGAGCCCGAAGGATGATTTCCCGCTCCCCCACATTGATGTGTTGGTGGACAACACTGCTTAATATTATGTGTTTTCCTTCATGGATGGCTTCTCTGGATATAACCAAATCAAAATGGACCCAGAGGATATGGAGAAAACTACGTTCATAACACCGTGGGGAACATTTTGCTACAAGGTAATGCCCTTTGGATTGAAGAATGCTGGGGCAACCTATCAGCGGGCAATGGTGACTCTCTTTCATGATATGATTCACAAGGAGATTGAAGTCTATGTTGATGACATGATTGCGAAGTCACAGACAGAGGAAGAACACTTGGTGAACCTTCAGAAGTTGTTTGAAAGGTTGAGGAAGTTTAGATTGAGATTGAATCCGAACAAGTGCACCTTCGGTGTGAGGTCTGGTAAATTGCTGGGTTTCATTGTTAGCAAAAGAGGTATCGAGGTTGATCCTGCAAAAATAAGAGCCATACAGGAGATGCCTGAGCCAAGGACAGAGAAAGAGGTTTGTGGTTTCTTGGGGAGGTTGAATTACATTGCTAGGTTTATCTCTCATCTGACAGCCACATGTGAACCAATTTTCAAGTTGTTAAGAAAGGATCAAGAGGTCAGGTGGAATGAAAATTTTCGAGAGGCGTTCGAAAGGATAAAGACGTACTTACAGGAGCCTCCAGTCCTTATGCCTCCGGTGCCTGGGAGGTCGTTGATTATGTACCTTACGGTTCTTGAGAATTCGATGGGTTGTGTGCTCGGTCAACACGACGAGACAGGTAGGAAAGAGCATGCCATTTACTACCTGAGTAAGAAGTTCACTGATTGCGAATCAAGATATTCTATGCTGGAAAAGACATGTTGTGCACTCGCTTGGGCAGCCAAGCGCCTAAGGAAGTATATGTTAAATTACACAACCCTGTTGATTTCGAAGATGGATCCGATTAAGTACGTGTTTGAGAAGCAAGCACTTTCGGGAAGGATAGCTCGTTGGCAGATGGTTTTGACAGAGTACGATATTCAGTATGTGTCTCAGAAGGCCATTAAGGGAAGTGTTCTGTCAGAATATCTTGCTGAACAGCCAGTCGAGGATTATCAGCCTATGAAGTTTGAGTTTCCGGACGAGCATGTTATGTTTCTGAAAATGAAGGATTGTGAAGAACCTATGCCTGACGAAGGACCAGAGATTGGAGCTCAGTGGAAGATGATTTTTGATGGGGCTGTCAACTCATATGGTAATGGAATTGGGGCAATTATTACAACCCCGAAGGGTTCTCATATACCCTTCACTGCCCGGTTAGCGTTCGTGTGCACCAACAACGAGGCGGAGTATGAAGCATGCATCATGGGGTTAGAAGAAGTAATTGATTTGAGAATTAAGAACCTCGATGTCTATGGCGATTCCGCATTGGTAGTTAATCAGATTACAGGAGAATGGGAGACTCGTCAGGCAAATTTGGTACCTTATAACAACTATGCCAGAAGGTTGTTACCTTTCTTTGACAGGATGGATTTTCATCATGTGCCCCGAGCTGAGAATCAGATGGCTGATGCGTTGGCGACATTGGCATCCATGTATAAGGTGAACCGTTGGAATGAAACTCCGTCGATTAGAATCATGCGCCTGGACATACCAGCTTTTGTATTTGCAATTGAAGATGTGTTTGACGGCAAACCGTGGTATCATGATATTAAGGTCTTTCTGAAGAGACAAGAGTACCCAGAGGGTGCCTCCACCAAGGATAAGAAGACTTTGAGGAGGTTGGCAGGGAACTTCTTTCTGAACAAGGATGATGTGTTGTATAAGAGGAACTTCGATATGGTCTTGCTACGTTGTGTTGATGAACACGAGGCAGGCTTGTTGATGGAGGAAGTTCACGAGGGTTCTTTCGGTACTCATTCCAGTGGGCACACCATGGCTAGAAATTTGTTGAGGGCAGGGTATTATTGGATGACTATGGAGTCTGATTGTTTCAAGTACGCTCGGAAGTGCCATAAATGCCAAATTTATGCAGATAAGATGCACGTACCGCCTACGCCTCTAAATGTGTTGTCATCTCCTTGTCCTTTTGCAATGTGGGGCATAGATATGATTGGGAAGATTGAGCCCACAGCTTCCAATGGGCATCGTTTCATTTTGGTTGCCATTGACTATTTCACAAAGTGGGTGGAAGCAGCCTCGTACACCAACGTCACCAAGCAAGTGGTAGCCCGGTTTATAAAGAAGGATATCATCTGTCGTTATGGGGTCCCGGAGAGAATCATTACTGATAATGGCTCGAATTTGAACAATAAGATGATGAAGGAACTGTGTCAGAGTTTCAAGATCGAGCATCACAACTCTTCCCCGTATCGTCCGAAGATGAATGGGGCTGTTGAGGCAGCGAATAAGAATATCAAGAAGATTGTGCAGAAGATGGTGGTGACGTATAAGGACTGGCATGAAATGCTACCCTATTCCCTACATGGTTACCGTACTTCGGTGCGTACGTCAACTGGGGCAACCCCTTTCTTATTGGTATATGGTATGGAAGCAGTTTTACCCCTAGAGGTCGAGATTCCGTCTTTGAGAGTTCTGGCAGATGTGAAACTTGATGAAGCTGAATGGGTGCGCTCCAGATTAGATCAATTGAACCTCATTGAGGAGAAGAGATTGGCAGCCATTGCACATGGTCGGTTGTCTCAGAGCAGGATGAAGAACGCCTTTGACCAGAAAGTACGTCCTCGGAGTTTTCAGACAGGTGAATTGGTTTTGAAAAGGATCCTTCCTCCTCAGACAGATCACAGGGGCAAGTGAACTCCAAATTACGAGGGGCCGTATGTAGTCAGAAAGGTTTTCTCTGGTGGAGCCTTACTACTTTCAACTATGGATGGCGAAGATTTTACATCCCCTGTGACGCAGACGTAGTCAAAAAATACTTCGCATGAAAAGACCCGCTAGACATAAAAAGAAAGTCCAGGCAAAAAAGGGCATCCCGATGAACCATAAGAAAGGAAAAAGGTTCGGGCAAAAATTAGGGATAAAATGTAAAAAGAAATGTGTAAACCCTTTGGCAAAAATGGGTATCCCGGTGGATTAAAAACCCGAAAAGGGCGATCCAGGCAAAAGTTAGGGATTTATAAGCGAAAGGATATGGTCTGCGTTCGATCTGTGAGCACTCTCGATACTCAGAAATTCTAAAAGGGAGGAATCAGTACAGTCAGTCAATTCAGAAGTCAAGATATTTGTGGATAAGCAGGACATATGAGTCATAGCTGAGTCGAATCATGGTGGATATCTGTTCCCGCATTGCCGACATTTGTATTTTCTTTTACTTTTTGCGCAATTACCTCTTTCTAGGAATTGCTTCCAATTGTAAATGCCTATTTACAGGCCACTTTTCTCAATAAAATATTCATTTCACTCAAAGAGCTTTCTATTGTTTGTTTTACTTTTACTGTTTTGTTTGCAAAAACGTCCGATATTTTTGATAAACATTGCATATAAAACTTCGAGCTTTGCGGAGCATAACGAAAAGCAGTAGAAATTACTTAGGCGTTAACGGTGATAGTCATGTTGTGACATATTCCATTTGCTGTTATTTGACTTGCAGGGCAACAGGATCGTACTTCCCCAGCACCTTGCTCTCCCCAGCATTGAGATTGCACTTTCCTCAACATAGCAGACCTCCCCCAACAGGAGACTCGGGAAGTATTTTCTCCGAATCAAGACATTATTTCCCCACAGAGTCTGGACACTTGTTTTCCTCAGCCAGTCAGGGAATTTTTTTCTCAGCAGCAACGGTGCGATCATCAACAAATGAGTAAGCTTGATGTTATCCGCTAGCAGGGTGGATGTCAGCATCTACCGCTCCCCAAGCAGAGTTGGTGGTAATCCTCGCAGCAGTTTGTTCAACGGTGGTTGACGTCCCCAGCAGGTTTTAAATCCAGATGGTATTTGGCGCTCTTCTGATTCAGGCCATGGCCTCCATTTTCAAAGAGTTATGTATAATCCACAGTAGAGCGGATGTTCTTGTGGGACTACATCCCCAGCAGAAGTTGTTGATCCAAAGAGTCGGTCAGTGTGATCTTTCTCAGCAGAGTTCTTAGAGTCAGAGGACAATTTATTTTTGTCGTCCCCAGCTGAATTGGTCTTTTCTCTCCAGCATTTATTTTACTGGAGGGACCCCTTTTGCATATCATAAGCATTTGCATTGCATCCTCAAACGCGTAGCATTTCCACTTCGTGTGGAGCATTACGGCAAAATTCAAACATTTGCATTCGAAGCATAGGCCAGGTTTGATACTTTCCTTGCCAGTTCTCTTTCCCAGCAGAAATGGCATAACTCAGGAGATTTTGGAGGGATGCGTTCCTCATACTTGTGCTCCCCGGCAGAGTCTTTTATTTAGACTTCTCCTTTCCCCAGCAGAGTCATCTTGCCTATGGATTATGAGTCGTTAGGAGGTTGCCTTCGTTAGGCCTTTCTCTTTTGTGAAATCCATGTTCTCGCCTGGTAGTCGGTTCTCGCTTGACGTATTTTGTTTGCCAGTTGCTCTTTCTCAGCAGGGGTGGTATAAATAAGAAGTTTTGTTTCACGTTATCCCCAGCGAAGTCTACTTTCTGTAAGTCTTCCTTTGCGGGTGCAATTGAGGTTGTGTTCGTTTGGTGGGTGTGATTGAGGTCGTATTCGTGTTTTCTTTGTGGGTAGAGTGATTGAAGTCAGTCTTCCTTTGCGGGTGCAATTGGGGTTGTGATTCGTTTTGTGGGTGCGATTGAGGTCGTATTCGTACTTTCTTTGTGGGTGGAGTGATTGAGGTCAGTCTTCCTTTGCGGGTACAATTGAGGTTATGTTCGTTTGGTGGGTGTGATTGAGGTCGTATTTGTGTTTTCTTCGTGGGTGGAGTGATTGAGGTCAGTCTTCCTTTGCGGGTACAATTGAGGTTGTGTTCGTTTGGTGGGTGCGATTGAGGTCGTATTCGTGTTTTCTTTGTGGGTGGAGTGATTGAGGCCAGTCTTCCTTTGCGGGTGCAATTGAGGTTGTGTTCGTTTGGTGGGTGCGATTGAGGTCGTATTCGTGTTTTCTTTGTGGGTGGAGTGATTGAGGTCAGTCTTCCTTTGCGGGTGCAATTGAGGTCGTGTTCGTTTGGTGGGTACGATTGAGGTCGTATTCGTGTTTTCTTTGTGGGTGGAGTGATTGAGGTCAGTCTTCCTTTGCGGGTGCAATTGAGGTTGTGTTCGTTTGGTAGGTGCGATTGAGGTCGTATTCGTGTTTTCTTTGTGGGTAGAGTGATTGAGGTCAGTCTTCCTTTGCGGGTGCAATTGGGGTTGTGTTCGTTTTGTGGGTGCGATTGAGGTCGTATTCGTACTTTCTTTGTGGGTGGAGTGATTGAGGTCAGTCTTCTTTTGTGGGTACAATTAAGGTTGTATTCGTTTTGGGTGCGACCGAGGTCGTATTCGTATTTTTCTTGTGGATACGGTTGAGGTCATATCCCTTATTTTTTAGCATGCTCTGTCTCGTTATTCTTATCATTAGCAAATTTCCGGGTTCTTTGGTATTCAATCTCCGTGTATCCCGATCGTCTGAAAGCCGTCGCTATCATACCCTCAGGACCAAGTTGATTGAATAGGGGCAACTGTAGCACCCCGAAATTTGCCCTCCTTACTTTATTACTAACTGGCTTATGTTTCATTTCATTTTTTACATTATCATGTATGCATATCATTAGCATGAGGTCAAGGTGCTGGAGGCAGTTCAAGAAGGTCCTATGTGGACTACTACATCATCAAGAGTTCACAGGTGACAAGGGATCTCAAGTGGAATCACTCTATCCTAACCAGTGCATGAATAAGGGTTTTGGAATTCTTGGGTTTATTGCTCTAATGGGCAAGCTCCTTGGGTTTTTGTCATCACTAAATGACATATCTCATCTTTGTTGGAGAGGATACACATCATATTCAGAGGAATTTGGATTTGGAGACTTTGCTATTTCCTCCTAGACTGAGGGTACCACAACTAGGGTTTGCTATAAAGTCAGTTTATTTCTGATTTTTTGGGCAAGACTTGGTTTTATGGTCTTCCTTAGGTCCCTGAGTATCTAGGAGTGGAATATTGCCCATCAGTTTAGTTCAGGAGAGGTTCAATTGATCAGAAGATTGGGAATCAGGAGAATTTGGGGAAAAGTCAACAGTGAAAGGAGAAAAGTCAACTGTGAAATTTTGAGGTTCCCTTCAGGGATTTCAAGGTCTCACATCCTCATGTGGTCTCCAGGGGTCAAGTTTCATACATATTTATCAAGAATCAGGAGTTGGTGCAAAAGTTTCTAAATTTGGAAAGTGACCTATAATGAAAAGTTTCCTTTTTGGGCAAGTTCCTGCACTGCATTCAACCTGACTTTACACCATCAAGGAAGCTTCAAATCAATTTTTCTCCAACATGAAAGTTGAATATCTTTTTCTCCTCTTTCGAAAAGTACTAGTGGGTCTCCATATCATTTGTGGAACTCCAATTATGACCAAAAGAAGGCAAAGTGGTTTTTAGGGTTTTTCATGGCTCCATTTTCACAACTTTGGGCATATGGACCTATGATTAATTCCATTGCTTCAAGACATGTTCCAACATCCAAAAACAATTCCTAAGAAGCATTTTTGGCTTTTTAACCAAGTGGTTCCATGGCATATTTATCACTTATTCTCCATTATTCAAAATTGACAAATTATTTAGAAGTCATGAATCAAAAAGGTTTCAAGGCCCAATTTAAATATGGTGTGATTAGCAATCCAAATGAAAGTGATCCATCATGGTATTTTTAAGTGAACACGCATGGAGAGAGGTGTATTCCACATACTGTGTTTTTCCAAAATAATTCAAAAACTCATTAAACAATTAATCACCCAAGCCCAATTCATATTCAGTAGAAAACCCTAGTCTATATAAGCTCAATCATGCACTGGTTAGAGGGATACACACGTGATATATTGGAGTTTTCAAGAGAACCCTAAAAAAGGATTTTTCATTCAAACTCAAGGCCAAGAGGAGCTCTCCCAAAAGTACTTCCACAAATCTCTTCCTGGTGATCTATAGAGTGCAAATTAACCACCATTCGCAGCCAAAAGCAAGTGTACGGGTGGAGCCATCTCAGGTTGGTAGGTTTTTTGACCATCATAAAAATATCCTTTTAAGCATGAATATTGACGTGTGATGAATGGTGATTGTCCTGATCTATTTATTTTTAATTTTGGATGTGTGTATGGCTTGTTATGTGTGTTTAAAGTTTTGTGCCCTAATGGTTTTTCATTCGTTTTTTATTATACACTAACAATTTGGGGTTTTTGATGCCATATTTGGATTCGTGACGAAATTCTGGGTCGGATAGTGTACCCCATTGCATTTTCTGGGCAGTTTGGTGGTTGCAGGTGGTGGCCGGCGGTAGGGTTCCGGCGGCTGGTGGTGGTCCGGCGAAGGGAGGGGTTCCAAGGTTGAAGACGAAATCCTGGCCCTTCATTCTCTTAATCCAACGGTCTAAATCATGCCACCTATTATTTTATTTTATTTTTTTCTGAATTATAATTATGGATCCTGTGTTATTAACCCCACGAGTCTTACCATGCACGTCCAATTGTTTTGTTTGGTTTTGTTTACTTTCATATTAGTTGACTAATCGTGTACCATATGATGCATCAAACGGTCCTCAACATGCCACCACATTAATGAACGCACGCGCACAACACATGGGGGAACACGGTGGTCTCCCTCTTGGTTTTTTGTTTTTTCTGGCCCAACCATCATTTTAACATTAATAATTTACTGACGCACCCCCCCTGCACATTATTTCATTTTATTTAATTTAATTTATCATATTTCATTTTTAATTTTTAAAAATACATAATTGCATTAAAAAATTACTAAAAAAATTTCATGCATCATACTTAGCATCTTAATAAATTTTCCAAATTTTATTTTTTATTCTTATTTTATTTTTATCATTTAAATTAATTATTTTGTCTATTGTCTTTTTGAATTATCCATATAATACATACATAATTTCTTCATTTTATTTCTCTGCAACCATAAAGTATTTTTAATCCATTCTTTTTGCATTTGTTCACCAACATCCTAAATTGCATAAAAATATTTTTCTTTCATTTTAAAATTTATTTCATATTGCATTTTGGTCCTTCCTTTTGGGACACTAAACCCTACTTCTCACCTGAACTTTGCCCAATTGTTTGAATGACTAACACTTCGAATTTTTGCAGGAATTTTTGATGTGTTGTTTGTCTCTGGTTGAGCAACCTAGATATTTAATTTGGGAGTTTTAAGAGTTATTTTTCTAATTTTTTGATTGGCTTTCACTTGAGATCTTCTTGTATGCCTACTTCTGACTACATCTGATTATCTGTTTGAAAGGCACTTGTGCCATTTGCTTTGGGGTGTTTCTTTGATTTCTGAATTCATGTTTGGATTATAATTACTATTGTATGCCATTGTTTGATTTTCATTCACCTCATTTCTCTTACTTATGTTTGTTTCTCACTAATCTTTTATGCAGGGACTAAGGTAAGTTCTTTAAGGGTGGAAAAGTATCCCTCTTCACCTTTGTTCTTTCTTTCTCTCCTATCTTCATTCTTTAGGGTTTAGGTTGAACCTCACTAACCGTAGGTCACCCATGCATGATAACATTAGGACTCATAGTCCCCCTTTAGAGTTACCCTTGTGTCTTCTCTCTTCTCATCTCAAATTTCTTTAAAACACTTGATAAGAATAAGGTGTATTGTGCACGAGCCTTAAGTATGGGGAATGAGAAATGAGGGGCTTCCTCTCATCTTTCTAGAGTGCTTAGCGAGCGTCCTGTTTTGGGACGATGCGTTAAGTATTCGCCCCTGTGCCCTAGACTTTGGTGCAATGCAACTTAGGAACTAACTTAAGCCACTTCTGTCCTAAAAAGCACAAACCAACTTCAAACTTTTTTGCCCTTCGGGACCTTCAACTTAAAGGCTATTTTCAAAAAGGGCACGTTACCTTCCGTCTGAGTCGCAAACAGGCATCGACCCTAACTGCCGGACGCGAACTTAACGTCGCTCATAAAAAACACAAAAAAGAACTTGGTCCGAACTACGTTGACTCTGAATTCCCCATTGCACAAAGGGGGTACGTAGTCCTAGGACGTCGACGTCCTACCGAGTCTGTCTTAGTTTTTCCTCCCCCGTTTAGTACAGCCATAGATGATAGTATAACTCACCCTTAGAATAGACAACAAGCGTGGATCCCATCGAGTACGATGGACGCGTGGGGTGTTAGCACCTTCCCCTCGCGTAACCGACTCCCGAACCCGAGCTATGGTTGCGATGACCATTCCTTTCCCTCTTCCTAAGGTTTATGCGGTGTTCCCTTTCCCTCTCTCGGGATAAATTTACACGGCTGGCGACTCTGTTTTTCGCGCCACTTTCGTGTTTGTACCTGGATGAAAATCTTGGGAGCGACACAAAGGAAATATTAATTGGTCATACTACTAATCATCCAAATTATCTCAAATACACCAATTAATAAAACTCCAAGTTAAATAATATTAATCTAATCAAATTCCGAGTTCGTCGGTTTACTCTAATTACTTTATCCAATAATTGCTCAGAGTACCCCGAAACCTAGTTGATCATAATAATATTATTCAAAAATGCTCACAAAATTATGGGGTATTACAAAACCAAAGAAAGTTCAAGAAATGCAATTCACCGAGAAGAGATCATTTCATGAGCAGTCGGAGGTTTGAAGAAACTCAAGAGATGCAATTCACCAAGAAGAGATCACCTCTGGGGAATCGAGTTTCTTGGACAATTTCTAAAGTGACAGTCTAAGAAAAGGTTCACGAGGAATACTGCCTTTCTCTTTGTTCCATATTGTTTAACCCCAAGAGAAGGGAAGACTGTATCTGGAATCCTATTTGGGATCTATGTTTGACTGTTATGAGAGAGTAAACAACTGGCTTTACCTAGTTCTAGACGTAGTTGCCGGGGAAAACTCTATACAAGTATATATATACAGTTGATATATGACAAGTATTTAAAAAAGATTATGAAAGAAGACTAACCGTGCGCAGCTTCCCACAATACAGTATATATATATATATATATATATATATATATATATATATATATGACTGGTAAAAGAATGAAAGAAGACTAACCGTGCCCAGCTTCCCACAATACAGTATATATATGAAAATAATTAGGCCCAAAGTTGATTTTGAAAGATGTGTGGGGCTTATAACACAAGGGTATGCCCAGATGATTTTTTTGAAAAGGCGACGATCGCGCTGTTGTTTTGAAAATGTACAAAGGGACTTATACAATAAGTGAGGCCCACAAATGATTTATGTACAAAAAGGGTTGGGACTTACACTCTATTAAAGGCCCAAAATTGTTTTGTATGATGTATGGGGCTTATAACACAAGGGTATGCCCAGATAAAATTTGAAAAAGGCGACGATCGCGCCGAAATTTCTGAAGTGGTGTCGGGACTTATACAATGCATTGAGGCCCAAAAAGTTTTATTTACAAAGAGTTTGGAACTTACACTCTATCAAGAGGCCCAAAGAGTTTTTGAAAAGATTGATTAGGGTGAAAATAATCAAAACCCTAATTTTGATTAAAAGCATTAATTAATTTTGATTAAAAATTAATAAAATGATCAAAATTTGTCAAAAATAAATTATGATCTTGGATCAATGTTTGAAAAATCATGTTTTTATCCATGGAATGATTAAAAATCATTTAAATGGAAAAAATAAAGAAAGAAATATATTTTAAAATGTTAAAAACAATTAAAATATTAATTCTCTGGAAAAATATTAAATATATGAAATAAATAATATTTTTGGGAAATTTTTGTAAAACAAAACATTTTAACATTTTTGTAAATTATTAAAAAAAGAATCAACTCAAAATCATTTAAAATCAGAGAGAAATTAAATTTTGAATCAATTAAATAAAATCACAAAATTCAAATATTTGAAAATTAAAAAAGGGCGCCAAGAACAGCTGAAGAACACGTGCGTGTTCTGGGTTTGGCTGATTTGCGTTTTCCATCCAATCTCACTGAATACTTGATGAAACCATGCAATCCAAATATCAATCTGCTCGTTTTCAACTCACGGTCATGTCTATGGTCTTTAATTTCATTTATTTTATAAATAGAATAAGAAATCAAAGCAAAACCTGAAGAACCCTAAATTTGGCATGAAGGCTCAGAAATTCCATACACGATTTAAACAAAGCAATTAATGGAGGGGAAACACTCTATGCATGATTATGAATGTTTGGGAAAAGTATTGTGCGAGGAAATATGCAAGAATCAAGAGATGACCAAGTTTAGGCTTACTTGAAGGTCGTGGCAGCAAGAGCAATTTGATTTTTGAGTTGGAGATGTTACAAATGAGTTGTGATGATCTGAACAGCTTCCCTACACCATGTGGAGTGTGTTTGAACACTTGGAGTGGTTTGAAATGGACTGGATCAGTTTATGGCATCTCAGCTGCAACTTGATTGAAAACTTGAGCAGATGGCATGTGATTTTTTGAAATTGATGTTTCAGATGTTGTTTAAGTGTTTGATTAGTTCATATATGATATATGTGAGGTGTGTGAGTGATTGGTTTGGACAGAAATACTCTCTAATGAAAAATTCGATAGTGACTTATAAATGAAAGTATTTTTGAAAGTGAGAGAGTGATTTTGAGAAAGGCAAGTGTTTAGGGCCTTTGGTGTACTCAAACTGATAAGAAGTGAGCTCTATATATAGTAGATCAAGTTTGTTTTGGCAGGAATATTGAATGACAACTGCTGCAGAAGTTTGGCAAATGTTGAGCAATGAGAATCCAAGTCTCCTCTAGCCATTGACTAGAGGCCAGGGCACAGGATGCTGGTCCCCTGCTGCAGGGATAAGGCTTGACTGAAGTTTCCATTGTTTCTCTAATGAATTCCACCTCTATGTATCAGTTAAATGCTTGGAAACAAAATTGACCATTTGAAGCATCTTGAATTTTAGGTGTGTCATGCCTAAGCATAGCTCCATGGACTTGTGAGGCTTCGTGATCAGAGATATTTGATCCAATATGATCCTCCTTGATGACAAGGCTTGGAAATATGACAAAATTGAAAGAATGAATCGTGTGGCACAAGAATTGTGCAAAATATGCCTAAAACTGTCATGGAGACAGTTTGTAACATAGAAACTTTGGAGATTCACAACTCATTACTCAAATGGAGTTTGATGATGTTCTTGGACAATTTGGAAAGCCTACATATCCTACTTCAATGTGATGTCCAACTTTAGTTTTGAATCAAGTTGCATTTGGTTAAAAACTGCCTCTACTTTTGAAAAATATTCTGGCAGATTTGGGACTTAGTGAAATTTTCACTAAGTGTTGGAAAAAGTGTGAAATCTACATTTTTGCCAAATTGATCACTCCATAACTCAAAATCTATGAGGAGTTAGAGTTTATTGTAGTTGAAGCTTTTGTAGAGTGTAGCAAGACCTACAAATTCATATTTGGATCATCCAAAACAGTTGCTTGGATCTCAAGTTATGATCCTTGGAAGTTGGTACCCTTGCCACTTTTGTTCATAACTTAGAAAAATTTCTAAGTTTATATGGTTACCCCTTTTACAAGTTATCCCACTTTTCTTGATTTTTCTTGATGAATGATGATTCAAATCACATATTAACATGATTTTAGGGTTAATGAAACCTTGGTTGACAAAAATTTCAAAAAGTCAAACTTTGACTTTTTGCACAGTTGACTTTTTCAGCAGATGAATTTTGAATTTGTGCTTCCTCTGTGAAATTAATCCTTAGGCCTAATAAAACTTCATGGATGGCCTTTACGGGTGTTTAGGGATGTCTTGGATCCTCCCCCAAGGTTTTAGGACAAGTGTAGGTCAACAGTCAATGACAGGGTTGACTTTTTCCTCAGAAAACCCTAATTTGTGATCAGATGAAATTGAGTTCTTGTGGCTTATGAATTGAGCTATTTGAGTCAATCAAATCTCATAGACATGTCAAGGTGATGTATTTGAGGTCTTTAAGTCCATCTTGGAGCTTCAAATTATGTCTTGCTTCACAAATTGACTCAAGGGTTGAATTAGGTCAAAACCCTAATTCCTGATTTTTTTGTAGATGAACACTCAAGGTGATTTGGCCATTGTGAATGGACTCTTGGGGTTATTTTGAGCTTATTGGACCATATGTGGAGGCATGGGCTCAGAAATGGCAAACCCTTTATACTTCTTGATACGAGGACCCGAAGCTGGGGACTTTTTAGAACCTTGTTCTACAGGTGGGTATAAACCCTAGCACATACCTTTGTGGGATTGGTTCTTAACCTTGACTTCATGCTCGTGACTCGAACCTTTGAACCCGCGTGCTTTGTGTGATCTTGTTTGTGGTTGTTGCATACATGCACGCATGCATTCATGGGCATTTCATTTCAATTAGTTTTCAAGGATCTTAGAGATTTTCCTTTGCAAACATCATAGATATTGTGATCATGGATATTGGGAGGAGAAACACTCAGAAGTATTGTTTCAAAGCTCTTGATCTTACAGATTTGAAAAAGCCAGTGTCCTCAGTCGTTGATCTCGTAGTGAGGGACTTATATTTATCCTTTCTATCAACATTGAAGACAAAGTTATGAACACCCCAGTGTAATTCTATGATCCTATCTACCGATGCTTTACTTTTCTTGATTATCAGCTCATGCCGACTTTGGGGAATCCAAGTTTCACGATTCAGACCTTGAGAAGTTAGCGTTGTAAAAGCAGATGAAGGAGAAAGATGACTTGATTGAGTTGATTAAGCGACGTGCTATAAAGAGACATGCGTCGTTAAACGAAGCGCTAGGTGGGAGGCAACCCACACTTTTAATGTTTGAGCACTTTCTTTTTGTTGTTTGTTTTGTTTCGTTTGCAGAAAATAAATAAGACCTTACGGGTGCGAGCTATGATGTAGCAGTAGATGTTGTGTTACCGTCCGCCTCCTCAATAAGGATATCTGTGAGTAACCTCTATCGCTCTTGTTCTAACACATTGGGGCAATGTGTGGTTCAAGTTTGGGGGAGGATTTATTGTTTTTAGTTCTTCTGTTAGACTTGTTATTTGTGTTTTTGTATGTTGTTTTATGGAAACCACTTTGAATCCCCCTCGAATTAGAGCCGGAAATTTTTCTTGTGAATTCTGTAATGTGTGAGGTAGTCAGGAATTATATAGAGTTCGAGGGAAGAGAAGTTAGAACTAGGGACACTGGGAAAGTTTGAAAACTTAGGAATGACACGGACACCCTAGATTCCCCGGAGTAAGAAAACGAGTTCAACGTGTAGATTTGTGCCATAGTACTTGGATTTGAGAAGTATTCCCCAATTAGTTCATAGTGATAGTACGACATGACTAAAAAGAATTGCATGTATATGGTTGACTGAGAGAATGACTTAAGGCACCGAAAAGGTGAAGAATGGCGATAAAGACAACTTGTCCTTCTAAGTTGGGTAACCCTCACCCGGCTACTTAGCCTAACAGCGGTTGAGTCTCAATTGTCGTCCCAAAGTGGACTAATAAACACCAATGAGTGAGAAAAAAAGATAATGGTGCCTAGAAAAGTTTCGTTCAATCTTGTACATGTGAGGGAAAAGGAAAAAAATGCCTTAATCTGATTATCCGAATGAAAGGGGTAGAAAAGCGAAGAAAAGACTTAAGCCCAAAGCATAGTTGGAGAGATAACCGAAAGGGGGATTTAGGTCCATGGTTTTATCGCGGTATGTGTTTGTGTAATAACTTTGTTAACGGACGATTACCAAGAGAACTAGTTTTAGCCAATCGAAACAAGGGCTCACATATGAGTATCGACACACCTTACCTTCACAGGTCTTTCATTTGATATGTACCGTTTGATCTAAAAAATCTTTATGCAAGCTTGTTGCTTGAGGTCAAACAACTGTTAAGTTTGGGGGAGTTTGATCAGTTGTTTTCATACGTTATTTCACTGTTTGTTTTAGTTAATATTTTTGTGATTGTTTATTTGTTTTATATCTATTTTAACGCATTTTATGCCTTGGTTGTGTTCTTTAGTGTTTTCAGGTTCATATAAATATTAAGGAGGAATCGGAGCGAAAAAACGAGAAAAATCGCAAGTTTCAGAATGAAATTGGAATGAAGACAGTGGCCTGACACGGCCACCCGTGTCACCTGACACGGGTCGTGTCAGGAAGAAACCAAGAGAACGAAAATATGAAGAAAAACAGTGGGCTGACACGGGTGCCCATGTCACCTGACACTGCTTGTGTCACCTTCTGACACTGCCTGTGTCACCTGACACTACCCGTGTCAGCAAGTCTGGCACTGAAGAATTTTTTATCAAAATAACAGGGAGCCAACACGGCCGCCCGTGTCAGCTGACACGGCCCGTGTTGGCTTGGACGCTTCATCTTCTTATTTTCTTGGATTTTTGACCTTTGTGTTCCATGAGGGTGTTTTGGGCATTTCCCCATTAATGTATTAGACCTGAGAGTATTTTAGACACTTTCTGAGAAGGAGAAAAGGACTTTTGATTTTACGAAAGATTTTACGTGAGAGTTTGGATGCTATCAAGTGATCGGGATAAGGAAGATTTTTCATGAGCCATCGCGATTGAAGATCAAATTCCTCCGTTATTCTTGTAATGTTTATCTATTATTTTGTAATTTCTTTTAGTACTATGAGCGGATAAACCCCCCAATGCTAGGGGGTTTCCCTGAATTGCAATTGTAATGACTCTGATTTTCACTGTTCTATGAGATATTACTTTTTCCCTTAATCTTTTGTTATGCAATGTTTTTAATGCTTTTTCGATCAGACAAATTAAAACTAATTTACGGTTAGGGTTTAGGTCGGACCAACCAACCTAACGCTTTTGCATAACAATATTACAGTAGATATTTCCTAGGAACAGGGATACCCTGTAATAACCATTTTATTCTTGATAAAATATAATGCTTGTGATTCTTTCTTGACCGCTAAGTAATTAGGGTAGAGATAGAATCTCAAAGGTTTTTCTGCTAAGGAATTAGGGGAAAATAACCTTAAGAACCGGTAAGGTTTGTTTAGAGTAATGTTTCCTAGAATAATGATTGAGGGTCTTTGCAGTGCAATTCATACACTTTCCTCTAGCATGCTTCATAATATTTGTCTTAAGTCAAGTTTATAATTTTGTTCATTTCATTATTATTAGTTATAATTTTTAAATAATCAAACCCCAAGGAAACTTTTGTTTAATTGAATTAACATATGCACTTACAATAACGCGCAGTCCTCGAGATCGATTCTGGGGATAACCCCTATTATTACTAAATCGTAAAAATAGTACATTTGTTATCTTCACGATCAATACCATACACAAACAATTTATCTCTTCTCCCCATCTGAAGATTATTCAAGTCATTAGGAGTATCAGTTGAGGAAGAACCATATAAGCCACCAAGTGTTCATTATTCGTCTTTTACCTTTCAAGATTTGTTGCACCCCAAAATTTGCCCTCGTTTTTTTCCTAACCTTTTTCTGGCTTTTGTTTCGTTTTCTTCTGCATTTTCCATTAGGTCACAATTCATAATCATACATTGCATTGGTCTTCTAAGACATGGGATTACAACGATTCTTTGAATAAGGGTTCCTATTTGATATGAAGTACTTTCACTTAAGATTTAAGCAAAGGTTTGATCTCACAATATTGTGAGTATATTTTTATCAAAGTTCATCCAGCTACAAGGCTTTCCTGTGCCATGATTCGTCAAGTATCAAGTTCAAGATTTCTCAAGAGGTATAAAGTGATTAATGTTTCATCATGGTTCTAGTGGAGACCGTGGAACTAGGGTTTTTTGGATTATCAACATCTCAGGTTGTTTTCTTCATCAGTATGTACCCAAAGCATGAAGATTAGGTTTTCTTATCCCTTTGTTGTTTGAGGATGGGTGTCATTCAATTCAGATTCGTTGGAAATTAGGTCAAGGGTGTGCGCAATATTGGTTGGAAATTCATTGGAAGTCTGGCCTAATCTTGGTCAGGCAAAATGGCGTTTTATGATCAAAGCCAAGGCGCATGTCTAAAGTTTCAGTCAGGGTTTTGCGAAGATACAAGTCATATGTGTGTGGATCAGAATATCAGGCTATGGAAAAGGAAATCGTTTCAAGGCGGATAATCATCAGGGCCAATCGAATTTCAATTAGGGTTTTAATTAAGTGGCAGTGCAGTTAATATCACAAGTCATCTGTGTCACGAGATATTTTTGAAGGCAAATGTGTATCAAAATTCCAAGTGTTTTATGGAAATCATCGAATAATCAAGCATCTACTCTCAATGGACTAGAGATGTATCATAAAATATTGTCGCAATGGAAGTCTACATCTGTACTTAATGATCTTTCATTTGAAACAAAATGATATTGGACAATTCTTGACCACTTGAGGCTTTATGGTTATTGTCACTTGTTAGATTTCGTTCTTTTATTAATTTTTTATTACAAGAACTCTTGAATATGACATGCTGCATTTTTTCTATCTTGGTTTTGCTCTGGTTTTCTTCCTAATGAGGTTAAAATTACTAAAGAAAGAAAATAAAATCTGTAGGTACTTAAGGATGTACAACTTCGTTGTTATGGTCCTGTCTCTTGCATATCAGTCTCCCTTTGTTGGTGACTTTAGTGAGATCAAAAGTGGTTTCATAGAACGGATAAATGAATTGGTTGGGTTTCACAAATATAATTATGGTTTTAGAATTACATCATAATCAGCATTTATGGAAATCATCATATTCATGTTAGTATCACTACAGTCATACATGTTCTCATTTCCAGAATTTGTTTATGTATCAAAACACCTTGAGAAAGAACAGATCGGTGCTATACTGCGGCAACAAGAGAAGAAAGTTGTTTGGAAGACTACACAGTTACAACACACATAAAACTACAGAGTTGAAGAATGCCCTGAGCTTGCAGGTGGAAAAGATGAATCAGAGGCTATTAGTTCTTGGTCACGTGAAAATAACAAATAATGTTGTTGTTGGGAAATTGATGTCAACATTAACGTGCCAAGTTGAAGCAGTAGTACCAAGTTTATCCAATCTTGCACCGTCTGGTTACTACTTCTTATTTATGGTTCATCGAGATGTTCCAAATTCATGTTGCTAGGATGGCACGAGTTCTGCTACTGTATCCCCACCTTCAAGCGTGATTCTACACAACCTGCACATAAACAATAAAAGACCGACGATAAAACCGTAATGAAAAATTCAATCGCGCACAAAAAAACAAACTTTTCGATACCCAGACCAATCAGACACCTATAAAAAGGCACAACACAATGGCCTTCCGTCACCGGCAAAACCGTTACTCAATTCACACCATAAGACCGACCCCACACATACACCAAAACTGCAAATCCGTGCAACCACAACAGCGTGAAGATGTGATAAAAAGCTCCAAACCGTTCGATTCAAGCAACGCGACACGACCTCACCTGCACAAAACCATTTGCATTTTAATCATCATGTACCATTACGCACCCTGCGCATACGATAAAATTCATAAACGCGCATCACACCACAAACCATTCATCACACAGAGACAATTTCAAATTCACGAAACAATTTCCAGCTCACATTCGTTTTTCTTTCCCATTCTACCCTCAATCTCATTCTATAAATTGGGTCTCCTTCCTCACTCTCATAGAAGTTCTTAGAACAAAGAAATCTCTGCCAAAATGACTCTTCAATCATCCTTCAAACCTTCACACATAACCTCCATTCAACAACAATAAACCTTACCCTCAAACTATTCTCAAACCTTCTTCATTGAATCTCCTTCAAACCAAAATATCCTCACAGTTCATCCTTCTTAAACCAGCAACAATAACCTTCATTTTTTGAGAACCCAAATGAGCCTTCCATTTTAACGATTGATAAAGATGCGATGATGATGATCTTCTTCTGAGAAATTGGATTTCGAAATCGCCACTATTATGTTGACGTTGCCGGTAATTCAAAATGACAGCCACGATGTTTGTTTTTATGTAATTTGTTTTGGGTTGTGAGACGTAATGAGGGAGAGATTCTATCTTGAGCGTTAGCTTTTGTTTGTGAGAAGGAGACCTGCTTTTGTTTTCACTAGAAAAACCATGTAGACTTTTGTTTATTTATTTATGGGGAGGACTTCGTTACCCATCACAAAAAGTTGGGTAGTCTACCTTCAACCAATCCATTAATGCCTTATCATTTTATTATACTTAATTATTTTTTTAATGATTTATATTTTGTAGATTTCCAATGTAACGTAGCCTAATTTATTTTATGGATAACTCTACCCAACTTTTTGAAGTGGGTAGATAAGAATTCACCTTATTTATTTATTTAATTTATTTGTAAAAGAAAAAGGGAAATTTGATGGTTTGGTTGGGCTTGCAGGCCCATACGAATTTCCCATATCACCACCCCCATGATTATTCCTGCGCCTCCCTTTCCTCCCTTTGCTATTTTATTTTTATTTTTTATTATTGCATTTTTCTCTAATTTATTTTAAATTTTCTTTTTGGTTTATGTTAATCTTGAACATTTTAACCTATACTTATTTTGATTTCATTTGTTTCTAATCTATTTTATTCCTTGTATTGTTTTTATTTCCTTTTCGATTTTATTCCTGATTCATTTTTGGGCCCATGATATAACAAAATATCTTGATTAGTTGATTTATTCAAATCGATTAAATCTTAATCAATATGAGGCCATTTTCTTTTTTATTGGTCAATGAAAGTCAAATATCAATGATTATCAATTTCTCAATTTAAAATCTGGATTAAGACGAGACCAACTATATTTCGATTTCCATCTCATTTCGCACTTTCTTCTACTTTCTCTTCTTCGATCGATGAAGTCTTTCTGTTCACGAATGTTAATTATCAAGGTTGTTAACCTTCATTATTTCAAATCTGTAGTGAGTGATCGTCGAGATCACTTTCTATACTTTGGGATCGTGATAGGTTACCTTCGATTAATCAATGAAAGTTTGTGATTAAGATGAGACTGTCACCTTTTATTTTCGTGTGACATGATTCATGAGAATGAACTACATATCGTTTCTCCATCGTGTTTTAGCACAAATATTATTGAACGACCTCCAATAGTTTAATCTTCATCATAGATCGAGCTACGACGATTTAGTTCTAAAATGGACCCGATTCGTCCGGTTAACAATTAACCACTAACTTTAACTTTTGTCCATATATTTCTTGGTTAGCTCTTTGTTTAGTTCTTGTTTTAAACATTGACCGTTCGATTGATACTTTGGCATGGATTTCTCCTTGTGCTTTAGCTGCTGCAATTATTCTTGAGTTTTCGTGCGCGCATCTAAGAGGCAACGGACCTTCTCCGTTAGGTACCCCTTGAGACCCAACTTTATCTTTCATGCCTCATTCTAGGGTTTTATCCATGTTAGAAGCATATTGAGTACATATGAAGTCCTACCTCAAAGTAGGCTCTGTTTGCGCATCGTGTTTAGTACTCAGATGTTGTGTATCTTCTTTTGTGTCAACACGTTGATGCTTGAATGCTTGTACATTTCTTTGCTTCCATTTCATCTTTGAGTTTTCTTTTTATTTCTTCGAATCTTGTTTACATAAGTTTGTTGATATCTGTGATTGAATTGGATCATGTTTACTTGTGTTTGTTCACATGATCCCTTAGGATTCCTAGCTCGACTTAATTTTTGATTAAGCTTGAGGTAGGAGAGACATTAGGCTTTCAATCCTTTGTATGATAACATGTAGGATTCAGTTTCCCTTAATGTTTTCTCTAGACATTGTGTGCGTCTCTCTCTTCTTTCTTAAAACAATAATCAAGACACTAAATAAAGGCGATGTGCATTATGCGCCACGAGCCTTAAGTACATGGGAAGTGGAGAATGAGGGGTCTCCCTTCACTTTTCTAGAGTGTTTAGCATACGTCTCATTGGGGGGCGACCATGCGACGCATTTTCTCCCATGTCATAGACTTTAGTGCAATGAGCATCACAAACAAAGTCAATTCACTTCTTTGATAAGTTTAGAACCTTTTCTCTCGCACCCGTGCGATCGAGACTGGCCCTGTTTTCATGTAGTAGGTGAACTACAGATGCTCTGATTCCTCATTCCCTAACGAGGATACTTAGGCACAAGGATCCCTATCCTTGGCTAGCACACTAATAACTAACTTCCCTTTTTTCTCGCACCCTTGCGATCGAGACCAACCAGTTAACCGGACCTTTTCTCTTGCCCTAGTGCGATTGAGACCTTTTCGACCCGTAGGACGAACTACGACTGCTCTGATTTCCTCTTTCTCGTTCGATTGAGGATACGTAGGCACAAGACGATGATGTCTTGGTGAGCAACCCCCCTCCCTTAGTTCGTCAGACTACGTCGACTCTGATTATTTGTTCGTCCATGAAGATACATAGGCATATGATTGCGATAATCCTTGCGAGTCCGTTTTCGTTTTTTCTTTTCTGTTTCCCGTTTTCGTTTAGTAGTAGGCTTTAGATAACTCACTCTTTGATTAGACAACAAGCGTGGATCCCATCGAGTACGATGGACGCGTGGGGTTGCTAATACCTTCCCCCCGCCTAACCGACTCCCGAACCCAGACTATGGTTGCAATGACCATGTCTTCTCCCTCTTCAGGTTTTCTTCGATCGTTTCCTTTCCCTGCATCGGGATAAATAACGCTCGATGGCGACTCTTCTATTTTGTTTCCACCAGTTTTTTTCGTAGTTACGACAGGATTACCGCCAACAGAACCTTCTCAATAGATCTAGGTATTCTTGCAATCTCTTCTTTTATATACTAACATGTCGTAGATCATGTAATTATATACATGTTCATATTATCTATTCTATTCCGCACTAAAGTATATGACATAATATGTAGAACATGTATATGTGATTAATTATTATTGATTTAATTCCAACAAGTGGTATTAGTGCAGGTCTTTATGTTTAATTTATTGAGATTTGTCCTCTAAACATCAATGTTTTTTTATGTTGGATCATGAAACATATATTTGAAATTCATGGTTTTTTATAATATTGATATATATGTTTTAAGAGGCTTGAAGTTTTAATGATAATTTTTCAATATTTTTTTGTTACACTTACTTGAAATTTATGGAATGTTTTGTGAAATTCTGGCATAGCAGATAGCAGATGTCCTAACACATGTCAAAACATTGTTCTCTACACAAATTCAAAACAAGAACTGAACAAACAAACTGATATTCATAATATCAGCAATAGCAGCAAGACAGATGTTTCGACATCTGTTGCAACATGTTAATCAAAACTGAACTGTAAATTGCAGAATGATAAACAACACATAATATGATAACACAATTCGGTGCTAATCACCTACATCTGGGGGCATACCAAGTCAGGAAGAAGAATCCACTATCAGTAGTATAGTTTTATGTAAACAACCGCTGGTTTACAGTAAACAACCTTTGGTTTACCTATCACTTCCCAATGGAGACTTTATCATTATAAGTCACGTCTAATTGATAAGAGAAACCCATCTCACTCCCTAAATCACTACATGTGATTATCTAACAGTTATAGTCACAATAGTTGTATCATCCTACTTGAAAGACACCCTTTCAATACAAAGTTCACTCAAGCATTCTTGACTAACAAGCTAACTTGGATTTGCTTAAAAGCTTCATCCAAGAACAATACAGGATTCATTACCTACGGGTTTCTAAATCTGTAGAAGTATTTATGTCTTCCATAATGTATCAAATTGATACAGAGGGAGACTTACAAGAAAGCCTACGACTCTCAAAACCATAACCCCAATTTTCTACTTTACAAAAGTGTTACAATAGGTTCGGTCCTTTAGTCCTAGGTCTTAGTCTTCTTTTATAATCTTTTGCTGCCTTGGGCTTCAAATCTTCTGTTTATTTCTTCCTTGATCCATGTTATGATTGCTTCTTAAATCTTGGACCAGATTAGCAACAACCTGCTATATCAGTTCATGATGTCGAGACATACGTTAGGACATCATGTCTGACAAGTCTTCTTTCACCAGACTTCTTCATGTTGGAACATCTTGCCCAACATTCGGTTTTATAAAAAATTTGCTCAAATCTACAAAGCCTTCAATCTACCCCTTTTGATAAATTTTTTATTAAAACTTCTTCGGTAGAAAAAGAAAGTCCGAAGTTTGGTGGATATGATTGGAACACCTCTGAGACTCCTTCTTACCCTTGAAATTTCTAGCTGTCTGTTGGTGTACATGAAGAAGAGTATACAACACACACCCTCAAACCTATACTTACCACGGAGGGATAAATCTTCCTCTTGAGGGGCATAAGATCCAGAAAGAACTTAAGAAGAAACAGATGTATCATACGTAACGCAGAGTTCATAGAGTATGTAACTCGGGGCATAAGACACAACCTAATTTATAACTCAGATCACAGAGCACAAGGGAAAGACTCAAGGATGTTAGAACATCCCATCCAACATCCATGCAAAAAAGCTGCAAGAATGAACTCCTTACCAAGAAAAATATCAGTTATGTGTTGTAAGAACCAAGACACAACCGAGATGAATACACACCCCTTCTCCCCCTTTTTAGCCAAAAATTGGCAAAAGTAGCAAACAAAGTTCCATACCAATATGGTACTTACCCAAACCTAGACAAACGACATGACAAAGCCACCCAGAACAACAACTTGGAAAACCTGAAACAGACGCCTCCTTTAAATACTCAAACGGTTTTTCTAGAAAATTACGGTCCATAGAAGTTACTGTTGAACAATTCAATGGAGAAATAAATTTAGGTAGGTAAATTCAACATAAATGACTGTGCATAACCTAGCTAGAGTTTGATTGTTTCAACTTTATGAGAAACCGTCCAAAGAATGCACTTGCATCAAGGCACACGCTTAACACACCTTCTCTAAGACACTCTCCACCGTCTAACACAGCCAAATAGGACTCACCCACATGTCCTAATAAATGTCTTGACGCCTTGTTAGGCTTGTTTAGTTCATCTGAAGTATGGTCACCTCCCCTTTTTACAAGCCCCAAGAATAATCCTTTCAACCAAAAGAAAATAAAACTGACCAAGATGTTAAGACATTTCTTCAAACATCTCCCAGATAGCAACAAAGACTCCCAAGATACTTGTATCACTATGATTCAGTCCATTGACACTCAATGACAGAATCAAAACAACCTGTTAAGTCCACCTAGAAATTATACTAGTAGCGCAATGTCACGACATCTCGTGTGACATTACATCCTCACCTGAGACATTCTATCACCAACTACTTGAAACCACAAACAATCTTGATAAACAACTACACTATTACAACAATATATCCAAAACAAAAGTTCAACTCCCCCTGTCTAAGATAACCAGTGCTCCTTTGCAAGAAGAATACCTTAAATGAATGGAAAACATAAGACTCATCTTAATGTCTTCAAGAGCGCACCCTCTTTTCAATACACCTACTGAACGCATTCACTTAATGCTTGATCCTCAAGCAATCCATGTACCACACTAGTACATTTAACAAGCAAAAGTTTTCCCCCTATCTTTCACAAATGATGCTCCTTCAACAAGAAACATCCCAAAATCACCACATGATATCCCATGACAACTTCAGATCATATAGTGAGAGAATACTAGGATCACATCCTTGTACCACAACCAACAAACTCTTGGATTAAGACCAAAATCACCATTGATCCCTCTCATCCAGAAACCATCCATACCCTGTACAAATCCTCCTTGAATTTTACAGCCATAGATATCCTTGTTCCTTGAGATACAATCCAATTGAATTTAGAATGCTTCACAATCCTGAAAGAGACATACAGAGCCCGGTAGTTTGCAATCTCGCCCAAATTTTCTTCACACTTGAAGGACATCAAACATATGCTCCAGAAATCCTCAGCTTATTTGCTTCACAAGCACCAAACTGATCCACTTCTCTCTAGCATGACTTATAGCAGAAGAAACCACCTCTCCATAAGCCTTATGACCTCAGCAAGAGGACCATCCAGATAAACACCCCATGATCCAAGACAGTCTTCAATTTATCATTCTCCCATATGATAAGATAGAACACTTCTAATTCAACTGGTGAATATCAGCTTCCATAATCTGAACTCCAAGTTCAGAAACCATGATGTTCTAATATCAGTTAGGACATCCTGATCATATCACAGACACCATACTATGGTTCTTGATACAATTACCACTGGACTTACTATCAGCATAGTAGTCCAACTGAAGATCTTCAGAGAACATTGCGCCACTAGCTTGATCAATAAGACCTCCATACAACCTAAGAGAGAAATAAACTCTCATTCAAATCCTAAAAGAAGGTAATCTTCCATAAGAAACTTAGTGCTTCTATCACAAGCTCCAAGATATGAACAAAACCAGAACCTCATTTGAATTTCAACAAACCACCCTTCTGCACAAGAGTAATTAGTTTCAAGCACCCTGCTTAAATGCACGAAAGAGATCAACCAAATGCCACTGTTTGATTAATCTCAGCTTTCTTCAGAGTTCAAGAAAATCTTCTGATCCACCAATGAAACCTAATCTTCAAGTCACATAATCCACTTGCTCCATAGCAAGCCATCTTAGATACACCAAGACTCAGACATGTAACATCTACTCTTTCTTGCATCTCCCGCAAACTGCATGAGATAGACATTTTGAAGCATTAATTACATTTATTTTTGAGAAGATCAACTTATCTTACGATGATGCGCAATAACATCAACTAAGACCCTGAAGTTTCTGCTATATGTCACAACACTTGATCAGACATCCAGCTGAAGAATTCAGTTCTTCATTCTTCCACTTAGAAGAACCTCCTCCCTATAATAGAACAAGAGTTCCATGTTCTCATAGACTTGATCAATGATATCAAGTTATAGTAGATAACATCCATCCTGCTTTACTGTACTGCAACACCCACCTCATCTTCAGAAAAACCAAACATGCCAAAGTTTGATTCTTCATAAGAGATTTATCACACAATATCTTTACAAAAGGAATCTCGCTTTCCTCAAGTAGAGACTTCTTCAGAAAGTCAGAGATAACTGCCACTTATCCTTGACCTCCAAGATGAGTAAGATCACATTATGCACCTAGATCAGAAATAAACTAACCTAAGCATTGTTATCACCAGCACAGTATTCTAGACAAGTCTCTTGCCAGAAAACTTTCTAGATAAAGATCAGATGCTTCTAGTAAGAACTGGAACACGCATGTTGCACTCCAATACTCCTAGGTTAGAAATAAACTGAACCAAGAGAATCGTCTTCATCTTCACTTCCAACGGCACTACATTCTAGTCAAGCTTCCTGCCACGAAACTTCCTAGTCTGAATACATGCTTTGTAATAAAGACTGGTCCTACCATACACACATGTATGGTAACAAGATCATCAGCTACAACTCCTTTCCTCCAGAGACTCACTCCTTGAATCAACAAGCTTCTGCATACACTCCACTGTCAAGATGTTTCAACATCTAATAGAACACGAGTTCCTTATCTTGACTGTACCCATTCTCCAAAGAACAGACCCTTGAGCAGATGCAATAAGAGATGTTGTACTTCCTGATGTACCAACTTGTCATCGGTGATATTGTACTCCAACATACAAGGATAATCAATTAAATATTGGTAAATTCCACAAATAGCAATTGATCTTAAATCCTTGTCCTCAAAACCATACACCCTGTATGATCTACCTGATATCAACACAATTGTGTCAACATCTTTCTAGTCAAATAACATGTTGAGACATCAAGTCTGCCACCCTTGACTCAACCTGCCTATGACTTTCCTTTGCTAATAGAATCCTTGTAAGTCATGAGCGGTGAAAATAAATCACATCTCATTATCTCCGAGTTGAATAACATCCATCAGCACCAGAGATCTTCAGAAATCCATCTTCAAAATGAGAACAAATTATCCTTCTGAAAGAGCTCTTCAACCACGACTAGAGATGCCTTTATGAGTGGACTTGAGTGAAAACTCAAGTATCTTTGGCAACTTTGTCGAAAAGAACATTTACCAAATTCATAGATCATAAACTTTGATAAACACAATCTGAACTAACCTTCCTTTCAAACTGACTTCAAGATACAAGTTGGAACCAAACCTCCAAGTATCAAGTTAACATAACAGAAATCAACCAACAACTCTCTCCATTCCGTTGCTCCTAACTTTGGAACGACTAGAGCCTTCACAGATGCTGATATCTTCAAGAAGAGAAGCCAACAATCAAGATCTTCCACCATCTTTCTTCTGTCACAACTCCAGAATCCCATAAATACCAGAGTTTTTCCATTAGAAACATATGTAGTGGAATCACCAAGGAACATCTTCAACATGCCCTAATAAGACGTCAGAACATCTTACCACACAACAAACATGAGAACTAGCTATTCCTCCTACAGTTGCTATAGAAACTCCTCAGAAAACATGAACAACCACCAGTAGTTGTTACCTTCGATCCAGAACATCCACCTCATCCATTAATACCCTTGAGTATGTCAGAGTGAATGATTTGATCTCCCAAACTCCTCATTATTTAAAGCACCAGAAAGTATCTCCTAATATCTCATCTAGACATTGAAATTCTGATACCAATTAAAATTCTGGCATAACAGGTATCAGATGTCCTAACTGTTGCACCCTAAAATTTTCCCTCCTTACTTTATTACTAACTGGCTTATGTTTCATTTCATTTTTTTTGCATTATCATGTATGCATATCATTAGCATGGGGTCAAGGTGCTTGAGGCAGTTCAAGAAGGTCCTACCTGGTCTATCACATCATCAAGAGTTCACAAGTGGCAAGGGATCTCAAGTGGATCACTCTCTCCTAACCAGTGCAGGAATTAGGGTTTTGAGATTCTTGGGTTTATTGCCCCAATGGGCAAGCTGCTTAAGTTTTTATCAGTACCAAATGACATATCTTATCTTTGTTGGAGAGGATACACATCATGTTCAGAGGAATCTGGATTTGGAGGCTGTGTTATTTCCTCCTAGACTGAGGGTACCAGAATTAGGGTTTGCTATAAAGTCAGTTTATTTCTGGTTTTTTGGGTAAGACTTGATTCCATGGTATTCCTTGGGGCCCCAAGTATCTAGGAATGGAAGATTGACCATCAGTTTGGTTCAGGAGAGATTCAATTGGTCAATGGATCGGGAATCAGGAGAATTTGGGGAAAAGTCAACAGTGAAAGGAGAAAAGTCAACTGTGAAATTTTGAGGTTCCCTTCAAGGTTTTCAAGGTCTCACATCCTCATATGGTCTCCAGGGGTCAAGTTTCATACATATTTATCAGGAATCAGGAGTTGGTGCAAAGTTTCTAAATTTGGAAAGTGACCTATAATGAAAAGTTTCCATTTTTGGCAAGTTTCTACACTACCTTCAACCTGACTTTACACCATCAAGGAAGCTTCAGATGAATTTTTCTTAAACATGAAAGTTGAAGGTATTTTTCTCCTCTTTCCAACAAGTACTAGCGGGTCTCCATATCATTTGTGAAACTCAAGATATGATCAAAAGAAGGCAAAGTGGTTTTTAGGGTTTCTCATGATGCCATTTTCACAATTTTGAGCATAGTGACCTTTAATCAATTCCATTGCTTCATGTCACTTTCTAGTGTCAAAGAACATTCCTTGAGGATTATTTTGGGCCCAAGAATCAAGAAATTCCATGGTGTATTCTTCACTTACTTTTCATTATTCAAAATGGCCAAATTATTTAAAAATCATGAATCAAATTGTTTCACGGCCCATTTTCATTTGAGGTGTGATTAGCAATTTTTCAATAAGCGATCCATCATAAAATCCTTGGATGTCTATGCATGGAGAGAGGTGTATTCCATATTATGTAAAATTCCAAATTTGTCCAAAACTCATTAAACAAAGAATTGCCCAAGCTCAAACCATTATCAGTGAAAAACCCTAGTCTATTTAAACCCATTAATGCACTGGTTAGGGTTTCAACACGTGACATTTGGAGGAGTGGAGAATTTGAACCCTAAAGCATCTCACATCCATATCTCTCAATCTACAAGGTTTTTTCCAAAGGTTCTTCCACAAACCTCTTCCTGGTGATCCATAGAGTAAAAACCAACCATCATTCGCAGCTAAGAGCAAGGATTAGGAGTGCATAGCTTCAGGTTAGTCACTTTTTTCATGATCACGAAACTCTCCTTTTAAGTATGAATATTGGTGTGTGATGTCTGCTGATCATCCTGATATAGTTTTTGTTGTGTTTGGACGTGTGTATTGCTTGTATCGTGAGTTTGAATTTTTGAGCCCTAACCTTTTTCTTTTCGTTTTTTATTATACATTGGTTATTTGAAATTTTGGATGACATATTTGAATTCCTTGTGATTTTCTGGTTCAAATGGTGTATTCGCGCGCTTTTTTTGGACGAGCTTTGAATGGCAGGTGGTGGAGGAGTCGACCGGAACCCTAGTTCCGGCGACTGGTGTGGTGGCTGGCCGGTGAAGGATCCCAACGGAGAAGACAAAATCTGGGCCCTTGACTCGCTTGATCGTGTGGCCATCGTTGCGCCATGTGTGTTTTTTTTATTTTTTTTCTGAGTTTTAATTAGTACTTGTGTGTTTATAACCCCACAATTGCTACCGTGTACATCCAATTAGCTTCTCATGTTTTAATTACTTTCTCTAACATTGACCCAATCCTGCGCGCACGATCCATCATGTGGTTGGAAAGCTGCCACCAAATTAAAAGTCACATGTACCGTGCACATGGCTTGTGCATGGTGTTCAGTTCCCTTTGGTGTGCGCGTGCACATGGTAAGTATGGTATACCGTTAACCTGGCCCTTCATCATGAGTACTTGTTGGTTTTGTTGACTGGTCAAGGAGCGTTGGATACATCTAATGGTAAGCAATCAGTCAATTAGTTTACTGGGTCGCATGTGTTCTTTTTTTTTTATTTATATTTCGCTGACGGGCCTTCCTATTCACACCTCCCACCTGAGCCCATTAATATTTCCAATGCATTTTTTCTTACTCAACGCACCCCCCATTCATTTCTTTCTATTTTATTTTTATTCAACTATTACATTTCCATTTTTAATCATTAAAATTAGTTAATTGCATTTAAAAATTACTAAAAAATTCATGCATCATATTTATCATTTTATAAAATTTTCCAAATTTTATTTTTTATTTTTGTTTTATTTTTTATCATCTAAATTAATTATTTAGTTATTTTCTTTTTGCATTACTCATATCATGCATACTTAGCATTGTTTATTTTATTTCTCTGCATCCATAAAATATTTTCAATCTGTTCTTTTTGTATTCATTCACCAACATTCTGAAGTACATTAAAATATTTTTCTTTCGTTTTTAAAATTATTTCATATTGCATTTTGGCCCTTCCCTTTGGCACACTGAACCCTACTTCTCACATGAGTTTCGCCTAACTGTTTAAGTGACTAACATCTTGATTTTTTGCAGGAGTTTTTGGTATTTGGTTTGTTTCTGGTTGAGTAACTTTGATATTTAATTTGGGGATTTTAGAAGTTGTTTAACTATTTGTTCAATTGCTCTTTGTGTGAGATTTACTTGTATGCGTATCCTTGATCTTGTCTGATTATCTGTTTGAAAAGGCACTTGTGCCATTGCCTTGGGGTTGTTTATTTGACTTCCTAATTCATGTTTGGGTTGTTATCACTATTATATGCCATTGTTTGGGTTCCATTTGCTTTGATATTGCTTACGTTTGTTTCGTACTAACCTTCTATGCAGGGACCAAGGGTGTGGATAATCATCTATTCACCCTTACTCTTTCCTTCTCTCATCTTTCTTTCTTTAGGCTTAGGTTGTCGTCAAACCTCACTAACCGCAGGTCACCCATGCATGATAATATTAGGACTCGTAGTTCCCCTCTAGAGTTTCCCTTGTGTCTTCTCTTCTCACCTCAAAACATCTTTAAGATACTTAATAAGGTCAACTTGCCTTGCACACGAGTCTTAAACATAGGAAATGAAGATTGAGGGGTCCCCCTTCTCTCTTCTAGGGTGTTGAGCATACGTTCCATTGGGGACGACCATGCGACGCATTCGTTCCCGTGTCATAGACTTTGGTTCAAGTCGAGTTATTAACTAACTCAAGTCACTCCTGTCCTAAAACATACAAACCAACTTCAAACCTTTTTGTCCTTCGGGATTGTCAAACTAAAGGCTATTTTTCAATAAGGGCACGTTACTTTCCGTCTGAGTCGCAAACAGGCATCAACCCTAACTGTAGGACGCGGACTTAACGTCGCTCATAAAAAACACAAAAAGAACTTGGTCCGAACTACGTTGACTCTGAATTCCCCATTGCACAAAGGGGGTACGTACGCCTAGGACGTCGACGTCCTACCGAGTCTGTCTTTGTCTTCCCCTTCCCTGTTTTAGTGCAGCCATAGATTTTAGGATAACTCACCCTTAGAATAGACAACAAGCGTGGATCCCATCGAGTACGATGGACGCGTGGGGTGCTAGCACCTTCCCCTCGCGTAACCGACTCCCGAACCCAGGTTATGGTTGCGATGACCATTCCTTTCCCTCTTCCTCAGGTTTATGCGGTGTTCCCTTTCCCTCTCTTGGGATAAATTTACACGGATGGCGACTCTGTTTTTCCGCGCCACTCTCGCGTTTGTACCTGGATGAAAATCCTGGGAGCGACAACTGGCGACTCTGTTGGGGAAGCTAGTTGACCTATGCTGGTCCATCCCCTAAGCGAGTCAATCCTAGCGCTTGCTTGTCTTTGTTGTCCTTGGGTGTCTTTTTGTTTTTGTTTTACTTTATTTGTTGTATTTTATTTTTACCGCATTTTTTTGCATTGCATATTATTATCAACTGCTGCACTGTTTTTCTGTTTGGCGGGTTGGGGAGTTCTGAGAGAAAAGCCCAATACCCAGGCTTGAGCATACACGTAGGACTAGCGTGGCAAGTAGTGTGACTTGTTTGGCATTTGGCCAGACGTAGTATACATGAAAACTCCACATCCAGACGAGGTTTTCTTTGGTAATGTTCTATCCTGCGCATTGGTGCAGATGATTGAATGTAACCTGGAAAGCTGTCGACTCTGGAGACCATTCCCGAGAACTCAGTAATGGCACTCCTCCCGAGACGTGATAATGGCAGACCAGAAATGGCAAACCCATTGGACATGTCGATCCGAGGACCCAATACTGGGAACTTGCTATAGGGTGTCCTTTGGAAAGGAATCGGTGGAAGCACTCCTCGTTTGGCGATAGTACTGTACTCCGAGGAATGAATGTACAATTGCTTCTCGACCTCAGTGCCAAAGTTGAGGACTGGCCATGGGATGTTTCTTTTTTGAGGGGAATCAGTTGAGGCCTCCTCGATTGGTGATGATGCCAAACCAGAAATGGTGAACGTATCATCATTTCTCGACCTGAGAGCCCGTGATATTGAGGATCCTCGGCTTTCTAGAACCCACATGTGAGAGGGCGGGGTGTTTATAGGTTTGCAGGTAACCTTGACCTTCAACATACCCGGTTTTCTGATCAACAGTTTTATCAGTGTGATATTGTGGTTATTATGGTTTTCTGGGTATTTGGGCAGATCTTTGAGAGTATACAGTTACTCAGTGCAGCAGTTGTCCAGCATCTTTGACCCCATGTGTGCATTTGCATCATCATTTTGCATCCTAACATGTTTTTTCATTTGCAGGGTTGCATCCTAACTTTGATTCCGGTTTCCGAAGACTGTTAAGGATGGGTACTGAGAATAAAAAGAACATCATAATGTACAAGTTCCCATCACTTATTCTGGATCCGGTTCACCAGATTGTGTCTATGGCAGAATATGGGGTATTAGCAGACTTTAGAGGAGAGTATGGTAGAGTTCTGGATTTTGCTCGCAACATCACCGAATACGAGTATATGGCTTTGTACACTCTGGTGCAATTCTATGACCCTCACCTGCGTTGTTTCCTATTTACTGATTATCTTTTGGCTCCGACGTTGGAGGAATTTACTCTCATTCTGGATGTTCCTATTAAATAAGGGGCTCCTTTCTATCCCTCTAAAGAACTTCCCGACTTGGAAAACATTTCCGAGGCTTTGCATTTGGATCTATCTTTGTTGAAAAGTAACGTTGCCAGTAAGGGTGGGTGTAAAGGCTTCCATATGAAATTTTTGATAGAACAGGCTGCTGAGTATGCTAAGGCCAGATGTTGGTCAGTTTTCAATTCCATCTTGGCTCTGTGTGTCTATGGAACGGTGTTGTTTCCAAGTGTGAAGGATTTTATGGACATGCATGCTGTCCGGATATTTACCCTGAAGAATCCGGTACCTACTTTGCTTGGAGATCTATATTATTCAGTGCATTATAAGAATGAGAAGAGGAGGGGAGGACCCCTTTATTTTTGTGCGCCAGTCTTCTACAAATGGTTTGCTGATCGTCTTCCTAAATCTGGGGCATTTGTGGATACTCAAAGAACTTTGGATTGGTCCAAAAGATTGATGGGCCTGAGAGCAGATAATCTACTTTGGGTTAACCGTGACTTGTTGGGCCAGGATATCATGATTAGTTATGGAGGCCTCCCAAATGTGCCTTTAATAGGAAGGAAAGGGGGAATTAACTACAACCCTGTTCTTGCTATTAGGCAATTCGGGTATACCTTAAAAGAGCCGCCAAGAGACGAGGAGGTCCGAGAATCTTTATATCTGAGTAGGGAAACCAATCCAAAACTGTTAAAAGAAGCTGCGAATACTTGGGGAGATCGTCATAAGAAAGGGAAGGCTTATTTTGGGAAGAGTAACAATAGAGCATTTTCCGCGTACCAAGATTGGATTCAGAAAAGGGTAGAGGAGGAGCTTTTGCCGTTCTCCAAAGAACCACCATCTTACCCTTTACTGATTGAGCCTCCTACCACAGTTGAGATAGAGAAATTTACCAAATTGTGGGCGGAAAAAGAAAAGCTGCGAGAAGAAAACAGTGAGCTAAAGAGAGAGATTTCCCAGTTGAAACGTGAGCGGGGTGAAGCTGTTCACACCGCCAAGTTGAGGACAGAGCTTCTCGCTAAGGCAGAAAAGGAGCTAGCTGACATGGTCACAGCCAGACGAGGGATGAAACAAGCTCTAGACAGCATCAGTAAGGTTCTCGAGTCTAAGAAGGAAGAATTGGACAAGGCTTTGTTAAAAATTCACAGGTTCAATGCTCACCGAGAAACTGCAATGGCCGTGAATAAGCAAAAGGAAGACGGTTATCTAGCTCAGATTGATCAGTTGAAGTCGAAGCTCAAGAAAAAGGATGCGGAAATTCTATCAGGGGTATTCCAGAAACAAGCAGTCCAAGATTGACTCAATGAAGCTATAGCCTCCATAGAGGAACTGAAGGCCCAAGCTGAAGTAAAGAGATCTAGACATGAGGGACCTAGTATGGGTGGTGTTTCTGGAGAAGACGCTTGGGAGTTGCATTGCCGATACTTGGAAGGGATCATGCATAGGAGGGATCTTCTCATTCAAGATCTAATACAGAGACCGAAGCATCCCCGGCACCAAAAAGTTGTTCAAGGAGATTCAAGACTGGTGCAACAAGCATAATGGATTAGGGGATTGGCACTTGTAGACTTTGATGACATGCCGTAGTTTCTGTTTCATTGTATTTGGATCACTGCCAGGCTTGTTGGTTAGGATCTGTGATTTTGGTGTTCAGACTCATTTATTTTGGGTTGTGATTGTTGACATTTGGCTCTCTGGTTTTCTGAATATATGAGCAGAAGTTCCATTCTATCTTGTTATTAAACTGGAATCAAGGGGTGGATCGGCCTGCAAATATTCAAACATGTTCATTTGCATTTGCATATTCATAGTCATTTGGCATGATCATTTTTGCATAGCAGGTGTTTATCTCAGGTATTCTTATCCTGTTCTAATCTCAGGATTGCAGATCAGCACATTCATCGGTATTCTACCAGACAAAATCAGAAGAGATTCATGGATCAACTACAGAATGAGATCATTGAGATGCAGACTCGCATGAACCAATTCATGGAATTAATGCAAGGTGTTGCTCAAGGCCAAGAGCAGTTGAGGACTCTCGTTCAGCCACTGATTGCAAGGGTTGATGAGGACGGTGTCGTTCATACTGGTGTTACTGGTAACAATGTTCAGAATGGCCCTCCGGGCGGAAGTATTCCTGTTGCTGGTGTTGTGATTCCTCCGGGCGGAGGAGAAAATATTGTGATTCCTAATGCTGGGGGAGATGGTAACGGCGCTGGCGCAAATCATGGCCGTCAGTATGATGATGTTCAAGACGATGCATTTTCTCTGCCAGGTGGGGATGCTGGTCCCTAGGTTGACAATGATCAGAGGTTTCGGTTGATTGAGGAACAGCTGAGGGGTGTTATGAATCAGAGGTGGCGTGAACTGGCAGCGAGGGTTCAGCCTCCTATGTTGGAATGTGAAATGATAACTATGTTCATGGCCACCTTGCAGGGTCATTACTATGAAAAGCTGGTACCGTGTATGACTGGAAAATTTGCTGACTTGATCTTAGTAGGAGAGATGGTAGAAAGTGGGATTAAGGCGGGAAAAATATCAGGCGGTGATGGATCCTCATCTGGAGGAAGTAAGAAGCCTTATGCAGATGGCTATAAGAAGAAGGAGGGAGACACAAACTCCGTGTCATCATATCATGGTAGAGAAGGTCCTCGTCAGAATTACAATCAGCAGGTAGCTTCTGTGACCATCCCAGCAGCACCTCAGTAGCCAGCAGCGTCTCAACAACAAAATCAGGCTCCTCGCCGATCCCAGCCTCTGAATAAGCGGGATAGGCATTTTGACACTCCACCTTTTCCCTACTCTCAATTATTTCAGCACTTGTTAAAGTTACAGTTAATTCAGACGAGAACCTTGGCCCCACCTACTGGCAATTTACCTCCCGGCTATGACGCCAACACCCACTGTGAGTTTCATTCTGGGGCACCCAGACATCATATCGAGAACTGTAAAGCTTTTAAGCATAAGGTTCAGGATTTGGTGGATTCCAAAGCCATCAATTTCTCCAATGATGTTCCAAATGTGAATCAGAACCCGATGCCGAATCACGGTGAACCGAGGGTCAATGCTATTATTGAGGACTATGAAGACTTGAGTTTGATTTCAGATGTGAATGAAGTCCAAACTCCCTTGGGTGTGGTGAAGGATAGACTGTTGAAGGGAGGGGTATTTCCTGGTTGTAATGAAGGGTGTGTAGGATGTGTGTCGCAATCTGGCGGCTGTGATTTATTGAAAACAGGTATTCAGAAAATGATCAGCGAAGGGATATTACAGTTTGACAGAGGTTGTAGGCAGAGCAAAATTACTGACAGAGAGATTGATGTTGCCACAATAACAATTCCGTTCAAGACAATAACTATATCAGCGCCGGCGAGACCAACGCCGGTCACTATCACTGTTCCTGGACCAGTCCCGTATGAGAGTACCAAGGCCATCCCATGGAACTATGGGGCCGAGGTACTTGTTAATGGTGAGAAGCAGGAGTTGGTAGAAACATCAGCTGCGAGCACAGGGGTTGAAAATCTTGTTGAAGCAGGGGCTATCACTAGGAGTGGTAGAGTCTTTATTCCGTCTGGGGATCAAGCTAGTAGTTCAAGACAAGACAGAGGTAAACAGATGATGGATGAGTCTGTACAGAGGCAGGAGGCAAATAATTCTATGACAAATCCAGGTGGGGATACTTTTTCAGAAGATGTAGAGGAGTTCATGAGACTGATCAGGAAGAGTGATTACAAAATTGTTGATCAACTTCACCAAACTCCATCAAAGATTTCCATTCTATCCTTACTATTGTGTTCTGAGGCACACCGAAATGCATTACTGAAGGTTCTGAATATGGCTTATGTACCACAGGAAATATCTGTCAATCAGCTAGAAGGGGTTGTGTCTCATGTGAATGCTGGTAATGGTTTGGGTTTCACCGATTTAGATCTGACTCCAGCTGGGAGGAATCATAACAACGCTCTGCATATTTCAGTGGAATGTCGTGGTTCCTTGATGTCGCATGTGTTAGTTGATACTGGGTCGTCTTTGAATGTGTTACCGAAGAAGGCTTTGATGAAACTAGATACTCGTGGGTTGATTTGTACGCCAAGTGACTTAGTGGTGCGTGCTTTTGATGGCTCCAAGAGGTCAGTTTTTGGAGAGTTAGTTCTGCCAATCAAGGTGGGTCCTGAGATTTTCAACACCACCTTTTATATAATGGATATTCAGCCTGCCTACAGTTGTTTGTTGGGTCGCCCTTGGATCCATGGTGCTGGGGCAGTAACTTCTACGCTGCACCAGAAGTTGAAGTACATGGTGGATGGCCACGTTGTGACTGTTTGTGGTGAGGAAGAGATCATGGTAAGTCACCTATCAACCTTCAAGTATGTAGAGGTAGATGGTGAAATACAGGAGACTTTCTGCCAAGCCTTTGAAGTTGTGAAGATACCTGAGGAACCCCCAAAGGCAGCCATTCAGCCTGAGGTGGTTGCCCAACCTGAAGTTATCAGACAACCAGAGGTTCCAATGTCCTCTTTCAAAGAGGCGCATGCTATAGTTGAAGCTGGTGGTTCTCAGAAGTGGGGCAGTATCATTGATGTTCAAAAGAAGCAGGATACCTATGGACTAGGGTACAAGCCACCCCGACAAGCTCAAGAGCCTCCCAGGTATGCTGGCCCTATTCGGTTCACAAGTGCTGGAGTTTTCTTTAATCAGGTTAATGCTGTCGAGGATGAAGGAGATAGTGATTGTGACATGGATAAATGGATCCGTCCCTGCGCCCCTGGTCAAAGTCTAAGCAACTGGTCTTCCGAGAAAGTCATCCAAGTGACGCGCCCGGAGTAATTTACTTTTGTTTTCTGTTATGTTGAGTCCTACGTTCTGCCCAAGACGTAGTGATATCTATTTGTAGGGCTTAGATGTTTTATTTGCTATTTTCATCATCAATAAAGGACGTTTTTCATTCAAATATTTTGATCCCTGTCTTTCTATTTTTACTTTTTTACATTAACCCACATCAAAATGGCAATGTGTTTTTTGTTTGTTGCACTCATAATAAACATAAAAACATCCATCATGCAGGTTTCTTTGTTCGGATTCCACCCATCATGACTTAGCTATGGCTCGATATGACTTTGACAATCCTATCTATCAAGCCGAAGAAGAGACTGACGAAGACTGTGACTTACCAGAAGAATTAGCTAGGCTACTAAAACAGGAGGAAAGGGTTATTCTACCTCATCAGGAGGAAGTTGAGACTGTTAATCTGGGAACCGAGGACGTCAAACGAGAAGTAAAGGTTGGGGCTGCTTTGGAAGACACTGTTAAAGGAAGATTGGTTGAGTTGCTTCGAGAGTATGTGGATATCTTCGCCTGGTCTTACCAAGACATGCCCGGGCTTGACACTGACATTGTTGTACACCGGTTGCCACTTAAAGAGGGTTGTACTCCGGTCAAGCAGAAACTGAGAAGAACTAAACCGGAAATGTCTGTTAAAATCAAGGAAGAGGTTCAGAAACAGTTGGACGCCGGATTTCTTGCTGTGACAAATTATCCTCCGTGGGTTGCTAATATTGTACCTGTACCTAAGAAGGATGGAAAGGTCAGGATGTGTGTTGATTACCGAGATTTGAATAGGGCGAGCCCGAAGGATGATTTCCCGCTCCCCCACATTGATGTGTTAGTGGACAATACTGCTCAATATTCTGTGTTTTCCTTCATGGATGGCTTCTCCGGGTATAACCAAATCAAAATGGCCCCAGAGGACATGGAGAAAACAACGTTCATAACACCGTGGGGAACTTTTTGCTACAAGGTAATGCCTTTCGGATTGAAGAATGCTGGGGCAACCTATCAGCGGGCAATGGTGACTCTCTTTCATGATATGATTCACAAGGAGATTGAAGTTTATGTTGATGACATGATTGCGAAGTCACAGACAGAGGAAGAACACCTGGTGAACCTTCAGAAGCTGTTTGAAAGGTTGAGGAAGTTCAGATTGAGATTGAATCCGAACAAGTGCACTTTCGGTGTGAGGTCTGGTAAATTGCTGGGATTCATTGTTAGTGAAAGAGGTATTGAGGTCGATCCTGCAAAAATAAGAGCCATACAGGAGATGCCGGAGCCAAGAACAGAGAAAGAGGTTCGTGGTTTCTTGGGGAGATTGAATTACATTGCTAGGTTCATCTCTCAACTTACAGCCACGTGCGAACTGATTTTCAAGTTGTTAAGAAAGGATCAAGAGGTCAGGTGGAATGAAAATTGTCGAGAGGCGTTTGAAAGGATAAAGACGTACTTGCAGGAACCTCCAGTCCTTATGGCACCAGTGCCCAGGAGGCCATTGATTATGTACCTTACGGTTCTTGAGAATTCGATGGGTTGTGTGCTCGGTCAACACGACGAGACAGGAAGGAAAGAGCACGCCATTTACTACCTGAGTAAGAACTTCACTGATTGCGAATCAAGATACTCTATGTTGGAGAAGACATGTTGTGCACTCGCTTGGGCAGCCAAGCGTCTGAGACAGTATATGTTAAACCACACAACCTTGTTGATTTCGAAGATGGATCCGATTAAGTACGTGTTTGAGAAGCAAGCACTTTCTAGAAGGATAGCCCGTTGGCAGATGGTTTTGACAGAATATGATATTCAGTATGTTTCTCAGAAAGCCATTAAGGGAAGCGTACTGTCAGAATATCTTACTGAGCAGTCGGTCGAGGATTATCAGCCAATGAAGTTTGAATTTCCAGGCGAGCATGTTATGTTTCTGAAAATGAAAGATTGTGAAGAGCCACTGCCTGGCGAGGGACCTGAGATTGGGTCTCAATGGAAGCTGATTTTTGATGGGGTTGTCAACTCATATGGTAATGGAATTGGGGCAATCATTACTACCCCAAGGGGGTCTCATATACCTTTCACTGCCCGGTTAGAATTCGTGTGTACCAACAACGAGGCAGAGTATGAAGCATGCATCATGGGGTTAGAAGAAGCAATTGATTTGAGAATTAAGAACCTCGATGTCTATGGTGATTCCGCGTTGGTAATTAATCAGATTACAGGGGAGTGGGAGACTCGTCAGGCGAATTTGGTACCATATAACAACTATGCCAGGAGGTTGTTACCTTTCTTTGACAGGGTGGATTTTCATCATGTGCCCCGGGCTGAGAATCAGATGGCTGATGCTTTGGCAACATTGGCATCCATGTATAAGGTGAACCTTTGGAATGAAACTCCTTCGATCAGAATCATGCGCCTGGACAGACCAGCTTTTGTATTTACAATTGAAGATGTGTCAGACGGCAAGCCGTGGTATCACGATATTAAGGTTTTTCTGAAGAGACAGGAGTATCCAGAGGGTGCCTCCACCAAGTATAAGAAGACTCTGAGAAGGTTGGCAGGAAATTTCTTTCTGAACAAGGATGATGTGTTATATAAGAGGAACTTCGATATGGTCTTGCTAAGTTGTGTTGATGAACAGGAGGCAGGCTCATTGATGGAGGAAGTTCACGAGGGTTCTTTCGGTACTCATTCCAGTGGACACACCATGGCTAGAAAGTTGTTGAGGGCAGGGTATTATTGGATGACTATGGAGTCTGATTGTTTCAAGTATGCTCGAAAGTGCCACAAATGTCAGATCTATGCGGATAAGATGCATGTACCACCCACGCCTCTAAATGTATTATCATCTCCTTGGCCTTTTGCAATGTGGGGCATAGATATGATTGGAAAGATTGAGCCTACTGCTTCCAATGGGCATCGTTTCATTTTGGTTGCCATTGATTATTTCACAAAGTGGGTGGAGGCAGCCTCGTACGCCAATGTCACCAAGCAAGTGGTAGCCCGGTTTATAAAGAAGGATATCATCTGTCGTTATGGGGTCTCGGAGAGAATCATTACGGATAATGGATCGAATTTGAACAACAAGATGATGAAGGAACTATGTCAGAGTTTCAAGATTGAGCATCATAATTCCTCTCCATATCGTCCGAAGATGAATGGGGCTGTTGAGGCAGCGAATAAGAATATAAAGAAGATTGTGCAGAAGATGGTAGTGACATATAAAGACTGGCACGAAATGCTACCTTATGCCCTACATGGTTACCGTACTTCGGTGCGTACGTCAACTAGGGCAACCCCTTTCTCATTGGTATATGGTATGGAAGCAGTGTTACCCTTAGAGGTCGAGATTCAGTCTTTGAGAGTTCTGGCAGATGTGAAGCTTGATGAGGCTGAGTGGGTGCGTTCCATATTGGATCAGTTGAACCTTATTGAAGAGAAGAGATTGGCAGCCATTGCTCATGGTCGGTTGTATCAGAGCAGGATGAAGCACGCCTTTGACCAGAAAGTGCGTCCTCGGAGTTTTCAGACAGATGAATTGGTTTTGAAAAGGATCCTTCCTCCTCAGACAGATCACAGGGGAAAATGGACTCCAAACTATGAAGGGCCATATGTGGTAAGAAAGGTTTTCTCTGGCGGAGCCTTACTACTTTCAACTATGGATGGCGAAGATTTTACCTCCCCTGTGAACGCAGACGTAGTAAAAAAATACTTCGCATAAAAAAGGACCCGCTGGACATAAAAAGAAAGTCTAGGCAAAAAGGGGCATCCCGGCGAACCATAAAAAGGAAAAGGTTCGGACAAAAATTAGGGATAAAATGTAAAAAGAAGTGTGTAAACCCGCAAAGTTGAAAACCTGAAAAGGCGACTTTGGCAAAAATGGGTATCCCGGTGTATTGAAAACCCGAAAAGGGAGATCCAGGAAAAATTTAGGGATTTGAAAGCGAAAGGCTACGGTCTGCGTTCGATCTGTGAGCACTCTCGATACTTGGAAATTCGGAAAGAAAGGAATCAGTACAGTTAGTCTCTTCAAAGGTCAAGACATTTGTGGATAAGCAAGACATATGGGTCATAGCTGAGTCGAATCATAGTGGATATCTGTTCCCGCATTGCCGACATTTGTATTTTCTTTTACTTTTTGCGCAATTACCTCTTTCTAGGAATTGCTTCCAATTGTAAATGCCCATTTACAGGCCACTTTTCTCAATAAAATATTCATTTCACTCAAAAAGCGTTCTATTGTTTGTTTTACTTTTACTGTTTTGTTTGCAAAAATGTCCGATATTTTTGATAAACATTGCATATAAAACTTTGAGCTTTGCGGAGCATAACGAAAAACAGTAGAAATTACTTATGCGTTAACGGTGATAGTCATGTTGTGGCATATTCTATTTGCTGTTATTTGACTTGCAGGGCAACAGGATTGTACTTCCCCAGCAGTTGGCCCTCCCCAGCATTGAGATTGCACTTTCCTCAGCAGAGCAGACCTTCCCCAGCAGGAGACTTGGGAAGTGTTTTCTCTCTGGATCAAGACATCATTTCCCCACAGAGTCTGAACACTTATCTTCCTCAGCCAGTCAGGAAATGTTTTTCTCAGCAGCAACAGTGCGATCAGATCCCCAACAGATGAGTAAGCTTGATGTTATCCGCTAGCAGGGTGGATGTCAGCATCTACCGTTCCCCCAAACAGAGTTTGGTGGTAATCCTCGCAGCAGTTTCTTCAACGGTGGTTGACATCCCCAGCAGGTTTTAAATCCAGGTGATATTTGGCACTCTTCTGATTCAGGTCGTGGCCTCCTTTTTCAAAGAGTTATGTATAATCCCTAGTAGAGCGAATGTTCTTTTGGGACTTCATCCCCAGCAGAAGTTGTTGATCCAGAGAGTCGGTCACGGTGGTCCTTCTCAACGGAGTTCTTGGATTCAGAAGACAATATATTTTTGTCATCCCCAGCTAAATTGGTCTTTTCTCTCCGGCATTTATTTTGCTGGAAGGATCCTTTTTGCATGTCATAAGCGTTTGCATTGCATCATCAAACGCATAGCATTTCCATTTCGTATGGAGCATTACGCCACACTTCAAACATTTGCATTCGAAGCATAAGCCAGGTTTGATAATTTCTCTGCCGGTTCTCTTTCTCAGCAGAGATGGCATAACTCAAGTGATTTTGGAGGTATGCGTTCTTCATACTTGTGCTCCCCGGCAGAGTCTTTTATTCAGACTTCTCCTTCCCCCAGCGGAGTCATCTTGCCTATGGATTTTGAGTCGGTTGGGAGTTTGCCTTTGTTTGGCCCTACTCTTTTGTGAAATCCCGTTCTCACCTGGTAGTCAGTTCTTGCGTGACAGATTTCCTTTCGTCAGTTTCCCTTTATCAGCAGGGATGGCATTTATTTTGCTAGTTTCTCTTTATCAGCAGAGATAGTAAGCTTTTGGATATTTCCTTTCGTCAGTTCTCTTTATCAGCAGAGATAGCAAGCTTTTGGATATTTCCTTTCATCAGTTTCCCTTTATCAGCAGGGATGACATTTGTTTCGCTAGTTTCTCTTTATCAGCAGAGATAGCAAGCCTTTGGAGATTTTCTTTTGTCAGTTTCCCTTTATCAGCAGGGATGACACTTATTTTGCTAGTTTCTATTTACCAGCAGAGATGGCAATCTTTTGGAGATTTTCTTTGTCAGTTTCCCTTTATCAGTAGGGATGACATTTATTTAGCTAGTTTCTCTTTACCAGCAGAGATGGCAATCTTTTGGAGATTTTCTTCGTCAGTTTCCCTTTATCAGCAGGGATGACATTTATTTTGCCAGTTTCTCTTTATCAGCAGAGATAGCAATCCTTTGGAGATTTTCTTTTTTCAGTTTCCCTTTATCAGCAGGGATGACATTTATTTTGCTAGTTTCTCTTTATCATCAGAGATAGCAATCTTTTGGAGATTTTCCTTCGTCAGTTTCCCTTTATCAGCAGGGATGGCATTTGTTTCGCTAGTTTCTCTTTATCAGCAGGGATAACGATCTTTTGGATATTTTCTTCGTCAGTTTCCCTTTATCAGCAGGGATGGCATTTGTTTCGCTAGTTTCTCTTTATCAGCAGGGATAGCGATCTTTTGAAGATTTTCTTTCTTCAACTCCCTTTATCAGCAGGGATGGCTTTTGTTTTGCTAGTTTCTCTTTATTAGCAGAGATAGCAATCTTTTGGATATTTCCTTTTGTCAGTTTCCCTTTATCAGCAGGGATGACATAACTTGGGAGAGTTTGTTTCACTTTATACCCAGCATAACAGCACTTATGGTTGACTCTCTAGTGGAGTCGTCCCCTTTTGAGGATGGCAAATTTCTGGGTTCTTTGGTATTCAATCTCCGTGCATCCTGATTGTCTGAAAGTCGTCGCTATCATACCCTCAGGACCAAGTTGATTGAATAGGGGCAGCTGTTGCACCCCAAAATTTGCTCTCCTTACTTTATTACTAACTGGCTTATGTTTCATTTCATTTTTTTTGCATTATCATGTATGCATATCATTAGCATGGGGTCAAGGTGCTTGAGGCAGTTCAAGAAGGTCCTACCTGGTCTATCACATCATCAAGAGTTCACAAGTGGCAAGGGATCTCAAGTGGATCACTCTCTCCTAACCAGTGCAGGAATTAGGGTTTTGAGATTCTTGGGTTTATTGCCCCAATGGGCAAGCTGCTTAAGTTTTTATCAGCACCAAATGACATATCTTATCTTTGTTGGAGGGGATACACATCATGTTCAGAGGAATCTGGATTTGGAGGTTGTGTTATTTCCTCCTAGACTAAGGGTACCAGAATTAGGGTTTGCTATAAAGTCAGTTTATTTCTGATTTTTTGGGCAAGACTTGATTCCATGGTATTCCTTGGGGCCCCAAGTATCTAGGAATGGAAGATTGACCATCAGTTTGGTTCAGGAGAGATTCAATTGGTCAATGGATCGGGAATCAGGAGAATTTGGGGAAAAGTCAACAGTGAAAGGAGAAAAGTCAACTGTGAAATTTTGAGGTTCCCTTCAAGGTTTTCAAGGTCTCACATCCTCATATGGTCTCCAGGGGTCAAGTTTCATACATATTTATCAGGAATCAAGAGTTGGTGCAAAGTTTCTAAATTTGGAAAGTGACCTATAATGAAAAGTTTCCATTTTTGGCAAGTTTCTACACTACCTTCAACCTGACTTTACACCATCAAGGAAGCTTCAGATGAATTTTTCTTAAACATGAAAGTTGAAGGTCTTTTTCTCCTCTTTCCAACAAGTACTAGTGGGTCTCCATATCATTTGTGAAACTCAAGATATGATCAAAAGAAGGCAAAGTGGTTTTTAGGGTTTCTCATGATGCCATTTTCACAATTTTGAGCATAGTGACCTTTAATCAATTCCATTGCTTCATGTCACTTTCTAGTGTCAAAGAACATTCCTTGAGGATTATTTTGGGCCCAAGAATCAAGAAATTCCATGGTGTATTCTTCACTTATTTTTCATTATTCAAAATGGCCAAATTATTTAAAAATCATGAATCAAATTGTTTCAAGGCCCATTTTCATTTGAGGTGTGATTAGCAATTTTTCAATAAGTGATCCATCATAAAATCCTTGGATATCTATGCATGGAGAGAGGTGTATTCCATATTATGTAAAATTCCAAATTTGTCCAAAACTCATTAAACAAAGAATTGCCCAAGCCCAAACCATTATCAGTGAAAAACCCTAGTCTATTTAAACCCATTCATGCACTGGTTAGGGTTTCAACACGTGACATTTGGAGGAGTGGAGAATTTGAACCCTAAAGCATCTCACATCCATATCTCTCAATCTACAAGGTTTTTTCCAAAGGTTCTTCCACAAACCTCTTCCTGGTGATCCATAGAGTAAAAACCAACCATCATTCGCAGCTAAGAGCAAGGATTAGGAGTGCATAGCTTCAGGTTAGTCACTTTTTTCATGATCACGAAACTCTCCTTTTAAGTATGAATATTGGTGTGTGATGTCTGCTGATCATCCTGATATAGTTTTTGTTGTGTTTGGACGTGTGTATTGCTTGTATCGTGAGTTTGAATTTTTGAGCCCTAACCTTTTTCTTTTCGTTTTTTATTATACATTGGTTATTTGAAATTTTGGATGACATATTTGAATTCCTTGTGATTTTCTGGTTCAAATGGTGTATTCGCACGCTTTTTTTGGACGAGTTTTGAATGGCAGGTGGTTGAGGAGTCGACCGGAACCCTAGTTCCGGCGACTGGTGTGGTGGCTGGCCGGTGAAGGATCCCAACGGAGAAGACAAAATCTGGGCCCTTGACTCGATTGATCGTGTGGCCATCGTTGCGCCATGTGTGTTTTTTTTATTTTTTTTCTGAGTTTTAATTAGTAATTGTGTGTTTATAACCCCACAATTGCTACCGTGTACATCCAATTAGCTTCTCATGTTTTAATTACTTTCTCTAACATTGACCCAATCTTGCGCGCACGATCCATCATGTGGTTGGAAAGCTGCCACCAAATTAAAAGTCACATGTGTCATGCACATGGCTTGTGCATGGTGTTCAGTTCCCTTTGGTGTGCGTGTGCACATGGTAAGTGTGGTATACCGTTAACCTGGCCCTTCATCATGAGTACTTGTTGGTTTTGTTGACTGGTCAAGGAGCGTTGGATGCATCTAATGGTAAGCAATCAGTCAATTAGTTGACTGGGTCGCATGTGTTCTTTTTTTTATTTATATTTCGCTGACGGGCCTTCCTGTTCACACCTCCCACCTGAGCCCATTAATATTTCCAATGCATTTTTTCTTACTCAACGCACCCCCCATTCATTTCTTTCTATTTTATTTTTATTCAACTATTACATTTCCATTTTTAATCATTAAAATTAGTTAATTGCATTTAAAAATTACTAAAAAATTCATGCATCATATTTATCATTTTATAAAATTTTCCAAATTTTATTTTTTATTTTTGTTTTATTTTTGTTTTATTTTTTATCATCTAAATTAATTATTTAGTTATTTTCTTTTTGCATTACTCATATCATGCATACTTAGCATTGTTTATTTTATTTCTCTACATCCATAAAATATTTTCAATCCGTTATTTTTGCATTCATTCACCAACATTCTGAAGTGCATTAAAATATTTTTCTTTCATTTTTTAAATTATTTCATATTGCATTTTGGTCCTTCCCTTTGGCACACTGAACCCTACTTCTCACCTGAGTTTCGCCTAATTGTTTAAGTGACTAACATCTTGATTTTTTGCAGGAGTTTTTGGTATTTGGTTTGTTTCTGGTTGAGTAACTTTGATATTTAATTTAGGGATTTTAGAAGTTGTTTTACTATTTGTTCAATTGCTCTTTGTGTGAGATTTACTTGTATGCGCATCCTTGATCTTGTCTGATTATCTGTTTGAAAAGGCACTTGTGCCATTGCCTTGGGGTTGTTTATTTGACTTCCTAATTCATGTTTGGGTTGTTATCACTATTATATGCCATTGTTTGGGTTCCATTTGCTTTGATATTGCTTACGTCTGTTTCGTACTCACCTTCTATGCAGGGACTAAGGGTGTGGATAATCATCTATTCACCCTTACTCTTTCCTTCTCTCATCTTTCTTTCTTTAGGCTTAGGTTATCGTCAAACCTCACTAACCGCAGGTCACCCATGCATGATAATATTAGGACTCGTAGTTCCCCTCTAGAGTTTCCCTTGTGTCTTCTCTTCTCACCTCAAAACATCTTTAAGATACTTATCAAGGTCAACTTGCCTTGCACACGAGTCTTAAACATAGGAAATGAAGATTGAGGGGTCCCCCTTCTCTCTTCTAAGGTGTTGAGCATACGTTCCATTGGGGACGACCATGCGACGCATTCGTTCCCGTGTCATAGACTTTGGTTCAAGTCGAGTTATTAACTAACTCAAGTCACTTCTGTCCTAAAACATACAAACCAACTTCAAACCTTTTTGTCCTTCGGGATTGTCAAACTAAAGGCTATTTTTCAATAAGGGCACGTTACTTTCCGTCTGAGTCGCAAACAGGCATCGACCCTAACTGCAGGACGCAGACTTAACGTCGCTCATAAAAAACACAAAAAGAACTTGGTCCGAACTACGTTGAGTCTGAATTCCCAATTGCACAAAGGGGGTACGTAGGCCTAGGACGTCGACGTCCTACCGAGTCTGTCTTTGTCTTCCCCTTCCCCGTTTTAGTGCAGCCATAGATTTTAGGATAACTCACCCTTAGAATAGACAACAAGCGTGGATCCCATCGAGTACGATGGACGCGTGGGGTGCTAGCACCTTCCCCTCGCGTAACCGACTCCCGAACCCAGGTTATGGTTGCAATGACCATTCCTTTCCCTCTTCCTCGGGTTTATGCGGTGTTCCCTTTCCCTCTCTTGGGATAAATTTACACGGCTGGCGACTCTGTTTTTCCGCGCCACTCTCGCGTTTGTACCTGGATGAAAATCCTGGGAGCGACACTAAGACATGTCAAGACATTGTTCTCTACACAACTTCAAAACAAGAACAAAACAAACAAAATGATATTCAGAATATCAACAACAACAGCAAGACAAATGTTTCAACATCTGTTACAACATGTTAATAAAAACTGAACTGTATATTGCAGAATGATAAACAAGGCAGAATATGATAACCCTTTTCGGTGCAAATCACTTATATATGGGGGCATACCAATCCAGGAAGAAGAATCCACAATCAGTAGTATAGTTTTATGTAAATAACAGCTGGTTTACAATAAACAGCCTTTGGTTTAACTATCACTACCCAATGGAGACTTTATCATTAGAAGTCACATCTAATTGTTAAGAGAAACCCATCTCACTCCCTAAATCACAACCTGTGATTATATAACAATTATAGTCACAATAACTGTATCATCCTACTTGAAAGACACCCCTTTCAATACAAAGTTCAGTCAATCATTATTGACTAACAAGCTAACTTGAATTTGGTTAAAAGCTTCATCCAAGAACAATACACGATTCATTACTTACGGGTTTCTGAATTTGTACAAGTATTTATGTCTTCCACAATGTATCAAATCGATACAGAGGGAGACTTACAAGAAAGCCTGCGACTCTTAAAACCATAAACTCTATTTTCTACTTTACAAAAGTGTTACAATAGGTTCGGTCTTTTAATCTTAGGTCTTGTTCTTCTTTTATAATCTTCTGTTGCCTTGGGCTTCGGATCTTCTATTTATTTCTTCCTTTATCCATGTTTTGATTGCTTCTTAAATCTTGGACCAGGTTAGCAACAACCTGCTATATCAGGTCAAGATGTCGAGACATACATTAGGACATCATCTCTGACAAGTCTTCTTTCACCATACTTCTTCATGTTGGAACATCTTGCCCAACATTCTGTTTTATCAAAAATTTGCTCAAATCTGCAGAGCCTTCATTTTGAATTCGACATAGAAACTATATGATAAAGATTTGTTTTAAAATTAAAATTTGAATATTTTTTGGAAGAAAAATATTTGTGAAAATTTTGGTTTTTTTAGGAGATATGTTATTTAATACTATATATTATGCTAAATATATTTGAAATCACATGTATGATTATGATTGATGATTGAGAATCCTAAAATCTATTTTCTTTTAAAGAATTTTGATTCTCAACCGTTTATTTATGGCTATAGATAATATATTTAGAAATATATGTTCATGTCAATTATTTGGGAAAGATAGATATTAAATTTAAATCGTATTTTGGTGATTTGATTCTTGGTTTTGAATTAAAAAAAAGTTTTTACTATCAAATCTTTTTATTTGGTTTTGTTTTAATTATTGTTTTATCTTTCAATTTGAATCACATAAAATTTGCACATGAATTTAGAATTTTGAGAAATAAGACAAATACTAATTTGTTTAATATATATTTAGTTATTATATATTATTTGTGGAAATTTTTTGAATGTTTTAAATGTCTTTCAAAATTATAAGGTAAATCTAAAGATTTGATTCTTTAAATTTTAGATACTTTGGATTTTAGAATTGATTTTATTGATTCTAAAATAATTTATTTAAAGAATTATTTGGCGCATATGTGAATTTGTTATATATATTTAATTTGATTATTATATATAATTTATTGGAAGATCAATTACCTTTATATAACACTTAATAGTGAATCTCAAAATATTATGATTCAATTTTGTTAAGTACTAAATCAAGGTTTTTACTCTTTAAATTTTAGGAAATTTAAATTTTAGATTTATGGTTTATTTATAAGCATGTGAAGATTTGTTTCATTTATTATTTATTATTTTTTATTGGAAACTTTGATTCTAGACTAATTGTTCATTTATTTAAAGATTCATTAAGTACGTTTGTGAATAAATTTTAGCATGAAATAAGTTTTTGCTATATATATAGAGGTTCAATTTTTATTTGAATTGAAATTAAATATTTGGTTTATAGCATGATTATGATGTTTTAATTTTATAGTTATTAAGTTTCTACAATAATTTTTTTATTTCATACTATTTATTGTTTTCTTGTGAGTTTCTTCTCACATTAAGGGTCGTTAAGTAATATTATGATTATGAGACATGCGACAAAGCTTACGGATTCAACCTACTTATTAAATTGTACAGTAATTTTGATTGAGTTAATTGAAACAACAAGTTGCAAAAGTAACCTCTGTTGCGTATATTTGATTTGGTTGAAATTACAAAAGATGTAGTATGAAATTATTCATGCAAGCTGTTATAGTCGGAAAAAAGGAAGACATAGTTTGGCCAGATAATTACATACTGTAATACCCCATAAATTTTGTGAGCAATTTGGATAATATTTTTATGATCAACGGGGTTCCGGGGTACTCTGAGCAATTATTGGATAAAGTAATTAGAGTAAACCGACGAACTCAGAATTTGATTATATTAATATTGTTTAACTTGGAGTTTTATTAATTTGTGTATTTGAGATAATTTGGATAATTAGTAGTATTGCCAATTAATAATTTTCTCTGTGTATTGTATTTTCTTTCCTTTCACTTATTTGGAAAAGAAGATAGAAAGAAAGAAAAGGAAAAAGAAAAGGAAAAGAGAAGTGAAGAGAAAAAGAAGAGAAAATTTGTGCAAGAGCTCAAGAACTTGGATCATCAGCCGATCTCCAATCTTTTCATCTCAGTTTCAACCTCCTCGTCTAGTAATCCAGGTAGGTTCTAGTTAGATGCTCTAGAGTAGAGTTATTTTTGAGTTTAGAGTTAATTTTGATATTGTTAGGAAATGAGTAATTTTGCACTAAAATGATGTTTTCAATGATCGTTATGATTGATACTAGTTGTATATGTGTTGTTGGGCATCAATTGGTAGTTTTCTGGTGTTTAGAATTGAATTGGCAGGGAAAATGGACAGATTTTCACAAACCCATTATGCAGGAAATTTTCTGGTTTTCACGCTGCCCATACGCGTATCACCTAAGGCATTACGCGTATTGACTAGGGCAATACGCGTACGGCTGCGCAGGAACAAGGGCAATACGCGTATGAGGTTCCATTTTCTCGGCCATCTGCCCATTTGCGTAACGTACGCGTAAGGTTTTGGACAATTACGCGTACGATCTATGGCAATACGCGTATGGGAGTTTTAAAAGGAATTTTGAAGGAAAATCAGTCTCTGCTCATACGCGTATGACCTTGGGCAATACGCGTATGGCTGGGCGTGAATTTTGGGCAATACGCGTATGGGATGTGCCAATACGCGTATGGCCAGGAGAAGTGCAGAAATTCTGCTGTTGTGATTATTTTTCCGATTGTTTGTTTCCAATGCCGCAACTTTTTGTACGTAACTCGGATTGGAACATTTTTGGTATCGTTGGAAAGCTAGCAGACTGTAATTTCTTATGAAAATGATTTTAAAGTTGTTGGCCGATTTAATTATGTTGGGATTTTTGGGAATTGTGTCGCTTTGTTGATTTTAGTGTTTAATGTGGTGTAATTGTTGTTGAAAATGTATGCATGATAAAACATAAAATAAGTAGAGTGGGGACAATTACCATAAGCAGTGTTGGAAAATTTAGAGTGAATAAACACTAGTATGGAACATGTGTGTTGACCGTTTGGTTATGTTAAGGCATTATGGCCTTGTGATTGTCGAATACAATCACGACTGTGTGTGATCACGTAATCGTAACCGGTTATCTTTGCGAGTGCGTTTCATGGGTCTCGAGCTCCTCTGAAACATGTGCACAACTACTTGACAGGTTTGATTCCCGTGTGCAGTACGAATGGTGCTCTGGGAGCGTATGCTTGTGACGGTTTATGGCCCGTGTGAAGCGACGGTTCATAACGGTTTATGGCCCGTAGAACCCGAATCCATTCGTATGTCAAGTAGGTTCAAGGATCCATGACTCGGGTCGTCTTCTAGACGTAGAAGCGGACGGGAAAAGGGGGTGCCTTGGTGTGGTTACTGATTAGTGATATTGTGAGTTGATGAACTCATAACATGTTTCCATATAGTGTGTGTACTCAAGTCACTCCCCTTTCCCTTTTGACTTGAGTTAGGTTGGTTAGAACCTTGTAGAGCCGAGAGGACTTTAAGATAGGGAACTCACTGAGATTTGATATATCTCACCCCACTGTTGTTGTTTACATCACAGGTACTGCAGGTTCCGCGAAGGGTAAGGATAAGGCCGTGTGATTATCCTTACTTATCTGATGACTTTGCTTCCGTTGTGGAGTTTTGAGATCCTTAGTGATCTAGTTCTTAGTGTTTTGTCTTTTGAAACATCTTGTAGATATACTATGCCGTAGTTTTTTTGTATTAGGCTTTCTGGACATGTATATGTATAATGTGTTTACTAAGAACTTATTGTATATTTCAGTACCAAATGTACTTTTCATGTATAATATATGATTTGATGCATGTATAAATATGTGGGCGTTACACATACCCGCGAAGGTGAATATGTGGTAATTATAAGTTTTTTTTTTCATGTGGGTAATGGTTGGTGTTAAAGAAGCACATTATCTGACAAAACTTATTATCAATATTTGATCATTACATTGAGAGTATTGCTTGTAGTTAATTCTTGGAAATCAAAGATTGTGGATTAATGGTGCATTTGGTATCCAATTGAGCAATGCAATAATACGGGGTATTACAATATATATATATATATATATATATATATATATATATATATATATATATATAAATATATATATATACATATATATATACATATATATTGTCTTTAAGAGTAGGTTTAAAGATTTGTTCTAAATCTTAGTCTCATATTTTCTTTTAATCTAACGGTTTTAATTGATAATTTATATTCTCAAGTGAGTACAATATTTCTACGAATAATTATACAAATAAAATTAACATCGTATAAATTTCAATTTTATAACTTTTATTTTATTTCTATATTTTTTGTTTAAAAAATAGTAATTTAAAATGCCAAATATATATATATATATATATATATATATATATATATATATATATATATATATATATATATATATATATATATATATATATATATAATAGACTTTAAAAAATTACTTTTAAGTCTGTGAAATAAGCGAGTTGAACCTAACAAGATAAACTTAACGAGTTGAACCGAGATATTCGTGAACTTCTAACAAGTCGAGTTTGACCTGAAAAAAAAGTTCGTGATGAACTCGAACTCGAACTCGAACTCGGCCATGTCTTTACGAGTCGAGTTTGAGCTGAAAAAAAAGTTCGTGATGAACTCGAACTCGAACTCGAACTCGGCTAATTCTTAACGAGTCGAAGTGAGTTAAGGTGAGTTCGACTCGACTCGACTCATTTCCAGCCCTAATTTCAATGAATTGTAATTTTAATGGTTAAGATTGATTGTTCTCATTTCTCATAATAAACAACTGTTCTCACTTGAGTCATCTTATATATATATATATATATATATATATATATATACTAAATACTTTACATAAAGTATTCAATAAATCTAAAAATTAAAATTTTTACATTATTTTTAATATTTGACTTATTTTAAGTTGATGAATTATAAATATCAAAAATTTATTTAATAATAAATAAATACCATCACCAGAGATCGAACCCTGGACAAACAACTTATACATTTTTAACTCAACTAACACTTACCAATTGATTTATTCTATCCATCAAAATTTTATATTTTAGATTCAATGAATAATTGATGTATCTTGACTATATAGACAAAATACTTTACATAAAGTATTCCTTTCATCTATAACTTAAAATATGAATGATTGATGCATCATGTGGATATATATATATATATATATAATAGTTTATGTTCTGGACTGGGCCAATGACCATGCACGGCCCAATCCACTTCCACTCTAGCAACGGCCCAATTGCTTGGGTCCAATACAACAAGGGGAGAAAGTTATCTTCCTGCCCCTCCTACCGGACAAGGACTGCACGGTCCTCCCTGGGAAAACCGTCGTCCTGCACGACACGAATGCTCCCCGAATAGCTAAAGGGCGGGTGCCCGTAACTGCCAGCTTGCCCGGTGCAACGGCTAGTTTGGCCACCCTGCCCGACATAACGGCTAGTTTAGGCAGTTACCTATTATTCAGGAAAACGGTTATGTCGCCCTGAAAATAGGACCGTTGGCCACGCGCTGGGGAGCGCTATATAAACTCTCTCGTACGAGAGGGTCAGGTATCAAATATTCACCCTACGAACTAATACTTGTACTTGCCCTTTCTCCGACCGTTACTTACTTGATCATCGGAGTACCTTGCAGGTATAACTCCCCTCCTCTTCTCAACATCACCATTCCGAGCACCTTGGACGACCCTGACGACCAGCCTCTGTGGATCTGATCGAGCACCCACGATCAGTGGCGCCGTCTTTGGGAAACGTCTTGTTCTCCCCATCTTTTTCTCCCTAGAAACTAAAGATTAAAACAAACCCTCAAGAAACATCCACATCATGGCCGCTCAAGACTCTGTCAAAGGTGCTGACCATTCTGCATTCGTCCCTGTCACCAAGATCGATGTTGACGGCCAATCTTCCTTACTTTCTGACCTCCGTTTCCTGAGAGACGGGGCCTCAGCATCCCCGTCCCCTATTCCCGTCGAACATGGGAACGACCAACCACCGTCAAATGATCAGCCAGCTCCTGTCCCGCCCAACGCTGACCAGGCCATGGCGACTCTCTTGGAAGCAATCAATCAAACCAACCTCCTCATTATGCGACAGAGCGAAAGGATAGAGGCACTCGAAGAAGCCTCTCTCCCAAGATCGCCTCCAACGAGGAAGAATCATCGAAGATCCAGAAGCCCGCTACCCAGGCGTGAAGATGATCGAAGATTGAGGCAGGAGCCTGAGTCACATCCCATCCGAAAGCGCGACCAGATCTCCCCGCGGGATCAACCTTCGCCCAGACATAAAAGAACACGACGGGACAGGCTAACTCCCCCGGTCAGATCCCAAGTTCGACCACTATCACCGTCTCCCTGGAGAAACCGCCGCTGCGAGCGGAGGATATGGTCCCCGTCACTGACCAGTTCAGATAGCGATGATGAGCCCCGTGGTCCATTGTCCCGTGAGATACTGGCCACCCGCCTGCCCAAAGGCCTTGAGAAGCCTCCATCTCTAGGCACCTATGACGGCACGACGGACCCAGACGAGCATATTGAAAACATAGATGCTCTCCTGGATTACCAGGGAGTACGCGGCGCCATAAAGTTTCGTTTATTCCTAACAACGCTCCGTAAGGGAGCCATGACATGGTATAAGAAATTACCTGAAGAGTCTGTTACATCATGGAGACAACTGGGCCGGATATTCTCCCCCCACTTCACCGCATCACGCCGTCACCCGAAGACGGAGGCTTCCCTCGGAGCCGTCGTCCAAGGGAAGGACGAGCCCCTGCGCGCATACATAGAGCAGTTCAATAAGGAAGCCGTCCAGGTCCCCACGACCGATGAAATGAAGAAATTCTTGCTCGAACAAGGGCTCCGCCCGGGTTCGGATTTCACCAAAGCCATCGGCCTCGCACCTCCGAGGAACCTCAACGCCCTACTTCTCCATGCTCAGTCTCATATACAAAACGAGGAGAAAGTAGCCGCCCATACTGTTCGAGCATCTCGAAACCAAGAGAATGCCCGACCTTCCATAGCTGATAAATCCTCGACATCTCGTCGGGGAAAGAGGAAGCGCGACGACCGTCATCCTGAGTTTCGCGACCAGAAGGGACCTTCAGGACGGTTCCATGATTACACCCCCTCACTGTCTCGAGGGAGAAAATTTTATCCGAATGTGCCAATTCGGAATTCAAATAGGCGGGAGTGGGTTTCCCGAAACAAATGCTAGCCAAGCCCGACGCTGACAAATCCAAATATTGCCATTTCCACAAAAGTCACGGCCACACAACAGAGAAATGCATCCACCTGAAGGATGCGATTGAGATCCTCATCCGCGACGGACATCTGAAGCAGTTCGCAAAGAAAAGGGATACTCCCCGGCAGGACGCCTAGGAGTCTAAAAAGATCGAGGAGGAAATTCCCTCCTCGGAGGATGCCAATGTCCAGATAGCTATGTCGATATCTCGACCCGAAGACTTCTACATTTCGGACGGTCTGCCTGTCCCAACATACCTTGGAGCCCACAGCCCGTGGGAGACTTTTCCATCCGCCATGGTCATATCAGGTGGCGGGTTCAACAAGATCACGACCGGATCTGTGAAAAGAACGTTTGAACAATTGATCAACAAGAGTTCCAACCAGGTCGCTACACTGGACAATTCCCGAAAGGGATCCGTCCCCATCGCTTTCTACAAGGAGGAACTCAGCGAAGCCCCCAATTCAAGCATCCCGTTGCTCGCCCGAGCAAAGATGGTGAACTTCGAAGTTCGCAGAATACTTGTCGACTAGGGTAGCTCAGTCGATATAATGTACAATCAGCTGTTCTCGATGTTGCAGCTGAATGACTCTCACCTTACCCCGTACGTAGGATCCGACTTGCAAGGATTTAACGGAGCAGTGACTAAACCCAGAGGTTACGTAGAGCTTATCATAACCTTTGGATCTGGAGAAACAACCCGAGCAATCAAGGTACAGTTTCTGGTGATAGACTGCCTATCAATGTACCAATGTATATTTGGAAGGCCAACCTTGGCAGAACTTATAGTGGTGCCCTCTATTGTACATCTCAAAATGAAGTATTACACTTCAGAGGGGATGGTCGCCACACTCCACGACGATATTGAGGCTGCTCGCCGGTGCTTTGAAGCAGCGTCAAAGGGACTCAGCACCATAGCTTCTGGACCAAAAGCTTCTGGCCGGCCACCTTTGCCCAGCATCTCCGAGCAGCCCAAGCCAATTCCCCAAGTCAAATCCATCGATTTGGACAACCGCTTCACCGAGGAAGACCAGACTGAGGACTCTGCGACTTCGAGCAGCCCATCCAGCAGTGACGCCTATCCAATGCGGCCCATCTCAGATGGCAACTTCGAATTCTTCCTGTTCGGAGAAGACCCCCAACGGGGAGTAAAGATCGGAGCTGATCTCCTCGACTTGGCCAGAAGACAACTCAAAGCATGCCTCCGAGAGAATGCTGACTTGTACTCCTGGAGCGCTGCAGAAATGCCAGGATTGGATCCATCAACCGCTTGCCACCAACTGACAATCGACCCGACCGTCAAAGTCGTTGCCCAGCGCAGGAGGAAGCAGTCCCCGGAGAAGAAGGAGGCTGCGGAAAAGGCTGTAAAAGACCTCCTCGAGGCTAAATTCATTTCTGAGGCCAAATATACTACTTGACTCTCAAACGTTGTACTTGTAAAAAAGAATAATGGCTGATGCAAAATGTGTATTGATTATACTGATGTTAACAAGGCATGCCAAAAGGATGCCTACCCCCTCCCCAATATTGATAAACTCATCGATAACTTTGCAGGTTTTAAACTTTTATCATTCATGGACACCTACACGGGCTATAATCAAATCCCGATGGCCGCGAGCGATAAAACGTACACGGCCTTCATGACCGAGTCGGGCAATTATTACTACAACGTAATGCCTTTTGGACTGAAGAATGCGGGCGCAACATACCAACGGATGATGAACAAAGTCTTCCGGGGAGAAATAGGCGACATGCTCGAAGTCTATATAGACGACATGATCGTCAAGTCCCACGAGGAACTCGATCATGTCGCCCATCTGCTCAAGGTCTTCGAATAAGCCAGGAAATACCAAATGCATTTTAACCCAGAAAAATGCACGTTCAGCGTTCTGGCCGGAAAATTCCTCAGCTTCTACCTAACAGAATGGGGGATCGAGGCTAACCCTGACAAATGTCGGGCATTTTCTGAATCTCCAACGCCCAAATCAAAGAAAAACATCCAATCCCTCAACGGGGTGCTCGCATCCCTATCCCGTTTCGTGGCAAAATCTGCCCAGCACGCTCTGCCCTTTTTCAAACTCCTCCACAAGGAGGCAGCATTCGAGTGGACCGAGGAATGCAAGACAACCCTTCTCCATTTAAAGCAAGCACTGTCAAAACCGCCCGTCCTTTCTCGGCCAAACAACGGAGAAACCTTGTACCTGTATCTCGCCATTACTTTTGAAGCCGTAAGCGCCGCCCTTATCCGCGAGACACCTGACGGGAAGAAGCTCATATACTTCACGAGCAAAGCACTACAGGGTCCGGAATTAAGGTACCAGTTGATAGAAAAGGCAGCACTAGCTCTTATCAACGCAGCCAGATGACTAAGACACTACTTCTTAGCGCACACGGTCGTAGTTCGGACCGATCAGCCTATAAAACAACTGCTAGGACGTCCAGACATGGCCGGCAGGATGCTCAAGTGGTCGTTGGAGCTATCCGAGTTCGATATCCAGTACGAAAGCCGAAAAGCCCTCAAAGCCCAGGAACTGGCTGATTTTGTCGCAGAGATGACATTCGCAGACTCCCCGGTGCATGGGGCACGTAAGTGGACCATCTTCGTAGATGGGGCATCCAGTTCAACCGGGAGTGGGGCAGTCGTAATATTGGAAAACGACGAAGGGATCATCATCGAGGCTTCTCTCACTTTGTCCTTTCCCACGTCGAACAACCAAGCTGAGTACGAAGCCTTCCTCGCCGGGCTACGCCTAGCCGAGGATATGGGCGCCGAAGAAATCGTCATCTGCACAGATTTGCAGCTCGTGGCTCTCCAGGTTCTAGGAGAGTATCAAACCAAGAACGACAGCCTTTCCGAATACCTAGCACTGGTCAAGAAAAAGATGGCGAAATTTTGAGCAGTGGAAGTAAACCACATCCCCCGCGAATACAACGTACGGGCGGATGTCTTATCCAAACTAGCGAGCACAAAGAAGAAGGGCGGAAACAATTCCGTCATCCAGGAAGTACTTCCTCGATCCAGCATCGAAAAGGGCTCCTCGACCATGAAAGTGCATGTAATTGGCGACAACAATTGCTGGATGACCCCTGTGTACAACTACCTCGCTAGAGACGAGCTTCCCAGCGACCCCAAGGAGGCCAACACAATCAGTCGAAGAGCTTGCTCGTACGTCCTAGTCGAAAATAGACTCTATCGACGAGGCTTCTCTATCCCACTACTTAAATGCGTCGAAGAAGAAGTTGTCCCTCACATCTTGCGCGAGATCCACAAAGGTATCAACGCCTAACATCTCGGAGGGAAATCCCTTTCCCGTAAGGCCCTCAGGGCTGGGTACTATTGGCCGACCATGCAACATGATGCTAAAGAACACGTAAAAAAGTGCGACAAATGCCAACGGCACAGGGACATGCACTTAGCCCCACCTAACGAGCTGAAAAAAATGTCCTCCCCGTGGCCATTCGCCTGGTGGGGGCTGGACATCCTGGGACCCTTCGTGGTAGGATCGAATCAAAATAAATACTTGATAGTAGGCGTGGACTACTTCACGAAGTGGATAGAGGGAGAAGCCTTGGCCAAAATAACAGCACTCAACATATTACGCTTCTACAAGCGAAACATCCTTGCACGCTTTAGCATTCCCCAAGCAATAATCACGGACAATGGGACGCAATTCACGGACAAGAAATTCCAGGACTTTGTCGCCCACCTAGGGACGAAGCAACATTTCGCGTCCGTCGAACACCCTCAAACCAATGGGCAGGCTGAAGCGGTCAACCGGGTTATTCTCCGAGGCCTCAAACGAAGGTTGGACGAGACAAAGAAGGCCTGGGTCGAGGAACTGCATAGCGTCCTATGGGCATACCGCACCACTCCTCACTCCATGACTGGGGAAACACCTTTCTGGCTAGTATACGGGACAGAGGCTGTAATCCCCGTCGAAATCCACATACCATCTAGGCGAACGAGTCCCCTCTAGACGAGGAGATGAATGACGGAGCACTGAGAGAGGATCTCGACCTCGTCGAGGAAATCCGGACTGGGGCAACCCTCCGTTAGGCCTCTCTCAAACAAAAAATAGCCATCAGGCACAATGCCAAAGTCATACGACGAGAGTTCGACGTGGGCAGCCTCGTCCTGCGAAGAAACCACAAGGACTCTCGCGAGGGCAAGCTGGCAGCAAATTGGGAAGGGCCATACCGAGTCCGTGCAAAAACGGAGAACAGAGCCTATTTCCTTGAAAACCTCAACAGGGAAGAAATCGCTCGACCTTGGAATGTGGAAAAACTAAAACAATATTACAGCTAAACACCACGATCAGCGTCCCCGCAACGAAAGACCATTTACGGTCATTATGCATGCCCAGGTACAAGCGCTGCATACAAACAAAGTAGAATCCCACTCAAGTAAAAGAGCCGGATCTCTGCTCGTCGGCGGTCCTCGATCGAGCATCGCCGGTGCCCAAGTACCATGATCGGCAGAACTCCAGCTCGCGATGGGACGTTCACGCCGTAACCTCAGGCCTCGATCGCGACTTGAGATCTGCAACCCCGCCGGGACATTCCCCGGCTATTCGACCAGTTCCTACACTGGCGAATTCATATGCAACGAGCAATCCTTTTAAAAAAAGCTCTATTTCAAACACTCCCTCCTACGGGCAGACATACATGGACAACTAATATAAGTACATCAACATAAACAAAAATAATACAAGTGATAAAACCGGTCAACAAAGATCAAACATTAATTAAGTGGTCACGAGGACCAATATTGTGCGGGTTTACATAAAAGGGGGGCCATCCCCCCCCCCAACAAAATAAGATTACAAAAGGTACACGGCGCGCAGGCCGGACAAACATCATCAAAACAAAAAAACTTCATTCTTCAGTGTCGGCCACCTACTCGACATTGGATTGGGGATCTTGGCCGTCAGGAGTCGGGTTCTCTGTCTGATCGACGAGGAGGGTGTCCGGCATGACAATGCGCCCATACTTAACGTGCGCCAAATAATGAGTACCTTCAGTGATTATGTCAAGGCCGGAGTTCACCACCCGTAACTGAGACACTGCATTCTTAAAGGACTCCTCGACGATCACAATGTTGTCATCCTCGGCAGCCAGCATGCGGGCAACCAATTCAGACCTGGTTTTTAGTTCCTTCACATCATTAGGTTCATCCTCGCTAGGAGCAGCGGCCAACTGCAGTCATTTGACCAGCTCCTCAACAGCTTTCTTCTCCGACTCCAACGTGGACCTCTCCTCCCGCAGCCTGGTCACTTCCTCATCAGTTGTTTTCTTAGCCTCCTTGGCACTTCGGGCCTCCTCCCTGGCTTTCTTCAAGTTGTCCTCAAGGGTGGCTACTTTAGGCCGGGAAGCAGTCAACTCAGACTCTGTCGCCGAATCTCCCTCCGCATAGATGACCGTCATCTCCAGTATCCTGACCATAGCAGAAGCGTCCTGGGCCACCAGCGCCCTCTTACTCGGATGATCCATGCTTTGCATCTAGAGGGAGTCTGCCCGAGGGACCACTAGAGACGTTCCTTCAAAGAACCTCTTATCCAGAATGCATGGAGGCAACTCGAACTTCCCCTTTTCGGGCACTTTACTCAAATCAACCGCCTCGTTAGCTCTTGGGCGCTTGGCCTTGGTTGCCAGAGGCATAGGAGACCGTTGAACAGTAGCAGGAGAAGCACTCCCCAAAGGAGGCTGAGAAGTAGAAACCGCACTCTGAAGAGGGCGAGACTTAGGGGTGCCCGCTCCAATCTTGTTCCTCGCCGCCGCATTTCTCACCATCCTCTCATGGGCAGAAGGCATGTCGCCTGCAAAAGACAAAGACAAATGTTAGACAACAAAGAAACAAATACTGCAAACGTACATTGCTAAAGCTAAATACCGAGCAGCTTCATAGCAGCCGTAGGAGATTTACACTCCAGCAGTGCTTTGGTATTAATGAAGCGGGGCTCCACGTACCGACTACCATCTTCCTCGTAGATGGGCGCCCTCTTCTTGTTAATACATTTGGCCAGCCGGGAGGAATGAACGTAAGCCACCAGCTTCTTGTAAGAGGCAATGTCTTCCTCGTCTAAATCCTGCTCCTGAAAAACATACTCGTTGGGTGGCTTCAGGAAATGATCTGCCCCCCAGTGGAAGGGAAACTTCAGCAACCTTTCCCCAACATACTTCCCGTCCTCGGTAATCTTATCATTACCCTCTTCGTCCACTTCGAGCTCCCAAACAAACGTGCTGTCCTGAGCAGCCTCGGACACGGGCTCGACAATATAGTACCTCGTCTTAAACGTCCTGATAGATTCAGAAAAAGGCTTAAACAACTTATGGGGCTATTTCAGAGAAACCCATCCGTATCTCCTCCCCGAAGTCTGCCGCTGATGATGAAATACTGTAAAGAAGAAAGGGATAGTTGCTCCAATTTGAAAATGCTCGCACGTCAACTTAAACGCCCGGATGAACGCCAATGAGTTTGGGTGAAGCTGCATCGGGGTCAGATGAAGATGCACGAGCACAGACTGTTGGAAGTCAGTGAAGGGGAGCCTCAATCCCAGCTATTTGAACGCATATTCATACATGGTAAAGCGCTCCCCGAAATTTGTACAGACACAGTCATCCACGGTAGGAAATGCACATTCCAGTCTCCCTCCGCTCCAACAGTCTCGAAGACGTCTCCTATGTACGTAGCAAACTCGGACACATGGTCGGCAAGCTCAGCCACCTCCCACTCCTCCGAAGAGTTCCCAGCAACTTCCTCGTCCATCTCGTCCACGTCATCTTCCTTCTCAATGTCGCTGGGAGCCTCCCCGTATTTCCCGCTAGAAGCGCTCGAAGACTGCAAGCTGTTGCTGTCCGTGGAACTAGCTTCCTCTTCGGACGTCTCTATTATAACTTCTCCATCCGGGCCCGTCGCCATATCAACCACCTAAAAAGCAGAGAAAGAAAGTGAATTCGACGACAAATCAAATCCACCCTTCCACCGCTAGTCAAGTGAAAGGGCGCGCGAAGGGCTGAGGACGATGTACCTGGCCTAAGCCCTAACGACAGTGTAAAATAACCTCCCCGTGAGGCATTTCTCGGAATTTTCCTTCTAGAGCGAGGAACTTCCCCGCAGTACATACCCAGTTTCCATTCGAAACCCCACCGGAAGCTACAAAGTTTTCGCCGGAATCTGGAGACATTCGAACGGAAACTTCGTCACATCTCCAGAAAGCGCGGTGTACTAACGGTCACACACGCGCCATCATCACAACGACGCCGCAGACTGCCCACCTCACACACAACGTGCTAACACGCCAGCGACAGAGCCAGCAGTGGAGAACGGCGAAACCATCATCCACCACCACCAACTACCATAAACACGACTAAAGTCTCCTAAAAATTAACTAAACCTGATGCAATCTACCGGTAATCATCAATATAAGTAAAAACGCAAACAATCGAACAACTTACTTGGATAATCGAAGACTTGAAAAGGTTGCTCGGAGCTGAAACGCTGACTGGGAAACGAGCTACGCCGACGGGCAGAAAATTTGAAGAAAACGAAAGAGAAAAGTTCAGAATGAGACGTTTCCCCCTTATTTATACAAAGGGGGACGTACGAGCTCACGCGCCCGTAGGTCATGATGACTACCAGCCAGCCATCATTACCTAGCAGCGGCGACACAAGTTCCAACACACACGTGGCGCCCCACGAAAAGCTTCTGCTTCCCGTAATAGTTGGTACCCACGTATGACGGGCAACCGTGGTACCCACGACCATCAGTTGTCACGGGCACCACCGGTCGAACATCCTCCATCTTCAAGCCCAGCATTCAGACCCCCCGGTATTGTTAGTTATCCTTAAGTCATCACTTCCATGCTCGGAAGCAACGACTTGGGGGGCTACTGTTCTGGACTGGGCCAACGACCATGCACGGCCCAATCCACTTCCACTCCAGCAACAGCCCAATTGCTTGGGTCCAATATAACAAGGGGAGAAAGTTACCTTCCTGCCCCTCCTACCGGACAAGGACTGCACGGTCCTCCCTGGAAAAACCGCCGTCCTCCACGGCACGAATGCTCCCCGAACAGCTAAAGGGCAGGTGCGCGTAACTGCCAGCTTGCCCGGTGCAACGACTAGTTTGGCCACCCTGCTGTTTACTGTGAAATTTGGTAAACAACCTCTGGTCTACAATCTTGGGTAAAATTGAGTAACTTGCAGGAAATACCATACAAATCCTAGGACATGTGCTAAATTTAAAAGAAAATTTAAATTGAACTCCACGTTCGACTAAGCTTCAAAAATAAAACCTAAATGAACTCCACGTTCGACTATAAAACTTTGTAAAGTAAAGACAATTTAGAAAGTAACAAAGCTGTAAAATAAAGGGTGCAATTCTTAAAAGCGTCGAAAGTAAAGATCAAGAAATAAAGGATTTAAAAATAAAGGCAATGATCATAAACAGTTTGAATTAAAAGAAAATGATAGAAAATGATAGTCGAAGACAAGTAAAAAGCATTTAAATAAAAGCTGAAATAAATGCAATAATATAAAAGGCTTGAATTTGATAAAAGTGCAAGAAAGTGAATGTCGAAGGCAAGTATTTAGAAAAATGCAGTAAAGTAACAGTCAAAAGCAATTTAAGAAGACTTTTAAATGGAAAGTTAAAACAAAGTGCAAAAGAAAACCAACTGATAGTGAAGATCAAAAAGTAAAGTTTTAAGGAAAAAACATATAAACGTGAAAGATCAAGTTCAGGAAAACATGCAAGATAAAGTGCTAGATAATCAAGAAACATACGAATGATAAAGATAAATAAATTGCATTGATGAAAAGAAATGGTATTACATCACATACATTCTCACGAACTTGTTTCTCTACACACGGGTACTTTGAGTATTTTGGAGTAACTTGTACAAGAAAATGAACACCCCTTATTCTATGGGATTACTCCCTATTTATAATGCTAGAAAAATAACTACTAAGTGATGGTTGATGCTTCATAACGTGTCTTTTGGCGCTTCTTCTTGTCTTCAACCGTTCCCTCGTTCACCAACTGCCCTTTTTGAATTTCAAATATTGGAAATTTCCCTCCAGCTTTTAGTGATAACTGCAACGTGCTTTTTTAGCACCCTCAATGTCGAAGGACTCTCCAATACTTAGTAACTTTAGAAGTTTTCAAAACTTTTCTTCGACTCAGGCTTCACCAAACTTAGGCCGAAGCCTTTTTATGCTTAAAATAATTTTTTAACTTGAGATTACTTCTAAATTTACTGGCGTCGAAATTGAGAGCTAACAAATTTCCCCCAAGAAATGTCCTTTCGCCCGAATTGGTAGGAAGGTCATTTTTTATCTCATGACCATTTCGACGCATATTCATTCGGCTATAAAATTGCATGGCTTTAGCTGAATAACCTATTACTCACTTAGTGGCTAAATTATTCAGTTTCTTCAACCCACGCTTGTGACGTCACGCCATCATGACAAATCCTTAAATGTCTTTTCAGCCGTATTCATCATAACTTTTTCTTGAAAACATATGTTTTGCAGTCTGACCATAACTGTTAATACTCATCATTTTTTCAAAGAAAGACACGCGTCCCACTACCTGATCAACTTCAACGGTGGATTCAAGGTCATTAGGATTTCGAAACACCTATAAGTACTCTTTTTCACCATTTTGTAAACTTTTCACACTCTCAGAATTTTAAGAAACTTATCTCTCTTCCTTCAGTTTCTCTTTACGCAAAACCCAGAAAGCATCATTTCCTTTTATTTCTTTAACAATGGCATCCTCCCAAGAAAATGTTCAGGAAAAGAAAACCCAGAAAGGTAGAGTTACTCAGTTCAAACAATCTATTCCACCGTTCGCAAATGTTCTTGGCCCCCAAATAGTAGATAACCGTCGCTGCATGCCAGAACCCACCACCAAAGAAGCAAGAAGCATCTATAAATCTCAGGTAATGATTCCTTTGATTGTTTATGATAAACCATATGCATTGTTTGGTCCTCTGGCTGATGTTGAAATTTCTGATGAAAAACTGAGTGAGTTTTTCCCCTCGTACCGAAAATCAAGACCATTAGGGCAAAAGAGTTTCCCTAGAATCACTGAAACCCCTGAAGATCCCCCATTGCCTAAGATTAACCTTAGTTATCTTACTGATGGTACTAGACTAGTAAGGGTTGTTAATCCCTTAAAGGATTTTGACCTTTGGATGACCAAAATGGAAAAAGTTAAAGCTGAACATTGGAAGTCTATAGGTATCTATGACCTCCTTATGCTGTCGAAGACCAACATTCCATATTGCTTAAACATGCTAGCAGTATCTTTGTATTTTTGGGATAGCACTCACTACACCTTCCATTTTCCATGTGGAATGGTCACACCAACACTCTTCGACCTGGCTGCCATTACAGGGCTTCGCCCAGATGGAATCCCATATAACCCTGACGTGGATGCTGAAGATACCATTGGCATTTCAAGCTCCAAACTCACCTACACCCTCTTCATTAAACACCACTTTGACCAGGACCATGAAGAAGTGTCTGATGAAGAACACATTGCGTTTCTCACTGTATGGCTGTCGAGATACGTTTTCTGCACCAAATCTTTGCAAGTAGCCAAAAAGTATTTGCCCCTCGCTAACCAACTCCACAGAAATAGAGGGGTCTGCTTGAGTGAACTTATTTTGGAGAACCTTTATGAATCCATTAGCGAAGGAGCCTCTCGACTAAAGCATATGGAGGCCCAAGGTTATGTGCACTTGAGTGGTCCTCTTTGGCTACTTCAACTGTGGCTTAATGCAACCTTTGAAGTTAGCCTTCCCAGAAAAGGGGTAGTTGATGAGGCTTCTTCTGAGATACAAGGAAGGAGTATTGAAGGGAACCGTTTGGTCAAGCTCACTCCTACTGATGATGGAGAAACCCTTAAAGGGGCTTTCACCAGTTACATTATGATGTTTTCCAAACGCTACGAGTTCACTCCAAGCATGGCACCCTTTGCTGAACGAAAATATGGCCCCGTGTGGTTCAAAAGGCCATTTCCCAATCCTCACAAAAAACTTGACAAGGAATCTGTTGCTATTTGGGAAGCCTTTTTAATTCCCCGATTCCTTATCAGCAGGTTAAATTTGGGGAGAGGCATGGCAGCAATGACTGCATACCAGCCAAACCTTGTCTCTCGACAGTTTGGATTGGCCCAGATCTTTCCTCAATGCTTATATGAAAAGAAGGGCCATGTAATCCTACACACTTCTATCTTCGACGAAGAAGGGGTAGCCACCACACTCGATGGCTGGAATGATAGAAGAGGAGTTCTCTCTCCTGTGTTTTTTGAACCCACTTTCTTATGCACTCAGTCATTCCATAACTGGTGGTCGAAGCACTACAATGATCATTTTCTTGATGTGGCTACCTTTTCTTCCCTACTTGACCAAGATTTTCTTGATGTACAGGACAAAAAAAAGAAGAGTAAGTCCACTCATATCCAAGAAATTCAGGCTTTCCAAAAATACTTTGAAACTGTCTATCGACCGGATGATCTTGGTCGAACCATTCACGAGGCTGCTGTCACTTTAAAGAGCAAATTTCTACAAAAGTTGGATCAACTAAAAATCCCTTCAAACGTTCCTCGTGAGAAACGTTATGAGGTAGCTTTTGAACTTTTTCCTCCAAAATTCCCTCGACTGCCTAACGCTGATTTTGGAGTGGCACTTGCCCCTCCATTTCCAGATTGGTTTGTCTGTGGTGAACATTTAAAACTTCTTCGACAGCAGTCTCAGCCAAAAGCCCAACGAGTAGTTCCGACCAAGCATACACTAGACAGTTTCAAAGGACACCTTCATATAGGAATTCAGGACGTTCGTGTCGAATCCGAAATATGTGAAGGTTTGAGGCCCTTAATTCATGGTTTTGTAACTAACCACTTAATTATTAATTTGTAATCATTTTTCTGTCTTTCAGCTGTGCCCAGGAAAGCCCCTTCAGCCAAAGCTGCTGCTACACAGAGTAGTAAGGACCCAAAAGGCAGACAGGTATATTTCACATCCTTTGCCTATGTTCTCATTATGTGACTCTCTTCTCACATTGGTACCATTTTTTCTTTTTAGACTGGTCGAAAGCCTCCAACACCTTCAAAGAAAGGCAAAAAGGATGCTCCAGCTGTTATTGTTTCAGATGCTGGTGATGAATCTCCTGAGGAGGTTCTCATCAAAAAGAGAAGAAAACCTATGAAAGCATCTGGACCTAGTGGCCCACCTCCCTCAAAGGTGTCCAAAATTCTTGAAAAGACACCCACTACAAGTGGTGTCGAAAAACAACCCTCTATGGTAGCCTCGAAAACACCTCCTGGCGACCATAAAAGTGGAAACTCAAGTCCTGATGTTGTACCTGCTCAGGTATGCAGACCATCTTATTTATTATATTTACATCTTTCACCCAAATTTCTTAATCTTATTTGCTTCACTTGTGTTGTTAGGCTGATACAGTCATCCCCAACCCTCAACACACTTCAGGCAGTTTCGCCACCACCCTCCTCAATAGCCAAGGTGAGCCAACTTACCATCCCTCTTCTGATGTTGGCTCTGACTTGAGTGAGATTAATCAACCTATTCCTCCTGCTGCAGAAAACATACCTCCCCCTGTTCAAACCACCACCCAACATGCTCAAGTTGATGGTTCCAATTTTGGGGATGATGAAGCTTCAAGTCCACCGCCTTTCAACCAAGCTGAAGCCATGGACACTGAAGAATTGATTGTCGAAAAAGAAAGTGGTCCTAAGGACCAACCACCTAATGACAATCTTGGTCCAGTTGTTCATGAAGAAACAAATAAACCACACCTTGAGCCAACTAATGACCAAGATGACAATCAAATAGCCAATGAAAGAGGTGAGGAAGAATTGCCAGTTGAAGATGAAGAAGAGGAAGAAAAAAGAGATGAAGAAGAGGAAGAAGATGAAGAAGAAGCAGAAAGGATCGAACCAGACCAAATGTCCTTGCCTGTGGTTAATCAAACTTTGGCTAACATTCCAACTTCTAAAGATCCATTGGCAACACTCAAGTGGTCGAACCCTCGGGAATATACCAAACTGATCCTTGGGCAAAAGTATGGCTCTTCTTCTGGTTCTTCGACTCCAGCATCAGATGACTTCGCCAACTCAGTTCTCCAAACCATCAAAAAGAAATTCTTCAGGGGAGACATCTACAGAATCTTGGCCTCAGACCCCACTGCACGTCTCTTTCTAAAAGACAACCTTCAGAAACTTGATCTCACAACTCTTAACCCAGAAGTTTCTGGTTTTCTGATTGAATTAACTGTTGTGGTAAACCAACTATCTGCAGAGATAACACTACTCCCATCCATCCAAAAAACCGTTGTGGCTACAGCAGGTCGTGAAAGTGCAGCTTGGTGCAGCGCACAAGAATCAGAGGTCAAGGTCGAAAGTCTGGAGACTGCTAAAAAACAAAGACAAAAAGAAATAGCCTCCAACCAAAAAGACATTGAGGCCTGGAAGCAACAACTCAAGGAGCTACAAACAAAAATTTCCAATGCTGAAAAACGCAACCTTGAGTTACAGAATTTCGACGACACTGAAATGTCTAAAGAGCTAAAGAATGCCATAGATCTTATTGATGCAGCTCAGAGATACGAAAGAGAGCTTGCAGTAGCTAAACTCGACGAATCTCTGTGTGAGGCTCGCCTCAAGCATCATATGGATACCTTTGCTCAGTTGAAGTTGAGGCTTCCTTTCTGATGACCTTATAACCTTTATTTGTAATATTATTTAACTATCATTTGTTTCTTGGCCTTTTTTAAGGCCGTTATGTAATGACAATCTCATGCTTCTATCATTCCATTAATCATTTGCACTTCACCATTAATTCTTTTGATCCACAATTTTATGGCGTATATTATGATGTGTTTTATTTATGGCCTCAAATTTGAGTCAAATTTGCAATTAAGGCATTATGCCTCTTTTCTTGGAAAACATAAACTTATATCAGCTTTATTTACTTAAGGCTCCAAAGGCATATTTCCAAGAACAATTCACATGTTTGCACCATTTGACTAGCCAATCTAATCAAAGCTTCGCCTCTATAAAATCTCTTTCACATGAGCCATGTTTTGCATTCATAGAAACGAGTATGAATAATTCTTCAGAAAAATCAACAGCCAAGAAACAAGTTAAGGAGGCAAGGAAGCCTGAAGTAACGACTCGTGTCTCCCATGAAGTCTCTACTGGAGCAACTTCTCGTGCCAAGAAGAGAGAGACTAAAATGAAGATCCCCAAGAAAGGGCATCTCAAAACCAACGACCTTGATGATGAAGCTGACCCAGATTACATGGCTTTCCTCAACTCCATTGATTGGAGAGATTATGAATAATCTTTCCTTGATTTGTAGGTTGTTGTGTTTTGTTTCTCCTTTACTTTGTATGCCATATTGGCCTTACCTGGCCTATTTTGGCTTTCATGCTTTTAATAAAACTTATGCTTTAATATGAATCTCTTGCAAAATAGGCTTATATTTTTTTAAATACTTGCCATTTACTTTCAAGATTCTTTTATCTTTGTCTAACTCTTCAACCTCATAAGCCCCATTGGAGAATACCTGTATGACTTGAAATGGACCTTCCCACTTAGGAGACCATTTGCCTAATGTTCTGTCCTTTCGATCCATAGGCAAAATCACTTTCCAAACCAAATCCCCACATAAAAAAGATTTAAACTTAACCTTTTTGTTGTAGGAATCTTCGACCCGTTTCTTTTGTCTCTTCAACAATTCTAAGGCTCTGAGCCTTTCTTCATCCAAATCCATTAATTCATTCATCATCATTTCCCAATAAGACTCAGAAGGAATCTCATGATGTCTTTGAATTCTTATAGATTGCAAACATATCTCGACAGGCAATACTGCATCATGACCAAAGGTAAGTCGAAATGGAGTAGTATTGGTAGCCTCTTTAGGGGAAGTTCGACATGCCCAAAGGACTTGGTCCAATGTCTTATGCCAATTTCTAGGCTTCTTTCCCACATGCTTCTTAATCAACCCAATTAATAACTTATTGGCAGCTTCAACTTGCCCATTCACCTGAGCATAATAAGGCGTAGAAGTCAACAGTTTGAAACCTGTTTCTTTAGCAAATTCCTGCATCTTTCGACCAGTGAATACTGATCCTTGATATGTGGTAATAGTTTCTGGAATACCAAATCTATAAATAATGTGATTTTGGATGAATTCAATAACATCTTCTTGACCTATATTTGCTAATGGTATTGCTTCAATCCATTTGGTGAAATAGTCAATACCCACCAAAATATATCTTTGGTTCTTTGAAGATGCTGGTCAAATCTCTCCCACTATGTCCAAAGCCCATCCTATGAAAGGCCATGGTTTCACTATGGAATGCAATCCACTTTCAGGGATATGTTGTATGCCAGCATGAATCTGGCACTATTGGCAACCTTTGGAAAACTCTATGCAATCTTTCAACATAGTAGGCCAATACATGCCTTGTCGAAACAACAACCATTTCATTTTATGGCCAACTTGGTGTGCTCCACACGCCCCACTATGGACTGTCGAAAGAGCCAAATATGCCTCTATTTCACTAAGGCATTTCAATAAGACTCCCTCAGGGTCTTCTTAAATAATTCATTACCCATAAGTATATAACTTAAGGCTTGATACGTGACTCTTCGCTCCGTCGAAGCTGTTGGATTTTGCAAGTATTCGACTATAGGCTTTCTCCAGTCTTTATCTGTCAAACTATCTGTAGCAAAAATTTCAAAATTTTCGCTATCCATGCACCCAAGCTTAGTTGTTTCTAAATCTGATGGGCACAACCCAACAGCTACCACTTTACCTCTTGCTTCAATTACTTCCTGGAGGTCTTCTTTCGACACTTTGTATCCATAAGCAATCTGAGCCAAGTCATTAGCAACTTGATTTTCTATTCTGGGTATATGTTGGATGGCCACTACTTCAAATTTCTTTAATAGCCTATTTGCTATCACAAAGTACATAATAAGATTTTCCTTAACACATTTATATTCCTTTGTGATTTGTTTTATAACCAACTCTGAGTCTCCCATTATTTCGACTCTAGTTGCCCCCAATTCTAACAAAATTTCAAGGCCAGCAATCAATGCTTCATATTCAGCCTCATTGTTAGAGCAAGGCCCTTCGACCTTGTATTTGAATTTTGTTGGAATTTTTTCAGGAGAAATAATGAATATACCCACTCCTGTTCCATTTTTATGGATTGATCCATCAAAGTATAACTTCCAGGATTCCAGTTCAACATAATTTAACTCATTTTCAATTATAGAATGGTCGACTATAAAGTCTGCCACTATTTGCCCTTTCACAGCCTTTAAAGGTTGATATGTTAAAGAATATTCTGTTAATGCTAATGCCTATTTACCAATGCGACTATGTAAAATAGGCTTAGATAACATATGTTTTACAACATCAAAATGAGACGAAACATACACATCAATAGGCTTTATTTATTGCTTTAATTTAGTACAAGAGAAATACAAGCATAACTTTTCAATCATGCTATACCTAGTTTCTGCATCATTTAAAACTCTACTAAGATAATAAATGGCTCTTTCGACTCCATTTTCATCCTCTTGAGCCAACATGCTCCCTAAAGTTTTATCTAATGCAGCTATATACAATCTCATACTTTTATTTCTACAAGGTGGTGAAAGAATTGGAGGGTGGCTTAGGTATTCCTTAATCTTGTCAAAGGCTTCCTGTTGTAATTGCCCCCATTCAAAACTATCTTTGTTGAAACGAAGCAGTGGTGAAAAAGCTTGTGTCTTAGGGGGGTAATTCTTCCTGAAAAATATAATCCACTATGGGTGAAGTATAATTTGGCCTTATGAAACCACAATTTACACCATTTCTAGTCATTATCCTTTCAACCAAGGCTGCAAGATTATTTTCTTCTACTGCATTTTGGTGTCGAACTTGTCGAAGGAATTGGTCAGCATTTTGGTTCCTGTTCACCATGACTACTCCTGGGTCTTCCTCTATATGGATTGGCATCTGGTTCCTTTGTGGTTCGACTCTGAAATGTTCGACCATCTCTTGATCTTCCAAGTTCACCTCAGGGACATTTCGTGGCTGATGTCTTGGAATGTTTTCTACAACAGTTGCTCTTCGATCAAGTGCTGGTACTCCCATAAAATCAGCCATGCGTGCTAATTGTGTTGCCAATTGTTGGTTAGTTTGAGTAGTATTCTGAATCAATGGTTGAATGAATTTCTGGGATAATGTATGTACCATTTGCATGTTGCTCTCATCCATTTGTTGCCTCAAACAATTTATGGATGTATTTGTAAGACTAGGTGCTTGAACAGAGTAACCAGCACCTATGCTCTGGTTGTTTCGACCTCCTGATCCAGACACTTGTTCTGGCAAAGATACTACATTTTCTGAAAATATGGGTGGAGCACTCTGCAGATTTTGCATCATTGATGTAGGCATACCATAGGGTGGATTCCTTGGCAATGGATGTGAGAAACCTGGAGGAGGAAAATGCCTATACACTGAACTTCCTCCTGGGGGTCTTGGTGGGTTAGAACTTTGTGGTCCTATATATTCCAACACAGGTTGAGTGTACGTCCTTACACATGTTGATCCTGGACTTGCCATCGACTGCACTGGTTCAGACACAACTAACGGTGGCGACGTCTGTCCTCCCGTCGAAGAAACTGGAGATGATGACTGAGTATTTGAAATGCTTCCTTGAGGATCAATTTGTTGACTAGCATTAGTTGCCATTTTTTTGTTATATCTTCTCTTTGGTATTCCTTCGTTTTCTGTGGCTAACTTCCCACTTCTCAATAACATGCAACGAAGTGTTTCTTAACAAAGATAAATATGATTAATACAAATAAATAAGACTTAGCACTGGGTCCCACTGGGCGTGCCAATTTGTTTACTGTGAAATTTGGTAAACAACCTCTGGTCTACAATCTTGAGTAAAATTGAGTAACTTGCAGGATCGACCATACAAATCCTAGGACATGTGCTAAATTTAAAAGAAAGTTTAAATTGAACTCCACATTCGACTAAGCTTCAAAAATAAAACCTAAATGAACTCCACGTTCGACTATAAAACTTTGTAAAGTAAAGACAATTTAGAAAGTAACAAAGCTGTAAAATAAAGGGTGCAATTCTTAAAAGCGTCGAAAGTAAAGATCAAGAAATAAAGGCTTTAAAAATAAAGGCAATGATCATAAACAGTTTGAATTAAAAGAAAATGATAGAAAATGATAGTCGAAGACAAGTAAAAAGCATTTAAATAAAAGCTAAAATAAATGCAATAATGTAAAAGGCTTGAATTTGATAAAAGTGCAAGAAAGTGAATGTCGAAGGCAAGTATTTAGAAAAATGCAGTAAAGTAACAGTCAAAAGCAATTTAAGAAGACTTTTAAATGGCAAGTTAAAACAAAGTGCAAAAGAAAACCAACTGATAGTGAAGATCAAAAAGTAAAGTTTTAAGGAAAAAACATATAAACGTGAAAGATCAAGTTCAGGAAAACATGCAAGATAAAGTGCTGGATAATCAAGAAACATACGAATGATAAAGATAAATAAATTGCATTGATGAAAAGAAATGGTGTTACATCACGTACATTCTCACGAACTCGTTTCTCTACACACGGGTACTTTGAGTATTTTGGAGTAACTTGTACAAGAAAATGAACACCCCTTATTCTATGGGATTAATCCCTATTTATAATGCTAGAAAAATAACTACTAAGTGACGGTTGATGCTTCACAACGTGTCTTTTGGCGCTTCTTCTTGTCTTCAACCGTTCCCTCGTTCGTCAACAGCCCTTTTTGAATTTCAAATATTGGAAATTTCCCTCCAGCTTTTAGTGATAGCTGTAACGTGCTTTTTCAGCTCCCTCAATGTCGAAGGACTCTCCAATACTTAGTAACTTTAGAAGTTTTCGAAAATTTTCTTAGACTCAGACTTCACCAAACTTAGGTCGAAGCCTTTTTATGCTTAAAATAATTTTTTAACTTGAGATTGCTTCTAAATTTACTGGCGTCGAAATTGAGAGCTAACACCTACCCGACATAACGGCAAGTTTAGGTAGTTACCTATTCTTCAGGAAAACGGTTATGTCGCCCTGAAAATAGGACCGTTGGCCACGCGCTGGGGAACGCTATATGTAACACCCCGATTTTTAACAGCGGGAGTGTATATTTTTTTTTTTGAATGCCATACATAATATTGACAACTGTCTTTTCAGGAAAATAATAAAAATGATTAATCAGAGTACGAGCTTTCGATCTAAGTCTTTTCCATACATAGGACTAGCGTAATGCCCACTGTTATAAATATTTGTCCATACACGCACAAGTAAGCACTCAGCTTTAACAGTAACAACAACAACAACATGGACAACCTCAAAGCATGACCCTAAGCTGATCTTGGACTCCTAGCCCAAGGACATCGCATCTTACAAGCCTTCCCGACACCTGGATACCTTAACTATCACCACTTCTAAACCTGGGTGGTCGTTAGCCACATCATAAATAGTAGTAGAGGGTCACGATCTAAAAACAGCATATATGGAAGAATACACACATGCCAGCAGAACATGATATACATAACAACATGAATAAGATGACAATATGATATGCAGAGCAACATAAATGAGGTGACAGTATGATATATGCAATAATCACAACCTTTAATTTAACACACAAATGCAATGCACACACATTTAATTTAACACACAAATGCAATGTACACACATTTAATTTAACACACAAATGCAATGCACAAACATTTAATTTAACACACAAATGCAATGCACAAACATTTAATTTAACACACACATGCAATGCACACACATCCTAAATGCAGACCTATATGAATTTGGTGGTCCCAATTCGTCGGGTACCCTCACCATGCATGAATTCCGGAATTTTACCTCTCCGCAGAGAGTCGTGATACCCCCTTGGGTCCTCACTAACCGTGCTACCTCGCAGACACAAAAGTGTTGCCCTTGCAAACACCCGGAGTTGCCTCCCTCGCACTCTCCTGACTCAATTTGATCTCAAAGGATCGATGACGGCTCAGTCACATCACCTGGTGCAGTAGAATTCCCTTCGGGATTAGGTGATGATTCAGAACCCATCACCCTGGTCCGTTCGGCGCCAACTACCTACACGCAACTATGGTATGCATGACTCACACATGCAAATGCAACAGTTTATATAAACACAATATGTATAAACATAATTCACAATTCACAATTCAGTTCATATATCTATCACAGATCATATGAACAATTCTCAGTACCAACACGTGGCTCAGACACACCTCGTGTTGTCCTCCTCGACATACACATCAACCGCAATTCATATATTTATCACAAAGTATATGAATAATTCTCATTACCAACAGGTGGCTCAGACACACCTCGTGTTGTCCTCCTCGACATACACATCAACAGCAAATCATATATTTATCACAAATCATATGAATGCACATCACAAGTTTAGCATCATAGCATAAACACACATCCTCAACTGGGCACACAATCATGTATATAACCACATATCCCCAACTGGGCACACAATCATGTATATAACCACATATCCCCAACTGGGCACACAATCATCACACATCCCCATAAGGGCACACAATCATGAATACAACCACACATGCATTCAATCACATATAATATCGTTAGAAAGTGCCCTTACCTGAGCAAGCTTCCAAACCAAACAACTTACGCTACGAAAAATCAATTCGTCCCTCACGATGAAACCTCGTAATCGGATCCCTCTGTAAACCTTTACAATACACAAGGACTTATGTTAAAACCACTCGGATATATCCTACAACAAGGCTGGGTCTTGGACGCTAACCTACTCAATCAGGTTTTGGGTTACGACACTGGTTTCTAACTGAATCGCTTTATAAAATAATTCTTTTTAAATAAGAAAGAAATTAGTTTTTCTCTTAACAGAACAAATATCAAACTGAAGGAAAATTTTCCACAACTAATTTAAATTCTTTTACTTGAACCCATAATTGCGTCAAATTATTTTTCTCGTACTATGAATAAATTCAGCGAAACGAAATATATAAATCACCCAAAATAAGATTTTAACCCCAAAATAAAACCACCTAATATCCCATAAATACCAAATAAATAACCCAAAATATCTATTTCACATATATAAAATTTAATGATCTCCTTGTATCAAAATACTTTAATCATACTATACATAAAATTAATTAAACAAATAAAATACTACAAAATATTCCAATTTCAATAATATTCCAAATTAAAATTTAGAATAAATAATAATTTTCCAATCACAATAAATTATTTTGGATCTAAAAATATTTCGACACAAAACTAGTTAACAGTTTTTTTTCAACGATACCAAAAATCGGCACAGATCGTACTTTAAAATACTATTCCGAACGTATCCGAAAAATTACGAAAAAATAAAATAATTATCTAAAAATATATAAATAAAGATAAATAATTATTCTTTCCGTTAAAAAAAACCGGGATAAAAAATATCAAACGGAATGAAAATTACGAGACCGGAAGTAAAAACAGCGGGAAACATGGCGCCCGCCACACTAAGCAAAGTGGCGCCTACCACTCTAAGGCAAAGTGGCTCCCGCCACTTACAAAGGCAAGGGTGGGTGGCACCCGCCTCCCCCATTTTTCTTTCTTTTCTTCCTTTTTTTTTTCTCTTTTTCTTTTTAAAATAAACACTAAATAAAAATAAATAATTTAACCCACTAAAAATTAAATCAATTTTTTTTCTTATACTAAATATATTAATCTCATAAAATACTTAATAAAAATTTTCACATAATCCAATAAAATAAATTTTCTCATTTCTTAAAATAATAACGATAATAATAATAATCCAAATAATATACCCACTGATAAAATAAATCGGTACTAATATTTTTACTCTAAAAAATATAATCCGATAATCGAATAGAAAATATTTTTTGCTACCCACAATAATAATTCCTACACAACTGAAAACAGGGGGTATTCTATCGGTGTATAATTTACCCAATCTAACCACATAATTTAATACTAAATTAAAATAAATGAAAACTAACTTAAAAATTAAATAAATAAGACATAAACCTCACCGTGTTTTTCTGTGCGTGAGTAAGAGAGATATCCCAAAAGAAAAAATAATGAAACAACTTCTCATTATATAGATTTTCCCATTTCATCTCCACCATTCAATTTTTAAAGGCTAAGATCTCACCCCATAATTTCTCACTCTCTCTCCCACGTGCCTCATTATTATCAGAAGAAAAATATCATGATATTATTTTTTCTCCCGCCTCCAAATATACCGCCTTACTATTTATCCAAGCCCGTTAATTCGTTCGGTCTCCTCGTTCGCTCACAGACGAGTCGTAGAACACTCCCGAATAACTTTTTCGAAAACAGAAAAATTCTACTGTCATCTTTAAAATAAAACACAACATTATTTTCGACAAAACAATTATTCCGAACAAATAAATTTTCTACGTCGCTTAGAAAAATAAAATGGGATTAAATTTTCATTTCCGGCGATAAATAAACTCCTATTTAAAATTTCCGACGACACTCGGAGTCCATGGAAATTAAAACGACGACTATATTTTTCTCGTTTTCCCAAAACATCAACAGAGTCACATTTTCAGAATTTCTGATACCATAAAAATATCTGAAATCAATTATAATCCTTGCCAATTTAAAAAGTCTGATCGATTGCCAAGAGAAAACATATGGGTCAATCCGATCCACAACCGGAACCCTAAAAATATCGGGTATAAATAGTTTGCTACCCCAAAGTTTCGTAGAAACACCGATTAATTGATAAAACATCGCAAAATAATACAGACTAAAATGTACGGGTCTTACATTACTACCCACCAAAAAGGAGTTTCGTCCTCGAAACTCGAGGTAAATGTAACAACTTACCAATTTATCTCCAACACACTCACTAGAACGACCGTGCACCTATTGCAAACCTCTACAAAGTCACATTGACTCGGACTCTAGACACAACGCTAAAACCCCACACTATCTAAGCCGGCAAGAATCATTCATTCCATTCAACACAATCTTGTCTACTATCAACAACAGATTAAGGATGATCAATTCCTCAATTTGTCAATAGGTAGGCGACAACCATGAGGGTGGAATAAACCATCGTTACCAACTACAATAGTGCCTCCTCATCTTGTTCTCAATTTTATGCGAGGCACAAGGGTCCAATAATCACTTCGATGTTTCCTAAATGTTTCCTCCAAATTCCTGTTACTTCACTCTCCAAAGTGAGACACAATTTCCCCAAAACAAACTTGGCTCAGAACAACCATTGAGTATCCTCCCAAAACAGTAACAGCTAATACCCGAGTACAAATTCAACCTATTTCACTCCAAACGAAGTAGTCATCTAAGTAGAGGACTCCACATTTTTTCCCAAGGTCCATAATTCCTTAGGCATTCCTTCCATCTCAATACCATGGCGACCTATATATGTTCCCATCCAAATTCATTCCCCTTACCATCTTAATATTACCATCCCAATGTCCGGTTGGTGATTGAAACCTCCCTAAATTTTCTTTCACGTGCCCATTATGCCATCTACAAAACACACAAACACTTTACCCCAGACTTAAACTATTGGATCACACTCTAACATAACTACCTCAGTTCCAAGTCATAACTTAGTTTACTCTCGTATGCCTTAACCTTAAACGTTCCTCATCGTTGGCTATCCCCATTTGACATACCACGTCTTTCATATCATCCTACATCAGCTTCCAAAATTTCATTGAGTTTCCTTTTCCTCTTACAATTAAATTCTATTTCCCTCAACGAGCTCATCAATCAAACCATTTTTTATTGTTCCCCTATCTTATCTTCTATTGTTAAACTGTTCTCGATGTCAACCTCTGATGTCCAATAATTTCTCAATGCCTATTTTCCATTATGCTTCTCTAGTCTTCATTATAACAAGTACAACGAATCCAAGCCTTACTAGTCTCCGCCAAACATTTCCACTTCATCCTTGATTCGTCCGAATAGACAAATGTTTGATCCTCTCTACTCCCGAATATACCCAATGCACCTTAGGTGACCCAATCTAGTTGTACCTTCAACTCTTAAGCATACATTTACCATTACTTTTTCCGGTTCATGGGCGAGGTAATTTCTTGCACGAATTCTAAATCGCCCTAATCCACATCTCTAACCGTTCCTCTCACACTTTGTCTTAACACCTATTCCCCAAAACCAATCTTTTCACTCCACTTATTCGTTCATCAACGACATAAGGTACTTAACCTCGTCCAGACTTCTCATGTCTCATGTGGAATCTCCAACAGGCTTTTCACTTAGTAACTTCATCATCCTAATTCTGAATATAACCACCCATCTAGTCACTAATACACTACTCATTAACCTTGTGATATCAAAATTTCCAACCGCAGGATTATTCTCGTACCACTTATACCGCTTCTTAAATATCAACTTTACGTCCGAGCGCAACCCCATCATCTATAGCATACACTCTTGAGGAAATGCTTAGTATCCTTCCCATTTCCATTTGGGCCATATCCTTGGTAGTCCTTCCTAAGCAACGAGGTAGTCAACCTGCTTATTAGAAAATCTGTGTTACCTGAGCACTTTCTTGCTTGCATACAACCTTATTCTTCCTTTGTAACCACCTTTACGATACTGCAACTCCAAAGTCCCTTATACTAGATCCTCTTATAACAACTAGGAGTTTCCAACTTCAAAAATCTTAGCAACCAAATGCCTATAGTCGTTTCCCAACCTACCATGACCTCTATCTTGTCAACTTCAACCCACATCTTTACTCTCCTTCACCCAATCTAAATATCCTTGTTCCAAATCAATGTTCGTCCTATCCAACCTACTCTTTGTTGTTCTATCTATCTTCGATTGCTTATTGCTATCCAATGGTCATAAAATCCTTTTATAACACAACCCAATCCTCTTTCGCATAAGTTCTTGCTAAACATCAGGACACATCCATTCACTCCTCAGTTTCTTATTCAATCCTAGCTTTTTCTAAGGTATCAACCAACATTATCACCCTACGATCTAACACTCTACAAGAATCATCCTTCCAAAACAGACATATCTTACTCCTCCATCTAGTCACTGAGCACTTATCTCAAATCTTAACGCTTGACTTTTAAAGAGCAACTACCCAATCAAAATTCCTTTGCTAACTTTTCTTTATTCTCAGGTTCGATCCCTAAATCCAAATCTAAACTTTGATCTTCACGAAATCCATATACTTGTTACACCATATAACTCCATTCATTAATTCTTCATACCTGGCTCTGTATCCTTCCAGATATTAACTTTCAGCGTCTTATCACTCTTCTAACAACCCATTGTCTACCCGTGGTATGATATTTCTAGCAAAACCATATCACCCATACTTGAATTGCTTTAGCACTTCTCTACTCTACTCATATGATTACTTAGATCCATGGTACTATCTTCTACCTTTTTCTCCTAGAAACTGTTACACTCATTCTCTCCCAAACTCCCACTTCTAGTTTCGAAGACAACTCCACTGATGATCACTTTTACTAAAACTTATCCATGTGATACTTGGTCTCCTTCCTTTAACATCACATGATTCATCCTTACGGTATTTAGTTACCTATCTAACCTAGCTTAAGAAACCAAATTAAACCCTCAAGCACCTACCACTCATATAACCTTCCTCCAACTTTCCTAGGTTTCGGCCACTTTCAACGTGCAACCCGATTTCTTTCTAGAGAAGATGTCCCATTAATCTCCATGTATAGTAATTGTCTCCAAACGACATCTATAACTGCTCCTTGATTCCAAAGAAATATCACCATTTTCATAGTCCATAAACTTCATCTCATCTCATTCGGAACTCACCAGAATGAACATCCAATCATTTTTCTCTCAATAGGTCCTCCAAAACAAGTCCTTACTTAGAATCCTTTGAAACCTTGACTTCCACACATCCCTACTCAACACCTCGGAGTGATAAGGACAAACAAAACCTCTCATCCATAGCATTACTGCAGAAAACCTTGTAGTTCTTACTCGATTCAATCTCACTACCTCTAGATCACTACCTCTAAAGAAAACAGAGACACATGTCGACCAACGTCGACAAATGCTCAAGGGGTTTAACTAAGCTTCTTACTGAAGTACTATGGGAGACCTCAACTTCAGTTAAGAAACAAACGATTACCTAGGCACATATCATGCTGGACTCAAAACACAAACCACATAACACATAGGACTCCACACATTTACTCCCACTAAACCCGACACTTGATCAGCTTAGGACACCCGACTCACAACCCCATGAAAATCTTAGACCAAAGCTCTGATACCACAATGTAACACCCCGATTTTTAATAGCGGGAGTGTATATATATTTTTTTTAAATGCCATACATAATATTGACAACTGTCTTTTCAGGAAAATAATAAAAATGATTAATCAGAGTACGAGCTTTCGATCTAAGTCTTTTCCATACATAGGACTAGCGTAATGCCCACTGTTATAAATATTTGTCCATACACGCACAAGTAAGCACTCAGCTTTAACAGTAACAACAACAACAACATGGACAACCTCAAAGCATGACCCTAAGCTGATCTTGGACTCCTAGCCCAAGGACATCGCATCTTACAAGCCTTCCCGACACCTGGATACCTTAACTATCACCACTTCTAAACCTGGGTGGTCGTTAGCCACATCATAAATAGTAGTAGAGGGTCACGATCTAAAAACAGCATATATGGAAGAATACACACATGCCAGCAGAACATGATATACATAACAACATGAATAAGATGACAATATGATATGCAGAACAACATAAATGAGGTGACAGTATGATATATGCAACAATCACAACCTTTAATTTAACACACAAATGCAATGCACACACATTTAATTTAACACACAAATGCAATGCACACACATTTAATTTAACACACAAATGCAATGTACACACATTTAATTTAACACACAAATGCAATGCACAAACATTTAATTTAACACACAAATGCAATGCACAAACATTTAATTTAACACACACATGCAATGCACACACATCCTAAATGCAAACCTATATGAATTTGGTGGTCCCAATTCGTCGAGTACCCTCACCATGCATGAATTCCGTAATTTTACCTCTCCGCAGAGAGTTGTGATACCCCCTTGGGTCCTCACTAACCGTGCTACCTCGCAGACACAAAAGTGTTGCCCTTGCAAACACCCGGAGTTGCCTCCCTCGCACTCTCCTGACTCAATTTGATCTCAAAGGATCGATGACGGCTCAGTCACATCACCTGGTGCAGTAGAATTCCCTTCGGGATTAGGTGATGATTTAGAACCCATCACCCTGGCCCGTTCGGCGCTAACTACCTACACGCAACTATGGTATGCATGACTCACACATGCAAATGCAACAGTTTATATAAACACAATATGTATAAACACAATTCACAATTCACAATTCAGTTCATATATCTATCACAGATCATATGAACAATTCTCAGTACCAACAGGTGGCTCAGACACACCTCGTGTTGTCCTCCTCGACATACACATCAACCGCAATTCATATATTTATCACAAATCATATGAATAATTCTCATTACCAACAGGTGGCTCAGACACACCTCGTGTTGTCCTCCTCGACATACACATCAACAGCAAATCATATATTTATCACAAATCATATGAATGCACATCACAAGTTTAGCATCATAGCATAAACACACATCCTCAACTGGGCACACAATCATGTATATAACCACATATCCCCAACTGGGCACACAATCATGTATATAACCACATATCCCCAACTGGGCACACAATCATCACACATCCCCATAAGGGCACACAATCATGAATACAACCACACATGCATTCAATCACATATAATATCGTTAGAAAGTGCCCTTACCTGAGCAAGCTTCCAAACCAAACAACTTACGCTACGAAAAATCAATTCGTCCCTCACGATGAAACCTCGTAATCGGATCCCTCTGTAAACCTTTACAATACACAAGGACTTATGTTAAAACCACTCGGATATATCCTACAACAAGGCTGGGTCTTGGACGCTAACCTACTCAATCAGGTTTTGGGTTACGACACTGGTTTCTAACTGAATCGCTTTATAAAATAATTCTTTTTAAATAAGAAAGAAATTAGTTTTTCTCTTAACAGAATAAATATCAAACTGAAGGAAAATTTTCCACAACTAATTTAAATTCTTTTACTTGAACCCATAATTGCGTCAAATTATTTTTCTCGTACTATGAATAAATTCAGCGAAACGAAATATATAAATCACCCAAAATAAGATTTTAACCCCAAAATAAAACCACCTAATATCCCATAAATACCAAATAAATAACCCAAAATATCTATTTCACATATATAAAATTTAATGATCTCCTTGTATCAAAATACTTTAATCATACTATACATAAAATTAATTAAACAAATAAAATACTACAAAATATTCCAATTTCAATAATATTCTAAATTAAAATTTAGAATAAATAATAGTTTTCCAATCACAATAAATTATTTTGGATCTAAAAATATTTCGACACAAAACTAGTTAACAGTTTTTTTTCAACGATACCAAAAATCGGCACAGATCGTACTTTAAAATACTATTCCGAACGTATCCGAAAAATTCCGAAAAAATAAAATAATTATCTAAAAATATATAAATATAGATAAATAATTATTCTTTCCGTTAAAAAAAACCGGGATAAAAAATATCAACCGGAATGAAAATTACGAGACCGGAAGTAAAAACAGCGGGAAACATGGCGCCCGCCACACTAAGTAAAGTGGCGCCTGCCACTCTAAGGCAAAGTGGCTCCCACCACTTACAAAGGCAAGGGTGGGTGGCGCCCGCCTCCCCCATTTTTCTTTCTTTTCTTCCTTTTTTTTTCTCTTTTTCTTTTTAAAATAAACACTAAATAAAAATAAATAATTTAACCCACTAAAAATTAAATCAATTTTTTTTCTTATACTAAATATATTAATCTCATAAAATACTTAATAAAAATTTTCACATAATCCAATAAAATAAATTTTCTCATTTCTTAAAATAATAACGATAATAATAATAATCCAAATAATATACCCACTGATAAAATAAATCGGTACTAATATTTTTACTCTAAAAAATATAATCCGATAATCGAATAGAAAATATTTTTTGCTACCCACAATAATAATTCCTACACAAAACTGAAAACAGGGGGTATTCTATCGGTGTATAATTTACCCAATCTAACCACATAATTTAATACTAAATTAAAATAAATGAAAACTAACTTAAAAATTAAATAAATAAGACATAAACCTCACCGTGTTTTTCTGTGCGTGAGTAAGAGAGATATCCCAAAAGAAAAAATAATGAAACAACTTCTCATTATATAGATTTTCCCATTTCATCTCCGCCATTCAATTTTTAAAGGCTAAGATCTCACCCCATAATTTCTCACTCTCTCTCCCACGTGCCTCATCATTATCAGAAGAAAAATATCATGATATTATTTTTTCTACCGCCTCCAAATATACCGCCTTACTATTTATCCAAGCCCGTTAATTCGTTCGGTCTCCTCGTTCGCTCACAGACGAGTCGTAGAACACTCCCGAATAACTTTTTCGAAAACAGAAAAATTCTACTGTCATCTTTAAAATAAAACACAACATTATTTTCGACAAAATAATTATTCCGAACAAATAAATTTTCTACGTCGCTTAGAAAAATAAAATGGGATTAAATTTTCATTTCCGGCGATAAATAAACTCCTATTTAAAATTTCCGACAACACTCGGAGTCCATGGAAATTAAAACGACGGCTATATTTTTCTCGTTTTCCCAAAACATCAACAGAGTCACATTTTCAGAATTTCTGATACCATAAAAATATCTGAAATCAATTATAATCCTTGCCAATTTAAAAAGTCTGATCGATTGCCAAGAGAAAACATATGGGTCAATCCGATCCACAACCGGAACCCTAAAAATATCGGGTATAAATAGTTTGCTACCCCAAAGTTTCGTAGAAACACCGATTAATTGATAAAACATCGCAAAATAATACAGACTAAAATGTACGGGTCTTACATTACTACCCACCAAAAAGGAGTTTCGTCCTCGAAACTCGAGGTAAATGTAACAACTTACCAATTTATCTCCAACACACTCACTAGAACGACCGTGCACCTATTGCAACCCTCTACAAAGTCACATTGACTCGGACTCTAGACACAACGCTAAAACCCCACACTATCTAAGCCGGCAAGAATCATTCATTCCATTCAACACAATCTTGTCTACTATCAACAACAGATTAAGGATGATCAATTCCTTAATTTGTCAATAGGTAGGCGACAACCATGAGGGTGGAATAAACCATCGTTACCAACTACAATAGTGCCTCCTCATCTTGTTCTCAATTTTATGCGAGGCACAAGGGTCCAATAATCACTTCGATGTTTCCTAAATGTTTCCTCCAAATTCCTGTTACTTCACTCTCCAAAGTGAGACACAATTTCCCCAAAACAAGTTACGGTTTCTTTCACGCTCACTTGGCTCAGAACAACCATTGAGTATCCTCCCAAAACAGTAACAGCTAATACCCGAGTACAAATTCAACCTATTTCACTCCAAACGAAGTAGTCATCTAAGTAGAGAACTCCACATTTTTTCCCAAGGTCCATAATTCCTTAGGCATTCCTTCCATCTCAATACCATGGCGACCTATATATGTTCCCATCCAAATTCATTCCCCTTACCATCTTAATATTACCATCCCAACGTCCGGTTGGTGATTGAAACCTCCCTAAATTTTCTTTCACGTGCCCACTATGCCATCTACAAAACACACAAACCCTTTACCCCAGACTTAAACTATTGGGTCACACTCTAACATAACTACCTCAGTTCCAAGTCATAACTTAGTTTACTCTCGTATGCCTTAACCTTAAACGTTCCTCATCGTTGGCTATCCCCATTTGACATACCACGTCTTTCATATCATCCTACATCAGCTTCCAAAAATTCATTGAGTTTCCTTTTCCTCTTACAATTAAATTCTATTTCCCTCAACGAGCTCATCAATCAAACCATTTTTGATTGTTCCCCTATCTCATCTTCTATTGTTAAACTGTTCTCGATGTCAACCTCTGATGTCCAATAATTTCTCAATGCCTATTTTCCATTATGCTTCTCTAGTCTTCATTATAACAAGTACAACGAATCCAAGCCTTACTAGTCTCCGCCAAACATTTCCACTTCATCCTTGATTCGTCTGAATAGACAAATGTTTGATCCTCTCTACTCCCGAATATACCCAATGCACCTTAGGTGACCCAATCTAGTTGTACCTTCAACTCTTAAGCATACATTTACTATTACTTTTTCCGGTTCATGGGCGAGGTAATTTCTTGCACGAATTCTAAATCGCCTTAATCCACATCTCTAACCGTTCCTCTCACACTTTGTCTTAACACCTATTCCCCAAAACCAATCTTTTCACTCCACTTATTCGTTCATCAACGACATAAGGTACTTAACCTCGTCCAGACTTCTCATGTCTCATGTGGAATCTCCAACAGGATTTTCACTTAGTAACTTCATCATCCTAATTCTGAATATAACCACCCATCTAGTCACTAATACACTACTCATTAACCTTGTGATATCAAAATTTCCAACCGCAGGATTATTCTCGTACCACTTATACCGCTTCTTAAATATCAACTTTACGTCCGAGCGCAACCCCATCATCTATAGCATACACTCTTGAGGAAATGCTTAGTATCCTTCCCATTTCCATTTGGGCCATATCCTTGGTAGTCCTTCCTAAGCAACGAGGTAGTCAACCTGCTTATTAGAAAATCTGTGTTACCTGAGCACTTTCTTGCTTGCATACAACCTTATTCTTCCTTTGTAACCACCTTTACGATACTGCAACTCCAAAGTCCCTTATACTAGATCCTCTTATAACAACTAGGAGTTTCCAACTTCAAAAATCTTAGCAACCAAATGCCTATAGTCGTTTCCCAACCTACCATGACCTCTATCTTGTCAACTTCAACCCACATCTTTACTCTCCTTCATCTAATCTAAATATCCTTGTTCCAAATCAATGTTCGTCCTATCCAACCTACTCTTTGTTGTTCTATCTATCTTCGATTGCTTATTGCTATCCAATGGTCATAAAATCCTTTTATAACACAACCCAATCCTCTTTCGCATAAGTTCTTGCTAAACATCAGGACACATCCATTCACTCCTCAGTTTCTTATTCAATCCTAGCTTTTTCTAAGGTATCAACCAACATTATCACCCTACGATCTAACACTCTACAAGAATCATCCTTCCAAAACAGACATATCTTACTCCTCCATCTAGTCACTGAGCACTTATCTCAAATCTTAACGCTTGACTTTTAAAGAGCAACTACCCAATCAAAATTCCTTTGCTAACTTTTCTTTATTCTCAGGTTCGATCCCTAAATCCAAATCTAAACTTTGATCTTCACGAAATCCATATACTTGTTACACCATATAACTCCATTCATTAATTCTTCATACCTGGCTCTGTATCCTTCCAGATATTAACTTTCAGCGTCTTATCACTCTTCTAACAACCCATTGTCTACCAGTGGTATGATATTTCTAGCAAAACCATATCACCCATACTTGAATTGCTTTAGCACTTCTCTACTCTACTCATATGATTACTTAGATCCATGGTACTATCTTCTACCTTTTTCTCCTAGAAACTGTTACACTCATTCTCTCCCAAACTCCCACTTCTAGTTTCGAAGACAACTCCACTGATGATCACTTTTACTAAAACTTATCCATGTGATACTTGGTCTCCTTCCTTTAACATCACATGATTCATCCTTACGGTATTTAGTTACCTATCTAACCTAGCTTAAGAAACCAAATTAAACCCTCAAACACCTACCACTCATATAACCTTCCTCCAACTTTCCTAGGTTTCGGCCACTTTCAACGTGCAACCCGATTTCTTTCTAGAGAAGATGTCCCATTAATCTCCATGTATAGTAATTGTCTCCAAACGACATCTATAACTGCTCCTTGATTCCAAAGAAATATCACCATTTTCATAGTCCATAAACTTCATCTCATCTCATTCGGAACTCACCAGAATGAACATCCAATCATTTTTCTCTCAATAGGTCCTCCAAAACAAGTCCTTACTTAGAATCCTTTGAAACCTTGACTTCCACTCATCCCTACTCAACACCTCGGAGTGATAAGGACAAACAAAACCTCTCATCCATAGCATTACTGCAGAAAACCTTGTAGTTCTTACTCGATTCAATCTCACTACCTCTAGATCACTACCTCTAAAGAAAACAGAGACACATGTCGACCAACGTCGACAAATGCTCAAGGGGTTTAACTAAGCTTCTTACTGAAGTACTATGGGAGACCTCAACTTCAGTTAAGAAACAAACGATTACCTAGGCACATATCATGCTGGACTCAAAACACAAACCACATAACACATAGGACTCCACACATTTACTCCCACTAAACCCGACACTTGATCAGCTTAGGACACCCGACTCACAACCCCATGAAAATCTTAGACCAAAGCTCTGATACCACAATGTAACACCCCGATTTTTAACAGCGGGAGTGTATATATATTTTTTTTGAATGCCATACATAATATTGACAACTGTCTTTTCAGGAAAATAATAAAAATGATTAATCAGAGTACGAGCTTTCGATCTAAGTCTTTTCCATACATAGGACTAGCGTAATGCCCACTGTTATAAATATTTGTCCATACACGCACAAGTAAGCACTCAGCTTTAACAGTAACAACAACAACAACATGGACAACCTCAAAGCATGACCCTAAGCTGATCTTGGACTCCTAGCCCAAGGACATCGCATCTTACAAGCCTTCCCGACACCTGGATACCTTAACTATCACCACTTCTAAACCTGGGTGGTCGTTAGCCACATCATAAATAGTAGTAGAGGGTCACGATCTAAAAACAGCATATATGGAAGAATACACACATGCCAGCAGAACATGATATACATAACAACATGAATAAGATGACAATATGATATGCAGAGCAACATAAATGAGGTGACAGTATGATATATGCAACAATCACAACCTTTAATTTAACACACAAATGCAATGCACGCACATTTAATTTAACACACAAATGAAAAGTACACACATTTAATTTAACACACAAATGCAATGCACAAACATTTAATTTAACACACAAATGCAATGCACAAACATTTAATTTAACACACACATGCAATGCATACACATCCTAAATGCAGACCTATATGAATTTGGTGGTCCCAATTCGTCGGGTACCCTCACCATGCATGAATTCCGGAATTTTACCTCTCCGCAGAGAGTCGTGATACCCCCTTGGGTCCTCACTAATCGTGCTGTCTCGCAGACACAAAAGTGTTGCCCTTGCAAACACCCGGAGTTGCCTCCCTCGCATTCTCCTTACTCAATTTGATCTCAAAGGATCGATGACGGCTCAGTCACATCACCTGGTGCAGTAGAATTCCCTTCGGGATTAGGTGATGATTCAGAACCCATCACCCTGGCCCGTTCGGCGCCAACTACCTACACGCAACTATGGTATGCATGACTCACACATGCAAATGCAACAGTTTATATAAACACAATATGTATAAACACAATTCACAATTCACAATTCAGTTCATATATCTATCACAGATCATATGAACAATTCTCAATACCAACTGGTGGCTCAGACACACCTCGTGTTGTCCTCCTCGACATACACATCAAACGCAATTCATATATTTATCACAAATCATATGAATAATTCTCATTACCAACAGGTGGCTCAGACACACCTCGTGTTGTCCTCCTCGACATACACATCAACAGCAAATCATATATTTATCACAAATCATATGAATGCACATCACAAGTTTAGCATCATAGCATAAACACACATCCTCAACTGGGCACACAATCATGTATATAACCACATATCCCCAACTGGGCACACAATCATGTATATAACCACATATCCCCAACTGGGCACACAATCATCACACATCCCCATAAGGGCACACAATCATGAATACAACCACACATGCATTCAATCACATATAATATCGTTAGAAAGTGCCCTTACCTGAGCAAGCTTCCAAACCAAACAACTTACGCTACGAAAAATCAATTCGTCCCTCACGATGAAACCTCGTAATCGGATCCCTCTGTAAACCTTTACAATACACAAGGACTTATGTTAAAACCACTCGGATATATCCTACAACAAGGCTGGGTCTTGGACGCTAACCTACTCAATCAGGTTTTGGGTAACGACACTGGTTTCTAACCGAATCGCTTTATAAAATAATTCTTTTCAAATAAGAAAGAAATTAGTTTTTCTCTTAACAGAATAAATATCAAACTGAAGGAAAATTTTCCACAACTAATTTAAATTCTTTTACTTGAACCCATAATTGCGTCAAATTATTTTTCTCGTACTATGAATAAATTCAGCGAAACGAAATATATAAATCACCCAAAATAAGATTTTAACCCCAAAATAAAACCACCTAATATCCCATAAATACCAAATAAATAACCCAAAATATCTATTTCACATATATAAAATTTAATGATCTCCTTGTATCAAAATACTTTAATCATACTATACATAAAATTAATTAAACAAATAAAATACTACAAAATATTCCAATTTCAATAATATTCTAAATTAAAATTTAGAATAAATAATAGTTTTCCAATCACAATAAATTATTTTGGATCTAAAAATATTTCGACACAAAACTAGTTAACAGTTTTTTTTCCACGGTACCAAAAATCGGCACAGATCGTACTTTAAAATACTATTCCGAACGTATCCGGAAAATTC